>BSBM01000904.1:41232500-41800000 GCA_027924585.1 Larix kaempferi | reverse complement strand
TCAAGAGGATAGGTTATTCCAACAACAAAAGGAATATAAGATAGATGAGTCAGGGATGCTATGGTCGAAAGGGAGACTTTATGTTCCGTAAAGCAGAGGCATTAGACCTAGCATTCTCACAGAGTTCCATCAGAAGCCCTACTCAGGACATCCAGGATATCAAAAGATGATATCGGTAGTAAGGAAACAATTTTTCTGGCCTAAGTTGAAAGGCGATATAGCCTTATTCATCTCTAAGTGCCAGGAGTGCCAATTGGTTAAAGCGGAGCACCAGCACCCTTCGGTATTATTGCAACCATTACCCATTCTGGAGTGGAAGTGGGAGGTCATCAGTATGGATTTCATCATGGGTTTACCCAAGAGTAAGAGACAGAATGACTCCATCTTTGTAGTAGTAGACAAGTTATCAAAAGCAACACATTTTATACCGGTGAAGTCTACTTACAAAGCAATCCACATCGTGGACATCTTCCTAAAAGATATCTTCTGATTGCATGGAATACCCAAGGCAATCGTTTCAGATCGAGACACAAAGTTCACTAGTAACTTCTGGAGGTCATTATTCTCCGGTTTGGAGACACAACTACAGTTCAGTAATGCATACTATCCGCAAACCGACAGAGAGATGGAATGGGTGAACCAAATCCTGGAGGATATGCTTAGGATGTATGTTATGAACAACCCCACAAAATGGGAGGATTATATACACCTCACAGAGTTTGCTTACAGCAACAGATACCATACCTCTACCAAGATGAGTCCCTTCGAGGTACTCTAAGGAAGAAAGTGTAGGACATCGGTGACATGGGATAGTGTAACATCCCGAAAAATACCAAAATTTAAAATTTTTTATAATAGCAATAATTATCAAAGTTATTAATGCAGAAGATATAAAGTAATTTGATTTCTTAAGTAAGATAATTAATGACGATGACACGTCATAATTCTCAAATAAATAACATATAATTGTATTTGCTATTTCAGATTTAAGTGGATGTTAATCTCCTTAACGAAAATTCTTTTATGGTGGTGCATAAGAATACAATTTATAATTCTGCTTAAGTTCTAAATATGATTGCATGATGTACATAGTTTGTACTATTTTTATGTTCTTGATGAAGTGCTGATAGTTTGTTTGTATGTTGACGAAGGGGTCCTACGAGGTACCCTGGAGTTTACTTAGCTATGTTTAGCTAAGGCATTTGAATCTTGTTTCCATGTGCAGACTGTAGGTAAGATATTCTACTACAACATGTGTTAAGAGTACATGTGTATTTCAATTCATCGTCAATATAAAATTAGAATGCTAAGTACTTCCTTGCGACACGAGTTACTGGAGGTATGGATACTTGGTTCTAATTATAGTTTATGTACTGTCAATCAAGCTCTTCAGTATTATACCTTCATGCCGTCCATGTGTTCTAATATAATTCTACATAAATTATTATATGACTACTGTCATTCTCATTAAAACAGCGATACTAATATCTATTGAGTATGCTATTATGAAGCTTGTAGAAATAGTGGTTACACCTACAAACTATCATTATAATTTGCGTCAACATAACTTAGACTACTCTAAGTCATGTATTTATCATTTGAATATAAGTAAGGTATAGTGACTAGTGCTTGTACTAATAACTTAGCTCTTTGAGTGTATCTCGTCAACAGTTAAACTATACTTATGATGATACAATAGTCTTTTCCCTACATGGCTATCATATTAAATTTTATTGTGACTATGGTAATTATGCTATGAGCTAGCATTATAAAACTTCACCCTATTTCTTGTGCAAAACTATAGAAATGAAATAGTAACATTTTAAAGTTACTATGCATCTAAAATAATACATTGATATGTATTTCAATTATTACGATGCCTAAGTTCAAACTTTGTACTATATACAATGTGCACTAATATTGCAATACTATGATTTACAATATGCAAATGATATGGTTTACGATATACAACCCTAGCTATACTTTAGCGCTATCAGATATTATCCTAAGTAAACAATGAATACGATGTAAACAAACCTTTGAAAGGTTAAGACTTAAGCAATAGATTGAACTATGATATATGACCTAGCTCTTGTCCTAAGTATTATTAACATATGTTATTGCATTCACAATAATCTCATTAATGAAGTGATGAGTTGACGGGTATTAAATTGCTAATTGCAGGTTGACAGTGTCCCGATCAGATATTAAAGGTTCTGACCAAACTCCATAGTGGAAAGTATTGTTTTCAACCCACGTAGTCCATCCACGTGAACTTTGGTTGATGATACAACTAGGAATCCTAGCTGTGCATGGTTTCCATAACACATCTCCTCCGAGCTATACATGGTAATGTCCCTTAGCAGGCATTGTTGGCAATGTGGTGGTTGTTGTAATTAATGAGATATCAATGCAATGTTTGCTCAACTTTCAACATCGCTTGTTGGCATCTCCTTGCTCGTCGATCTCACCAAATCTTGATCCTTGATTATGGAACCCTAAACCTTGTTGTATGTAATGGTAGCGAGTTTCCTGGTCTTCATTGTTACGTTAGAGTTGAGGCCGACTGCCAAAATGTAGTGTTGGAGAGAGTTTCTCTCAGGGGTTTCGATCATGTGACCTATGAGAGGTAGTTTTTAATAGTTGCAGGAATTAAGCTTTCTACACTTAACCCACGATGCCAAAATAATGATGGGGTTTCTCCTACCAGTGTATTGAATGTGATTTCGGACTGGGTTTGATTCTCCTGTGGATGAGAATGGTCTTCTTTGTTAACTTAGGGTTGCTGTCACATATCAAAATGCTTCGTCGTTTGCTGGTGTAGTGCGTTAATACTTCGAAGTATCATTTTGTTTTAGAGGTAATTTTTTTCATGACAGTGAATTGATACTGCAATGTTTGTTTTCAATCTTGCAATTCCTTGTTTTAACCTTTCACCATGTGTTTTGGCAGGTACCCCGCTTCATATGAGACTTGTAAATGAAAGGTTTGGAGAATGGAATGTTGTTATGACTTCCTGGTAAGCTCCGGTGGTTCTCAAAAACCTCGTAGGTGCCTTTGATGGTTTTTTCTGTATACCAAGAGTTGGAAACTTTCGACTTGTTTCAGTGATGGTTGAATGCAAAGTTTTGAGTTTGTCTTGTTTTGATTCAAACTGTACAAAGGGTAACCTCTCAGTCTTTTAAGTTGCCACTTGGATATTTGATGCCTGGCTGGGTTGTTGATGAGAACTTGGTTCTCGTTGTCGTGTTGTTAAAGTCCAGGGTAAAACCATGTGTAGTTTGGTTGTTCCATGGTCTCGGCTTAATGTTTAAATATGATGAGGGTAACTCTGTGTACTATTGGGAACCTTGTAAGTCCGTAATGTAATTTCCTTATTATATACTTTAAATGGAAACCAAGAACCGAGGGTTCTTTTGCGCTTAAAACAATGGCTTGTTTCTTTGCAATGGACAGTTATGTTTTTAAAATGATGGGTAAGAAAACTGTGTAAACAGAACTAGGGTCTGTAGTATCTTAGGTTTGATACAACTATGTAGATATTCAAAAAGTGAATGTTTAGTGAAGAAATGAAATATGTATAATTGTAAGAAATCTATACTGAGATTGATTCTTGCAGCTGCTATAATTCTTGGAAATACAATTGCTTTAAAGAAACATGAAATGTATAATATTGATGTGCATTTGCTTACTATCTGAAATCAATAGAGTTAAGAGAAATATATAGAACTATGCAGAAACATACTGTGTTTTTCTTTCATATGTTAATTAAATGAATGCTATACTGCTATTGATGTTATACTGTAATGATTACTGTGTTTAATTATAGGAAAAAATCTTAACAAGAATCACTACTGAAATCATTATTCCAATCAATGGCATTCTTCCTATCACTTATCTTTCTTAATTTGCTTCTCTATACTAGAGTACTATGCAGAGAACAGCATGGGGAAAAATATAGAGATGGTTATCAAATCAAATATTTCACAAAGTTTTTTCATTCATAACCATACTTAGATCAGAACATAAAATAATTTCTTTTGCATGACTGAGTTTAATAATTCTATAATGCAGAGACATTTAAATGTAAACAAAAGTAGGAACAGTAAAACCTAGTTGACTGTAGGGAAACAAACAGCCGAAGGAACTTGTTCCACCCAACCAATTCCTGAAGACAACCAAGTTACTTTCCTTAAGACCCCCGAGCCTATTCACTGAACCACCAGGAGGAAGATTCTGTAGAAGTCTTAGTACATCAACTTGCAATAGAATATAGATTATCCAGTCCTTAAGACTCAGCAGTCAAAAATACCTGCACCAGCACCTCTTGTTTGCCTTCTCAGTAAAATTAACAGACTTACAGTTGCACTCTCACATAGCCTCCCTATTCGAATATCTCAGTGATCACCTGATGCACTTGAGGAATATTTCTACAGAAAATATTATAATGGAGCTACCTGCTCAATTCGAATTGTCTTATGTAGGATGCCTAGGCCTTTTAGTGGTTAACTGGTCATTTAATGAGCTTCCTGCTCACTCCCACCCACCCGGGGGATAATGCCACATTTTTAGGGGTAATTGTCCCATAACTAACAGCTAGTGGTGAAGTGCAAATGTTTCCATCTATCTCATACCTTCTAACAACCTCCATTCCTTCTAGTGGGTCAGTGAACACTCATTTAACAGTTCCCTTGGGTGTTTGTCTCCTACTTTAATTTATTAAATAATAATAATCAGTAATTACAATCATCCTTGACCAAACTTGGTCATAATTACAAAACTTTGTAATTAAAATTTAACATAAAGTATTTTGCAAATAAAATAATATTCTCAGAATTTGGGTAGGTGACATACACCCCCCCTTAAGTCTCAACATCGTCCTCGATGTTGGTTAATCACTCTCTGAGTGTTCCTGAAACAGAGTTGGGTATCCTGCCTACATACTACTCTCCAAATCCCAGGTTGCCTCTTCTGGGCTAAGGTGCTTCCCTTGCACCTTTACCTGCCCAATGGTGCGATTTCGGAGTAGAATTTCCCTCCTTTCGAGGATACAGTCTGGTTCCACCTGAAAATCATCGTCTTGTCCCACCTGTACATCATTCCAGTTTACAGCATGAGTAGCATCGTGTACATACTTCTTTAAAAATGATATATGAAAAACATTATGTATCTTTAAATTTGGTGGCAAAGCCAGTTGGTATGCCACTGGTCCAACTCTTGACAATATTTTAAAAGGACCACAATACCTGGGTGCCAACTTGGCACAGCTTCCCAATTTCAATGAAATATTTTTCGGTCTTACCTTGAGGAAAACATGTTCACCAACTTGGAACTCTTTATGAGTCCTTTTAAGATCTGCTTGGCTCTTTTGTCTATCTTGGGCAGCTTTTAGATTTCTTTGTACCTGCTTCACAATTAGTTCTAACTTCTGCAACAATTCAGGTCCTAAAACAACTCTATTTACTGGGTCATTCCAAGAAATAGGTGTATCACATTTCCTACCATAAAGAATTTCAAAAGGGCTAAGTCTGGCTGATGAATGATAATGGTTATTATATGCAAATTATGCTAAATGCAAGTAGTCTTCCCACTTACCAGGCCGGTCTTTAACATACATTCTCAGCAAGTCTTCCAAAAATTGATTCACTCTTTCTGTTTGTCCATCTATTTGTGGATGAAATGTTGTACTGAAGTTTAAGGTTGTATTCAACCCTTTAAACAAAGACCTCCAAAGTTTTCAGTAAACTTAGAGTCACGATCTGAAATTATTACTTTCGGTATACCATGTAGTCGAAAAATATTTTTCATGAATATTTATGCAATGTCTGGAGCCTTATGAGTAGTCTTCACAGGTATAAAGTGTGCTGCCTTACTGATTTTATCCACTACCACCATGATAGATTCATTTTGTTTCTTATTTTTGGGTAGTCCAATAATAAAATCTATGCTTATCACTCCCCATTTCCAGCTAGGTATAGGCAATGGCCGCAACAGTCCAGTTGGATGTTGATGTTCAACCTTCACTTTTTGACAGTCCAAACACTTAGCTATGTACTCTACTACTCCATCTTTCATTCTGAGCGAGTAGAACTCTTTCCATAGCATAGTAATAGTTTTTTGATAACCTGGATGACCAGAGTAATGGCTTTTGTGCATCTCATTTAAAATCATAATTTTTACTTCTGGTATGTTGGGTACATACAATCTATTTTTGTATAATAACAGTCCATTTTCCTTTAAACTGTAATCTGCCATAGACTTTTTAGAACTGTTATTTGTTGTCCTTTCTTGTAATTTTCTGTATTCTTCATCCGTTTCACTCCTTTCAAGGATTTGATTTTCTAAATCTGTTGAGTAAATACTGATGGCTGAAATAAAATTCAGTTTTGTTTTATGACTTAATGCATCAGCAACCTTGTTCTCCTTCCCTTTAATATGCTGAATTTCGAAATCATACTCACTTAGAAAACTTAACCATCTAGCTTGTCTAGCGTTCAGATTTGTCTGATCTAATAAATATTTCAAACCCATGTTATCTGTCAACAAGGTAAATTTTTTGCCAATAAGGTGGTGACTCCACATTTTTAAAGCATGAATTACTACTAATAACTCTAAATCCTAAGTAGAGTAGTTCTTCTCATGTATTTTCAGCTTTCTAGATTCGTATGCCACAGCATGCCCTTCTTGTGTTAGGACTCCCCCGAGTCCATCATTACATGCATCGGTACATACTATAAAATCCTTATTAGGATCTGCTATCCTCAGAATAGGCATTGTAGTTAGTAACTCCTTTAACTTCTTAAAACTATCTGAACATTTATGATCCCACACAAATTTCTTCCCTTTCTTCTGCAAGGAGGTTATGGGATTTGCAATCTTTGAAAAACCCTCTATAAATTTTTGGTAATACCCATAAATGATCTTACATATGACACATCCTTAGGAACCGGCCAATCATTAATGGTTTTTATCTAATCGGGGTCAACCGAGATTCCTTCCTTAGAAATTATGTGTTCTAAATACTGAATTTTGTCCTTGTGGAAGTCACACTTACTAAACTTGGCATATAGTTGATGATCTCTCAGAACTTGTAAGATAATCCGTAGATGTTCGTCATGCTCTTCTTTTCTTTTAGAATACACTAAAATGTCGTCTATGAACACAACAACAAACTTATCTAAGTATTTGTGCAGAATATTGTTCATCAAACACATAAATACAGCCGGGGCATTAGTCAAGCCAAATGGCATGACTACGAACTCATAATGTCCATTCGAGTTCTAAAGGATGTTTTGAAAATATCCTCATCCTTCACCCGCACTTGATGATATCCTGACCTTAGATCGATCTTTGAAAATATGGTTGCTCCACGTAGCTGATCAAATAGATCGTGTATGTGGGGCAAGGGATATTGATTCTTGATTGTCATTTTATTCAGCTGGTGATAATCTATGCACAATCTTAGGGTGCCGTCTTTCTTCTTAACAAATATGACAGGTGTTGCCCAAGGAGACACGCTGGGTCTTATATAGTTTTTATCAATTAGTTCCTTCAACTGTGATTTCAACTCATTTAATTCTAGTATATTCATCCTATATGGAGACTTAGAATTCGGTACTGCTCCTGGTATTAACTCGATGGTAAAGTCTAAATCTCTTTTAGGAGGTAATCCTGAAATCTCCTCAGGAAAAACATTCTTGAAATCCTTTAGGACAGGTATGTCTTCTAGTTTTAGTTTGTCCTCTTTACAAATAATCTCATCATTTACTACATTTACTGAAAAAAATTGACACCCTTTTCTAACTGCCCTCTTCACTTGCATGGTTGAAATCTGTCTAAGGGTTGTCTTTCTTGGAATACCTTTTACTTCTACAGTTTCTCCTTCATCATTTAAACATGTAAAACTTTTCTCATAACAGTTCAGAATGACATGATGGGCTTCTAACCAGTCCATTTCGATTATAATATCATAGGATCCTAAAGGTAAAACATTCAATTTGGTTTGTGTCTTTAATTGATTCATGGATAAAGCACAACTTTCAATAAAATCTGATACTTTCCTCTTTGTTCCTGTTGCTATCCTAACTAACCAAGATTTACTGAACTTTTATGTTTTCAATTTAAAACTTTCTGCAATATCTGGTGATATATAACTTAAGGTAGCACCTGGATCAATCAAAATAGTAACAGGATGATTTTGTAGCATACCTTCAATCTCAACCATAGATATTTGATGATCTGTTTGTCCGTTGTCGAGTGCTGCATTAATTCTGGGCATCTCCCTTGCCAAGTCTCCAACAGTAGGTTCAGTCTGAATAGAATGAATGTTGTTAGCTGTCCGCTTCCTCTTGGGGCATTCTGATGCATAATGAGGACCTTGACACTCAAAACATTTGATAGGTGCCTTTTGATCATTAGTCCTGGTAGCATTGGGAGTGTTTCTAGGAGCTATAAATTCTGTTGCTGACTGTTTTTGGGATTGTTTCCTTGAAAATTCCGATTCTGAAAATTTTTCTTTTGGAAACCAGAATTCCCACTAAACCTGAATTTTTTCTTTTTCAGCTCAAAATTGTTGGGTTTATGACTTTTCCAGTTTGATATTCCTTCTCTTTTCTGATTGGTGTCATAACAGAAAGTTGCTTTCCTCATGACCTCTTCTAAGGTCTTTGGATTGTCATACTCGATTATATCCTTGATGTTGAAAGGTAGACAACTCATGTATCTTTGGATCTTCGGTTTTTCTTCCACGAGGTATGGCACATATCTCAGTAAATTCAGAAATTTACTGTCCATCTCCTTCATGTTCATACCTCCCAACTTTAAGTCATAGAACTCCTTTGATTTTTCTTCATAGTATTGTTCCGATAAGAACTTCTTTTTGAAGTATCGTTTGAAAGTAATCCAGTTCACATCTTTGTCCTTGATGCCCTTTACTCTTTTGATGTCCTGCCACCAAATATTCGCCTTGCCGATCAAGTTGTAGATTGCTATATTTGCCTTCAATGATTCAAAATAATCATATATTTGGAAATACTTTTTCATGCCGGACATCCAAGCTTTTGTTATCTCTCCCTTTTCAGTTTCACCATTGAAGGTTGGGGGTTTGATTTTCTTCAACTCCCTAGAAATTTGCTCATACTATTTGTGAATTTTCCTTTTGGGTTTGTAGTCTCCTTTGCTGTTGTCACTTGAATAATTTTATTTCTTTTTTCGTTTTTCATGGGAAGCTTCTGATGATGTTGAAATGTTGTTTGCATCATCAGTTTTCATTTTTTTAATTCTGTCTGGAGGAGGTAAGCCTTCAATCTTGGAGGTATTTTCAATTTCTCTATTTTGTTCATCCATTGGGCATTGTTTGAACAGTATTTGATTTAGTTCTTCTTGTGCCTTCATAATTTTCTCATTGTCTTGTTTTACAGATCTGATTTCTGCCTTTAATTCTTGAAATGCTTGTAACAATTCTGACGAATTGTCGTTTAATTCGCCATGGAATTCTTCTTCATAATATTGTCCCATGTTATGATTGTTGGGTAGAAATCTGTCTTCTAACTATTCAGCTGATCCTTCCATACCTGTAACTTAAAATAATTTATGTGTAACACAAATGGCTTAAATTTTTGAATTAGTAAGATTTCTGCTGTAAATAAATTTTCTGTTGCGTGTTCTTGGACCTTTTTTAGGCCTAGAGTTCGAACATGACCTCTGATACCACATGTAACATCCCGAAAAATACCAAAATTTAAATTTTTTTATAATAGCAATAATTATCAAAGTTATTTATGCGAAACATATAAAGTAATTTGATTTCTTAACTAAGATAATTAATGACGATGACGCGTCATACTTCTCAAATAAATAACATATAATTGTATTTTCTATTTCATATTTAAGTGGATGTTAATCTCCTTAACGAAAGATATTTTATGATGATGCATAAGAATACAATTTATAATTCTGCTTACGTTCTAAATATGATTACATATTGTACATAGTTTGTACTATTATGATGTTCTTGATGAAGTGTTGACAGTTTGTTTGCATGTTGACGAAGGGGTCCTACGACGTACCCTGGAGTTTACTTAGCTACGTTTAGATAAGGCATTTGAATCCGGTTTCCATGTGCATACCGTAGGTAAGATATTCTACTACAACATGTGTTAAGAGTACATGTGTATTTCAATTCATCGTCAATGTAAAATTATAATGCTAAGTACTTCCTTGCGACATGAGTTATTGGAGTTATGGATACTTGGTTCTAATTCTAGTTTATGTACTGTCAATCAAGCTCTTCGGTATTATAATTTCATGTCGTCCATGTGTTCTGATATAATGCTACATAAATTATTATATGACTATTGTCATTCTCATTAAAACAGTGATACTAATATCTATTGAGTATGCTATTATGAATCTTGTAGAAATAGTGTTTACACCTTCAAACTATCATTATAATTTGCGTCAACAGAACTTAGACTACTCTAAGTCATGTATTTATCATTTGAATATAAGTAAGGTATAGTGACTAGTGCTTGTACTAATAACTTAGCTCTTTGAGTGTATCTCGTCAACACTTAAACTATACTTATGATGATACAATAGTCTTTGCCCTACATGGTTGTCATATTAAATTTTATTGTGACTATGGTAATTATGCTATGAACTAGCATTATAAAACTTCACCCTATTTCTTGTGCAAAACTATAGAAATGAAATAGTAACATTTTAAAGTTACGATGCATCTAAAATAATACATTGATATGTATTTCAATTATTACGATCCCTAAGTTCAAACTTTGTACTATATATTGAGATGATCTTTGTTACATACTCTGCAGAGTTATGATATACTATGATTGACTTCTATGATGTGTTGAGCGTGGACTCTGGAGCACATGGATGACCTATGTACTGGGCATAAGCCCCGATGTACATAGAGTGTTGGGCATAAGCCCTGGAGCACTCCAAGATTGATAATAAAATACCAGATCCGAGGCCATTTGTATTTATAGATGTACTTCACAAACACATTCTAGTACTAGTGTTGAGCGGGATGCTCTGAAATTGCACTAGCATAACGCCCATGTGAGAGTGTTGAGCCAAATCTCTGAAGAGAACTCAAGGTTACTTGATCTTAAGGGTGTTGAGTCAAAGAAGGCTTTGAATAGCACCAGTTGTCATACTTAATTCATCTTGATTAATTGATTCATTACTCGTCTCATCACGCACGGAGGAACTACCATGGAAAACGAGGTAATCCAACATGCAAGCGGAGTCTAGAGCTACCTAGCCTAGTAGACCTTCTAAAACTACCTTTAGCCATGTCAATAAAGTGGACCCTAGTCCTTAAAGAAAACATCAAAGTTATAATATCCTATACCTATTTGAATTAATTAAAAGTGACTAAGTATAAAGAGCCACTCATATGCAAATGGTACACATAAAGTATATATGTAAGTATGAAAGGTATCTAGTATCTAGTATAAAGTAAAGATGTTATTTATAAATGGATAGTATTTATAAAGTGGAGTGATTATTTATAAATAAATAATATTTATAAAGTAAAGATATTATTATAAATAAATAGTATTTATAATGTAAAGGTATTATCTATGAAGCAAAAATATTAAGTAATAAATAAATTTATTATTTATAAAGGAACAATTAAATAAATCCTAAATAAACTTTTCAAATTATGTATATATATATATATATATTAGTTCAAACTGAAAAATTAACTTAAGTTAATATTTAAAGAAAACTAATAGTTCCAACTACTATATTGAAAAGTTGACCTATAAAACTGGGACACTTCTCATGGAGGAGGCATCTTTTCTTTTCATCATTCCTTTATGGTAAGAAGAGAGAAAATTGTCCCATGGGTCTGCAAGTGATCATTATTCCAAGATTGAAGTACAATCCACAGTCTGCCCTAGGTCCTCTAGTTTCGTCTTGCATGTTGAAGCCAGCTTTGGGGGATCCAGATTTAAACCAGGAACGGTTCTGGATCATGGTTGGAAGGAACGTGGTAGTTCCAAAGTTATTCGGTTCACAGTTATAGGCCAGCCAAAAAGAATTTTGTGCCACTAACTAGTGTTTGAGTGTGCAGGTTCTTCAAAGGAAAGGCAAGCTACAGGATCCAAGTATGAAACTGTATTTTATTTTAAAGTTAAATAAAGTAGGATTTAAATTTGAGAATGCTATACATCACTTTCATTTCTATAGATATGATCTAGTTATATTTTATGGAGCAAGGGCTAAATGGCATAGGCTCCCCAGGGTAAAACATTAAATTTACTTAGTCTATTTCTATGTTTCTTTTTAAAGACTTTATTCAATATTAAACCCTGTCTTAAATCTGAATGCAAAGATCTGTCGTAAACCAAGTCTACCTTTAAATCTCCCTTGGATTTCTTTTACAGAACTTATCTTATGCTGCTTATTTTACACAGAGTCACTTTAGTTAAAATAATCTTTGTATTATAATTTAAATCTTTAACATTAGGAGTTTAGGGCTTGTTTCTAAAAAGAATGTAAACTTTCAAATTAATTATTTAGTATTTAAAACTGCAAACAGATACCTCCGAGGGATCCACCAAACCCTACCAAAATGCATTTTAACTCAGCATTTAAAAGACTAACACTCAGACCAGCATCGAAAGTATCCATCAACTAAAACAAACTTTTAAACCATAGTCTGTGCACACATTTTATTTGACCAAGGAAATCAAAACGATACAGCATGGAAATAAACTCAAACCACATTAATCAATGCGAGGAAATGAAGTAAATAAATAGAGTTAGGGATTGCCTAAACATTATTTCATTAAATTATTTTTTTATCATTGTAAAAGAATCGTTTCATTCCACCTTAGCCACATCACTAAAATGAGACCCAGCATAAATGACAGAGGCATTTTATGCCCTCACCAATCCTACAGGAGTATTTTTCTTTTATAAACCGGGCAGAGTTTACCCAAGACCATAAATGCATGCAATGGAAGAGCTAACGCTCTCAGCCCTCAAATTACATAAGCATTAAAAGAGCTACCAACCACACTGAAGTAAAAACACAGAGCCATCACTCTCTTAACCAAAAAGATTGCCTAAACTTTAAAATCTCAGAGCCATCTGCGCTTCCATTTTAAAAACAACGAAGTACAATTTAAAGACAAAACAAATTTTATTCCATTTGAGATTCTTTCCAGACAGAGCTACATTTGTCTGTCTAAACCCCATACTTGAAAACTATAAATTAAAGAATATAAACAGAGGCATTTCCAAGTAAGAATCGTATCAACAATACAGTTTATGCTCCTAAAGAAACCAGAAGGCCAAAATGTAGGACTAAGATTTTCTTCTTTAAAATAAACGAATACATTTACCCAGAAATCGATGCTTTATTGACGTTAAAACTGAAAGAGTTAGGTACAACTTTAAAAACCTTCCAATTTTATTACATTCAAAACCCAGTAGAAAACACAGGCTATAGGTTAAGCGAAACCAAAAGTTCTTCTAAAGACCAGGGTTTATCCCTTTTCTATATTTTATAGTAAAGTTAAAAGTCTAGCCTGCCCATAGGATGAATACCTCCAAAGCTTAAAACCCACAGTCACCATTATCTATGCTAACCAAGACTAAGCTTGACCAAATCTTCACCCCGAAACTAAAAGCCGGAAGGGAATCTTAATTACAGAGTTAAAACCCAAAACTGTAGAGCATTCAAACATATTTTCCTTTGCTACGACAAGGAGAGAATGAGCCATGACAAGTCCTGGACTTACCAGGTTTACGCTAAATCCATTCCTTCTCTGCCCTATTAACACTATTCCAAAACACAAAGACTATCCTTACCTGCAAACCCTTCCAGTAAGAGTCACAAGAACAACGAGTTAAATAATGACGAATACAACCTACAACGAAAAGCATTACTGAAATTCATGATTTTGAAAGAGAATATTACCTTATCGTGAAACCAGGTGTTCTCCACATCTTCGCAGGATTTCAGTGATTACGCTAACCATGAGCGTAGCTCAAGTCAAAGCGTAGAACTCCTTTAAAACCAGAGCACAGCGTGAGGCTGCCTTCCCAAAACCACGAAGAGCACAGCATGAGGCTACCTTCCGAAAACCATGAAGAGCACAATGTGAGGCTGCCTTCCCAAACCATGAAAATGATCAAATTGGTCTCTAGGGCCAAGGGTATATCCCTCCTCCAGCTTGCAAGAAAACATGTGAATATCACATGGGTAGCATTCAATTCTACAACAACCCCCACTAGCATTGTAATACTTTACCTTTCCCTATAGTTAGGGTCACGATATGTTAAAATCTTCCACTCATTTAGTACATAGAATTTTAATCTAAAGTTTCCTTTTATCCATTCTATTTCATAAGGTTAGGTTTTTGTTAGGTAGCAAAGCTTAAGAATTTAAGTAGGATCTTCATTTACTACACCTGCAAAACAAATTTTTGAATGATGCTTTAGCAATTTTGCTAAGTAAGCCCGGTGTAAATCATCACCTCCTCTCGCCTCTCGGCAACCCCGCCAGTAACTCAACTACACAACTTAAACTTCAAATTATTCTTACTCTCTTCATAAAGTCCATAAATCCTAATCTAATAAACATAAGGATTTCAACACTTTAGGAATTCAAAAGCATACACACATTTAGACTATAATCAAGATGCAGACATAAAGACCCTTGAGCTTTCTACAAGTACTAAATTGATAGATCCGACTAAAATATTAATCATTTGAGGTTCATTTGTATACCATGCCATTACATGGTTTCCGCAGAACCATAAAATAGAAGGCGACCACATTCAATTTAATCGAACAGTGAATCATAAACAAATTTTACAAACCATGTATTCTCATTGTGTCGATGAGTATTATAATCATTTCCTAGTACTGAAGTTAATTTGTTAAATATTTACTTAAATAAATGGTGTTAGCCATACTAGATTCTTTTTTATGTTTTACACTTTTTGGGTCATTACAGATAAACTCTCTTCTAGTCAAAATATCTGCTTTTCCTTGAGATAAGCTAATATAATACCAAATGCAGTTGGCACCATAGCTTGTTTGCATTTGTTATTTTATTTATCAATATGCTATTGTGCTTGTTTTTCCTTTATATTTTTTATTTGAATAGAGGAAGGAATGTATTCTTTTCCAAGGAAAACCACATTGGATCCCCCTATCTTCCTTCGAATATTTGGATGGAGTCTGGCAGCTCACTGCTCAACCTGCCAGCCAGCCACAATAGCGGTGGTCAATCTTGAGAGACTTGACTGGATTTGAACGTGTGACCTATGGCATCCCTATTTGTAACATGCCTTGGTGGAGATGGTTCAACTGATTGAGCTAACTCTTGGGGGATATAGAGGAAGGAATGAATTATTACTTGGCATTTGCTGAAATTATTTGCTAGAGTTGTCTTGGTGTTTACTCTTTTTAAACATTCTGAGAGACAGCCACATTTTTGGCATGTCTGCCCATTGGTCGGATTCAAACACCAGTTGTTTCCTAGCAAAAGGATTTCTATGTTTTATTGTTTTTTACTATAGGTAGCTACCATTATATCCTTGTCTTGTCTACCATTAGTATATTCTATGTATTTTCATTTATCAGATTTGTGTTGTTGATGTTGGTGAAATAATTAGACAATCTCTTTTGCTAAATTCCAGGAAAATGCTGCATTAAGTAGTTTTATTTTGGTATTTAGTAGTATCATTGCTAGAATTTAAAGGCTCTCTCATCTATTTTTCCATTCTTTTGTTTATGAAAGATAAAAGAAAATCTAATATACAAATCTTAAAGATAAGAAAAAGTATTATGTTCATGAACTCTGTTCATCAATAGAGTTGTTCATGAACAGATCTCATGAACTCTGTTCATGAATAGAGTTGTTCATGAACATAACTCATGAACTCTATCCATGAACGGAGTTGTTCACGAACAAAGTTCACGAACAGAAAAACCTCCAATTTATCAGAAATTCAATTGAAACAGTATAGTAAATTTAATTTAAACAACATACCTATATTTTATTTTTAGTTAATTATGAAGTTTTAAAAATGTCGAATCTCAATGAGTGAGAGTTTTGGAATACTTGTTTGTTTTTCAATGCTGGACCCCAACGACGAAACCGAATGCAAACGACCGAAGCCCAAAAACGAACCAACACCAACGACTGAATCCCAACGAAGTCGAGCACCAAAAAAATGAAACCAAAACCTTTCAACAATGAACCACTGATTAAAATATCAAAGATAACGAAAAGAAAAAGAAAAAAAAATGACGAAGATTACCTGCCTTGGATGCTATCCAACTCCATGACGAACGAGTACCCTGCAAATTGGACGTTGTCCAAATCCACGACGAACGAGCACCTGCACTGGACGCTGTTAAAATCCATGATGAACGAGCACCTGCACTGGACGCTGTCCAAATCCACGACGAACGAGCACCCTATCAACTTCGTGCTCCATGTCAAGAGGATGGAAAAAGGGGTGGCGAAACACAGGGTGGCGAAAGGGGTGGAGAAAGGGGTGACAAAACACAAGGTGGCGAAAGGGGTGGCGAGAGGGGTGGAGGAACAAAGGATGATCAATAGGCGGAGTCCACCAACAGGCGCGGACGGGGCCAATGTGCAGGCAGGGTCCAGAAAACTGCAGGCCGAAAATGACAAACAATGGCCGCAACCGAGATTTTATGTAGAATAATTATTCGGCCGAATAATTATTCGGACGAATAATTATTTCTCCGAATAATTAATCAGTCGAATAATTATTCAACTGAATATGTATTCAGCTGAATAAATAAATAAAAACGGTGAACATTTTCACGGCTGGCAATTCCTCGCACACACATCGAGGTCTACATTATTTCTAATAGTGAATCGTTAAAGGTTATTCGGGCGAATCAACTATAGGTTATTCGGCCGAATAATCATATTTATTCGGCCGAATAATCATATTTATTTGGCTGAATAAATATGATTATTCAGTTGAATAAATATTTGTATTTGGCTGAATAGCTTCTGCTATGTTTTTCAAGTACCCGATTCTCACGGAATAGACACCCATCTTCATAATTACTCCCTAAGATTGCAAATGCTTAGAAGATATTCTGAAAATTTGAAAATGAAAAATTCTAAGACAATAAATGATTTTTTCACTCGTTCCCTGAGTATAGTAAATCAAATAAAGTATCATGCAGATAATTTGGATGATCAAAAAGTTTTAGAAAATATTTTGAGAAGTCTTCCCATTATATTTGACCAAATAGTTGTAGTTATTGAAGAATCAAAATATTTGTCTCAAGTTTCTATTGATGGACTTATGGTGTCTTTACAAACCCATGACCAAATACTCAATAGATCAATTGGTTCCTCCATGGAAAATGCATTCAAATCACAAGTTCAAGTTAGCAGCAGAGGCACAAGAGGAGGAAGAATCACTAATAAAGGTGCAAGAGGATTTGGAAGAGGAAGAACTAGCTCAATCGCAATGAAGGTGGTAGACTAGCCAACTCTCATGAAGAAAGAGCAAATTCTATTTTGTTTGCAAGCACAAGAGGTGGAGGTGGTATTCATTCTCTTGAAGATCATGGCCAAGGACAAAGGTATGACAAATCACATATCTAATTTCATTATTGTAAACAATTTGGACATTATGCACCTGAGTGTAGAAAGAAGCACTTTGATATGAATAGGCAAAATGCAGTTTTTTCAAGAGAAAATCACTCTGAAAATAGTGATTAAATATTTATTACTTGTAATAGTGCACAAGAAATCTCAAAAGAAGAATGGTTTTTAGATAGTGGTTGTAGTAACCACATGAGTGAAGCAAATATATGTTTGCAAACATAGATGAATCTGTGTAGTCATAAGTAAAATTGGGAGATGATAACAAAGTAGTTGTCATGCGTAAAGGTAGCATGAATTTTAAAACCAAGCAAGGAAAAAAGAAACACATTCCGAATGTGTATTATGTCTCTAATCTTAAAAACAATCTAATTAACATTGGGAAACTACTACAAAATGGATATAAATTATATTTTGAAGATAATGCGTATGAAATTCTTGATACACATGGAATAGTAATTGAAAAGGTCCAAATGACACAAAAAAAGATGTTCCCTTCAAGGTTGCAAAATTATTTGTCTTTTGCTTTCAAAGTAGACCTCCCAAATTAGTCTTGGTTATGGAACTTAAGATTTGGTCATTTAAGCTTCATTGTTCTAAATTTGTTGCATAGGAAAAACATGGTGAATGGTTTTCCATTGATTGAACAACCAAACAAAGTTTGTGAAGGTTGCATTCTTGGTAAGCAACATAGAAAACTATTTCCTATTGGCAAGTCATATAGAGCAAGAGCTCCACTTGAAATTGTGCATTCAAATTTGTGTGGGTATATGCATACACCTTCTATTGGAAATAGCATGCATTTCATAACTTTCATTGATGATTATTCCATGAAAACTTGAGTATAATTTTTGAAACACAAATCAGAAGCTTTTGAAATTTTTAAGCAGCTTAAAGTCATTGTTGAGAAGCAAAGTGAGTACTACATTAAAAATCTAAGAACAGATAGAGGTGGAGAATTTGTGTCCAGTGATTTCTTGAGTTTTTTCAAAGCAAATCGGATTAAAATGAAACTTACAACTAGCTATACACCACAACAAAATGGTATTGCAGAAAGAAAAAATAGAACAATAATGGAAATGGAAAGAAGCATGATGAAAGCTAAACATCTACCAAATGAGTATTGGGTTGAATCTGTATCTTGTGCAGTATATATTTTGAATCAGTCCCCCACAAAGAGTGTGAAAGATAGAGTACCACTAGAAGCATGGAGTATTAAGAAACATAATGTTTCTCATTTGAAAGGCTTTGGGTGTATTGCATATGCACATGTTCCTGATGAAAAGAGGAAGAAGTTGGATAATAAAGGATAAAGATGTATTGTGTGGGTTATAGTGAGCAATCAAAAGCATACAAGTTGTATAACCCCATCACAAAAAGGACTATAATAAGCAGAGATGTTAATTTTCTTGAAGATCAAGAATGGATTTGGAATGAAAATCTACATCAACAACAATTTGAGATGAAATATTTTGGTGAAGATCATGCTCCCAAAAATGGATTTAGTTCACATAATACAACAACAACACCTCAATCAGCTTCAATATCTCATTTAACACCTAGATATCACTCAAGTGATAGCTCAGGGTCAGATGACACTCCAGTGAAGACAAGAAGTCTAAGGGAAATATAGTGAGGTAACTCAAGGTAATGATGATGATGATTTAATTTCTGATTTTGCTTTATTTACTGTTGTTGATCCAATATGTTTTGAAGAAGCAATTAAGTATGAAATTTGTAAAAAGGCAATGGATGGAGAAATTGAAGCAATATAGAAAAATCAAACTTGGAAATTAGTGAATCTTCCAGAAGGAAAAGACGCAATAGGAGTGAAATGGGTCTATAAGACAAAGTTTAATGCTATTGGAAATGTTGTGAAGCATAAAGCAAGGCTAGTTGCAAAGGGTTTTCACAACATCCCATGATTGATTAAAATGAGACTTTTTCTCCAATAGCTAGTTTAGATACAGTGAGAACAATGTTAGCAATAGCAGGGCATCATAAATGGAAAGTTTATCAAATGAATATCAAATAATCATTTTTGAATGGCCCATATTACAAGAATACGTGTATGTGCAGCAACCACCAGGTTATTAGATATTGAGTTGTTTAAATCAACAATGAAAAAAGAATTTGAGATGACAGATTTGGGATTAATGAAGTATTTTATGGGCATAAAAGCAAGTCAAACAGATGAAGGAATTTTCATTTGTCAAACAAAATATGCAAATGATGTGTTGAAGAGGTTCACGATGTTGAATTGCAAGCTAACATCTAAACATGTGGCAATAGGATTGAATTGAGCAAAGAATACAAGGCCACAAAGGTAGATCCAAGTTTGTTCAAAATATTAGTAGGCAACTTGATGTATTTGACAGCAATAAGGCCTGAAATTATGTATGCAATCAGTTTGATTTCAAGGTTCATGGAGACACTAAAGGAGTCACATTGGAAAACAGGGAAAAGGATTTTGAGATATGTTAGTGGAACAAGAGATTATGGCTTTTTATATTCGAGGTCAGATAATTTCATTCTAGTTGGCTACACAGACAATGATTTTGCAGGTAACATTGATGATAGAAAAAGCACATATGGATATATTTTGCATGTTGGTTTAGGAGAAATCTCACCGGATTCCCAAAAACAACCCATTGTTACTCTTTCAACTACATAAGCAAAATATGTAGCGGTAACATCAACAACATGTCAAGTAGTGCGGATAAGAAGAATTATGTCATATTTGATGCAAGATCAAGAAGGAGCAACAAAAATTTATTGTGACAATAATTCAACAATAGAACTATCAAAAAATCATGTCTTTCACAAAAGGATCAAGCACATTTATACTAGATATCATTTCATTAGAGAGATTATCAACAATGATGAAATACATATTGAATTTTTCACGTGTGAAGAAAAATTTGTAGATATCTTCACAAAGCCATTAACAAAGGAAAGATTTGAACACCTCAGAAAATGTTTGGGCATCATCAGAAAGTCAATCTTAAGGGGGGGTGTTGAAAAAGTAAACTTGACAGAGTCGTGTAGTTGCAGTTTAACAACCAACCGGCAGCCACCATCCTGCAATCAACCGCCCAGCCGTCCACAACTACCTAGTCATCCAAACAATAAACTCTATCGTTCAACATTCAAGAGAATAGTAGAACCATGCTTGTAATATACACACACACACACACACACACATATATATATATATATATATATAGATATATATCAACTCATAGCTGCATAGGGCAGACTTGTTGATGTAATTTCTTCCACAAAATAAAATGTTGAGCAACAACTCATCTCTTTCTATCTAATTGTATTTTCTGTTAAGAATTTTAATCTCACTCGTCATTAGTGCATTAATTAGTTTAGTGATTAGTTGGTTAGTTAGTTTGAATATGACACTTTGATGTCCCATAGTATATTCTGGCCCATAGTTCTATCCCGTAGTATTGTTGTGATGTAATCCTGTAAATGCTTATGCTTAATACTGAGAAGGAAACCAATCTGCCCACTTGTGTTCTGGCCTTTATTTGTTTATGTGTTAAAACTTTAACATGGTATTGTAGTGCATGTCCTGATCCATACCTGTTGTTTTGGGTAAGTCTTTTCACAAAGTGGACAAGACACACATAGATCAAGACTGGAACACATTGGCATGGAGGCGTGATGATCCTTCATAGCATTGGGACCGTATCAATATTTTTTTATTTATTTTTCCTCTATAGATGTCGATGCACCTGTCCCTATAGGGAATTGCAACAATATCTGATCGACACACTTGTTGAATGGAAAGAACACGCCACTGATGCACTCTTTGCTCAGAGGAAGCGCATCACTAATGCACTCTCCATTCAGAGGTTTAGCATGACACCGACGCATTTGTTGTTAATCCCAAGTGCGTCAATCACTATTCACTTAGAGCATTTTTTCTTGACGCGCTCTGTGATGCAATGTGCTAGATATAAAGTGTGTGACATTGTGTTAAAGGATCTGAATTCTTTATCAAATATCAAGAACCAATATTGTTTGTGCTGAGCCAAAAGATTGGACAACGTTCCAGCATTACTCATATTAGATTGAAGAAGATCGAGTCTTGCAGAGATCGATCCAAGAAGAGCCCGTGTAGAAAAGGGCAGAGAAGATCTAAAGTTTCCATGAGTCTAGTTCCATCAAGTTTCCAAGCATTTGAAGTCTGAAGGACTGTCGGTATCAAAGAAGAAACAACCAAGAAGATTGAATCTTGAAGATGGGGCTACTAGAAGAGCTACAAGAAGAGATTGAAGAATCATATTGATCTAGAAGCATTTGAGACCTTGAAAAAATTCTAGAAAGAAAGAAGACAAGTTGTTTCATTAAGTCTCATACAAAATAGTATAGAATATTCCATTTTTCATAGCATTGCCGAAACAAAGAAATTTTTAGGGGCGAAATTTTGCCAATTGGCTATTTTTTGGGCCTTTTTCAAAAAATAAATTCGCTATTTGGTCATTTTTAGTCTCTAATATCGCCTATATTTACATAAAATATTTTTTTATCATAATATTCTCCAAAGTTTACAAGTTTCAATAGTAAATTTTATTATTCATATTTAATATTCTCCTACCAATCTCTATTTATGTTTTTTTCTATCCAAACTAATCGCCTAGAATACTACACTTAAGCATACTTTTATAATCCTTAAAAAATACCATGTGTCGAAGCTTTTACACCAGCAGAAGCATGGGATATATTGAAAGCCGAGTTTAGTGAAGAGAAACCGGTTGTAGAAGTAGATGACTTTGTAAGCCATGCAAAACACCAAAAATCCCACAGTGAAGTGGAAGATAGTCAAGAAGACTGTGTTTATGATGCAACTAGTGATTAAGTAAGCCCAACAAAGTTTGTTGATCTAGCTCTGTTTGTTGATGATAGTGAAAACAAACCTGTCAATGTAGTAGTCCCTAGTGACGCAAGTGATAGTCTCTTAGAGAAAGAGACAGTTGATAGCAGCATAGAAGTTGCACCAACAAACAGTTCATCACAGAACTAGAAAACTGGAAGTTTGAGGGAGCTAGATGAGCAGACTCCTATTATTGATGAGCAACTATGTATGCTCTATTTCCATGTCAACCCACAGTTTTTGAGAAAGTAGTAAATGATGCACAATGGGTTAATGAGAATGATGAAGTAGCAACCATTGAAGGAAGAGAAGAGGAAGATGTGAATGCTCTCCAAGAAGAGTTGAAAATCATTGAAATAAGAGAAGAGGAAGATGATGAACATGAAAATGTGAATTCTCTCCCAGAAGAGCTGCAAATCATTGAAACAAGAGAAGAGGAAGATGAGGAACACGAAGATGTGATTGCTCTCCAAGAAGATCTGAAAAATATTCATGTTTTTAATGAATCTGACAAAAAATTTCAGTGTGCAAGTAAAGTGGACAACAATATAAAATATGTTGAAACAAAAGAAGAAGAAGACTTGCACTATGTTCCCGTATTAATTAAAAGCAATAAAACTGTCTATTGTGCATAAGCTAAAGAATACACTGAAGAAGACCTACTTAGCATCAAGATCAAGAAGACAAAGAAGAAGCAGTCCCGAGTACACATCAAGGAAGAAAGTGATGAATTTTATGGAACAAGATGTTGCTTTTCTATTCACATAAAACTTCATAATTACAATGGACCCGAAGGCCTCTATTTAAACACTTCTACATACTAAAACCTTAACCTAGCTCATGCTTTATGCCTTAAGCTTTATGCTTTGTGCAGGCTTTAACTAAACTTAGCTTTACTTCTAATAATACAACTGACAAAAGCGAGAGTTAATTACTATTTCTAACACTCCCCCTTAATTACGACCGCTAAACATACGATCTAATTCTTGCTCAAATATGTTTCCTGCAAGGGCTTTCATCAAAACAAAATGCCTACTTGTCTATGTCTCAGCTAGGCTTACAAAACATTTTCATCTTGACCTTCTTTGCTGCTATGTGCTGATGCAGCTTCTTCTCATACTTTCTGCTCCAAACTTTGAGGCTTTCAATGCTTTTCTTCTTCTTTGGGCTACTGAGGACTATGAACTCCTCTTGGGTCCACATACTTTCTTTCTTATTGCCCCCCTAAAAAAATATAGGATTTTCTTTATGCCCCGTAATGCAAGATCTCTAAGAGATTTACTCTTTTTCTTCAACTTAAACCGGGTTTCTTATTTTAAATAAAACTTCAAACCACTCACTTTCTTTACTCTTAACATTTTAAAATACTCATAAATAATCTCTAATAAAAAATCCTCCTTTCTTATGAGCCGTAAGTGGAAATAAACCAAGCTACCTTTCCTTTATCATGACTTATGATGCAATTACTTTGCAAAGAATATTTTTTTTAATCTTTTGAAACACTTTTGCATTTACCATGACTTAACTTACAGTTTTCCCTTCTCGTGTATTCCAAAATAGTGGTCTTCTCACGTTGACTTCATGGCTTGGACAGTTTGATCAATGATTGCAAATTCGCTCATGGATCCTCTTTACGGCCTTCCTTCTTCACGCGAATTGCATGTGCCCCTTCTTCTCACAGACTGTTCAACCTGCAGCTGTTTTCTCATGCGATTTCCAAAAAAAGCATATCAGATTCTCTCGTGCGATCAAATTTCAGTTGTGTCTGCGGACTCCTGTGGACGGGTGAACAGAGTTCTTTACATTCAGACTGAGGCAATCTTCAACGACTGATATTTCATGTAGACTGGATTCACTTCACGCAGATTTCTTACCTGCGAGCAATCCAGATCTGGTCGCAACCGCTTCAGAATTTGCAAGAGGATATGCTCTTCTTCAATGAACAACTTGACATCACCTCCTTCAACACACAAATTATGTGGATTGGCTTCCTTTTTCACACTCTCCAATGGAGGTTGGATTTTCTTCAAGAATTTGCTTCAGATCTGTGGACCTAAAAGCTTCCTCATGCGATTTCCGTCTTGTGCTTCACACTCGAACCCAGATCTTTGTCCAATTTCTTGGATCAATTCTCTCACTTGATTGGTGAAAGATCTTGGTTTGGATTGAACGATCTCTGCCTTCTTCGCTATGGAAGAATACAACAGGATTGGATATGCTGTTGGGTTAATATGCTCTCCAAGAAACTTAATCAAGCTGTGATACCATGATGAATTTTATGGAACAAGCTGTTTCTTTTCTATCTACATAAAACCTCATAATTACAATGGACCTGGAGGCCTCTATTTAAACACTTCTACGTACTAAAACCTTAACCTAGCTCATGATTTATGCTTTAAGTTTTATGTTTTATGCATGCTTTAACTAAACTTAGCTTTACTTCTAAAAATACAACTGACAAAAGCCAGAGGTAATTACTGTTTCTGAAGTTGAAGTTTTTTAAATGAAATGTATGCCTAGCTGAGACATTAACCAACAAGCACAACACTTAGGATTAGTTGGCTAGTTAGTTTGACTAGTTGGTTAGTTAGTTTGACTAGGACACTTTGATGTTCCATAGTATTTTCTGGTCCATAGTTTTGACCCATAGTATTGCTGTGATGTAATCTTATAAATGTATTTGCTTAATAATGAGAAGGCAACCAATCTGCCCACTTATGTTCCGTCCTTTATATGTTTATGTGTTAAAACTTTAACATTTTCCAGTTCTCATCTTAGTTTTTCTCTTATCCTTTTCATACATTTTCATAGCATAAATCTAACACCCAAAAATGATACTGGGCATGAAAACGTTTTCAAATAAGAATGCACGGAAAAGGATCAGAATATTACATCGTATAGTTCTCAATCTATGAGATTAACTAAATAAACTATGTGAATGGAGTCCATGCACCTTATAACAAGCACTACATTTCTGTAGTAGTAAATAGATTATGCAAACATATTGATAGAATATACAACAAGAAGATCATCCAATTCTCAAACAACAAAATAAAATACTTTTCTGTAGTTCGCACCTGTGTACATGTGATGTTATCATACATTTAAGACCTATTATTTGGACACATGGAATATAATCGAGCAAAATATACAATTTAATTATGTATCTAGGTTAGATATTGCGGATTACGTCTTCGACCGCTTACATATTGAATGAGTAAAAAATCCCAAATCTCCAAATCTGGCAGAAATTAATGACAGATGAACAAAATCTCGACTCTGGTGCAGATACCTGGCACAGTGTAATATTTGTCATTTTTCCAGTGTAATATTTGTGCACATGCCAAGCAGGCTTACGAAACATCCACTCACTTCTGTAATCTTGCAGCGAATACTATTGTTTTTCTTATCATCGTCAGCGGAATCTAGAATACATTTCTGTAGAACTAAATAAATTATGGATATATATTGATAGAAAATAACAAGAAGATCATCCTTTTTCTAGAATACATTTCTGTAGAACTAAATAAATCCAGATGTAATGTTTGGACATAAGGAAAATGATTAAGCAAAACATACAATTTATTTATGTATCTAGGTGAGTTCTTGCGGATTAGGTCCTCGGCTGCCTACATAATATTGAATGAATACAAAAATCCAAATCTCCAAATCTGTATTACTGCACTAATATTTGTCATTTTTCCACTGTAATATTTGTGCAGATCCCAAGCAGACTTACTGAAACCATCTACTGACTTCTGTAAACTTGCAGCAAATACTATTGGTTCTTATCGTCGTCAGGGGAATCTAGAAGAAGCTCCGAACATTCTCTGTTCGGAGCTTAATTGGTCGTAGGTAAAGGCGACCCATCTTTAACGAAGCAGCTGAGTTTGCTGCTGGCACTCGGATGACCCGAATCTACAATCGGGTTACCAACTTTTCCTTCAAGTCTTGCAGTTTCTCAGTGTGTCCTGGGATCCTTGGGTGTTGCTGTGAGGCATGTTAGACCATGATCTGCATGAGCAAGCTTCAGAAGAACAATAATATGAAACAATAATAGTCAAAATTCGAAACCTTGACAATGGCATCATTGAATAAAACTGTTTGTTACCTGATACTTAGATGTATCTCGTTTGACACGGATCTCAGATACTTTGTCCAACGAAAACGGCAACTCTTCCACTGCATGCATATATACATATAAATAGAAATAAATGTCTACAAATTATATATATGTTTCTACACATACAGAATCCGTTGCCGTTTACGTTGGACAAATACTTGAGATCCATATCTTCGTGTGCATATATAAAGATTATATTTATATATGCAGACCAGCACGCTTCGGAAGAACATGCCAACTCCCATCCCCACTTGGAAATTTCGTTCTCCTCGGGAGACCAGGGGCCTTCGATCCCATGGATTTGATGCCGAATATCATTTGTTATATAGGGGAAGAATGCAGATGATAATCTGCTCTCACCCATAGATCTCTCCAGAAAGGCGATGATAATGGACGTATATTAAATGCCATCAAAATAGTGTGGTCTCTACTGTCAAAATGCCATCAAAATAGTATGGTCTACTGTCAAAATGGTACATCACGATCGCATACTGAGATACAATAAGTGGACCAACAATAATAATAAATACCGATGGCTGTAAAGCAATATAAAACCCAGAAAAGCAATGAAAGCAGAAGTCTCCTACCATAGGATTAAAGAAATTTTCGAACCATTATAGAAAAAACAGGTACAACTTGGCTAATGTTTTATGAATTTCACCAGCAACTCAAAATGTGGCAAAGGTCCAACTCAAACAAAGTTTGTGATTGCGACATAGTAGAGCGTGGATTGCTCTGGATTTAAATATCCTGAAGAAATGTATTTGTAGGAGGGCAGATCCATTAATGAGATGTACCTGAGGCTCACGGTGGTTGATAAACAGTCGTTGGGTTTTAACTAGAGCAAATACAAATATTTTTTAAGAAACATGCAAATTCTACCACATATCTCCTCTCATTCTAAATTAATGAATTATTAATAAAGAATCATGTTGGAGCAATTAAGGCTATATGGAAGGCCATTGTCTAGATGTCTCAAAGATACGGGTTGAAGGAGATTGTAAAAACGAGTTGTCTAAAACTGCTAAGATTTTGCTATAAAATCGTATTTTCACGAAGTTTTGGGGAATTTTGGATAGAATTTTTAGAAACTCAAATAACAGTATTAATCCTACATAATTTGGATTTTCTGGAGTTTTGCAGGATGCTAAATTCATCTAGATGTTCAGAAAAAACGACTTAATCAACATAAATCGCGGAATTTTGGATTTCATATCGCCCAATTTTAACCAGAACTGGAGAAATCGTCGCACTTTTAAACTGCTTCTTGTAAAAATAGTAACTTATTTCCATTAGTTCAAAGAAAGTCTCCATGAATAACTTATTTGACAAGATGATTAGGGAGGCGTGTGATTTCTTCTCCCATGTCTTTGACGTTGGGCTGTTTCACATGCTTGTTAGTTGTTTCTTAACTACTAAGATATGTTTGTTTCTCCTACATCTCTTTCTTTTCATTTTTTCCATTTTAAGGTGGAAATCCACAATGTCAATCCTATGATCTTCATAACGTGGAGTCTTACTTTTAGCTCTCACATTGTTTCAAGAGTGCAACACTATCACTTTACTCACGGCTCTTTTCGTTGCTTTGGGATAGTGCCTCTCTAGTTACATAAGGTAACATATCCAAAATTTGTATACGCAAACTAAGCTACTTTAGTTTTAAATAATCATTAAAAAAAACAAGCCATAAAATATTTACTTGAAAAGTATGGGGAAAGCTAGTAAAGCTTCTACGTAGCACTCTCTCTTTCTGATTATGTAACAAGTGATGCACTCAACTCATGCACTCGGAGCACAATTGTCATGTGCTATCTCAATGCACCAATATATAGCTTTTGCTCAGGTCTTGTGCCATCCCAATCAAATCTCAATCAATCATTCAATCCCTATGATTTAAGATCTTGTCTGGTAGTTGATTTTTTTAGATTGGATTTGATTGGTAAAACTTATCCCTTGCTTGCTTTACACATGTTATGTGTCTCAGGGTGGTGTCGCCTCATTTAACTGAATTCTCCAAGTGTCTTTTTCTTTTATTAATAATAAAATAGTAATTTGTTGTGCAAAGTGTCACTTACACCTCTTGTGAGTATTTTTGAGTTTTTAAATAGCTCTTACAAAAATAATTTTTTTTTAAATATTTTCACAAATATTAAATCAAAAATAAAATAATAATGTCTTGGGGGTATCACATTTCTCCCCCCTTATTCTTAACACTGTCCTTGGTATTTTCTTTTACTATGATCTCTCTTGCTCATTCTGGAACATGGAAGGATATGCCTCTCGCATTTTATCCTCAATTTCTCATGTTGCCTCTTTAGGGTTGAAGTGATTCCATTGAACTTTTATTCGAGCGATGGCTCGATCATGTAGCATAAGTTCCCTCCTATCTAGGATGCGCCAGGGTTCTATCTGGAACTTGCCTTTGGGTTCTACCTAAATAACACTCCAATCAATAGTATGAGTACCATCATGTACATATATTTCTTTAATAAAGAAATATGAAAGGAAACATGATGAACTTTTATATATAAGGGGGGAGTGCGAGCTAGTAGGCTACATGGGCATTTCATATCAGAAAACATGTAGTTCAGTTCCAATAACCTTATCATGGAAATTTTTGAGACTCTTACCCTTAGAACATTTGTAAACTAATGCATTAATAAATGAAAGTGGGGTATATGTTCCATATAGCTAAGTATATGTTCTATATAGTTCTACATAACATGCATTGATTTCATCAATTTACGACTAGCATTATATACTAAACCAATAATCCTTTAAGAACTATGACAAGTTTACTTTTCCACATATTTGATGAGCTTGAGTTAACTTCCTTTTAATATTGACAATAAGTACCAACTTTATAAAGCTCAAGGGGAAATTATGTAAATTGTTCTAATAGGGTAACATTAACCACATAATTTCATAAATAAAATAACATTCAAAACAATAATCTATAGTCAAGTATACTTTAATCATAAAAGAACAAGTTACTTTTTTCATAAAAAATAGCATAATATAACATAAAGCATATACGTACATGTGATGATAATTTTTCAATACAAAAAAAGGAATGCATAGGTAAAACAACCATTTACTTATCTTTTGTAGCACCATCCTTCATTTTCACTCTCAGATGATAATCCTTTTAGCCAGTTTTTTTCATGCTATAAACATATCAGGTTAGTAGCATTATATCAGATATTTTCAGGAAACCAACCTCAAAACTTAACATTCACCCTCATCTTGGATGAATATTGCATTACCTATGGTGATATTTGCATACATTATACTTAAACATTAGGGAAGCTAACAACCAATTTACTTGGCATCTTTTACCCCTGTGTCCTATTATTATACCATGAGAATGAAAGACTTCAACAACTCATTGTTGTACACATAACTCTCCCTTGAGACCTATCACCAAATTACAAGTGGTCATATAAGATTTAAGCTTTTGAGATTACTCCTCTTTTGACTGCTGGTCAAAAAATTTCATCCTCAAAAACATCATGGTCGTTATGTTCCCCTGACATTATTTTTAATTTAGTTGGCCCATGTCTTGGAATTGATGATCACCCGCCCTCTCTCTTTTCCACTCAAGCTCACTTTCTTAAGTCCAGGAATCTGCTTTATTTTCCACTCAAGTTCTCTTGCTTGAGTCCAGGAAAATTACTTTAACATGTTAGAGCTTAATCATCAATTTTGTCACTCGGTGTTTTTCCATTTCTATATTGTCTTTCGCTATTCATGGATCAATAATAATGGATGTATTATTTAGTATTTACTATCAATCATATAATTTACAACACATAAACTTGGTTCTCATCATGGCTCCATTATTGTTTTTTGCCATCACCAAGTCCTCTGAATCTGTCATAACTTCACAAATACTTAGTAGCAACATTTATCAACTTTGATCAACTTCGAAATTAATTATATATCAATAGTTATTGCATTTTGTATGCTTCGGTATTTCAATCATATCATCACTTATATGTTCATTCTTAAACTTTGATCATAATTTAAACCTTTGCGATATTGTGATTTCTAATCATTTTATTCCTTACATGAACTAATATCCCTTCAACCTGTTTTGCACATTGAAAGTTAATGATACACTTCTTTCACATTAAAGATACTTGGAATCGTAACCACAAATCCTATTAATCAATGTTCAATGTATGTTAATATCTGTAGTAAATATGCATCATCATATTAACACAATTCTTCCATGCTAATGTATAACATGCATCAAAACTGTATTTCTTTATGAGACACAATTTCCCTTTTAATAGGACACCTCAAATTTTGTAAGGAATATCACTACTAGTTATTTTGGACCACAATAGATACCACTTTTAATCATACTCAATACACTTGGTATACTAGTTAGGGTATGGAAGGGTAGAATTTTGTTTTCTTATCTGATAGCCATATGATCAATACACCTTAGTGCATTCGTATTTTCATTAGACTTAGGGAGTTTCCATGATAAAATTCTTTTAAGAAGACTAAACTTCTAACATAACATACAGTTATATGTACATAGTCAAACACATTATCTTCCTAATATCATCAATAGCTGGCTTAACTCTCTACACAACATTTATATCACATCTACTCATAAAAATACAACAATAAAATATAATCATAAAATTAAAAAGAACTTCACCTTGTAACGTCCCTTTTTACACTTGGTGATCCTTTGATAAATTGGGTCAAATTTATCAATTGGTTTATCTTCCTTTTTGTAAATTTAAAAAGAGACAACAATTCCCTTAAATGGTTAAGCCCCAAAACTTTCAATAACCATACTTAATAATTATCTAAACAAAGCATTATCCCTACCCTAACATTAATTGAATATGATCACCAGTCTTTATGCCTAATAATTCATAATTAAAATCACTTATTAAGATTCTTAGCACAGACTAAAATCTTATAGCTGGAAATCATCTTGTAATCTACATATAACATTTTAAATGAAAGTCATAACCAATCATGAATACAAACTCTGGTAGGCTTTATTACTCTTTGAATAACCATCATCTTGGAGTCAAGATGGTTCGGGTAGAACCATCCCAGTACCAGCCAAGGTTAAAAAAAGTGGGAAGCTAGGTTTGCGATGGTTATTCTTAGATAATCTGGCTCTATTGGTTTTTGGCGACGTTACCTAATATTTTTTCTTAGTTCTATTTTGGTGTCTATTTCTATTTTTGGTGGCCCCTCTTTTGGAGGGTTTGGGTTGATGTGACAGCTTCGATTTTTGGTATTGGATGCCAGCTGATAGCCACCTTCGCGATTCTTGCCTTTGGGCATCTGGCTTATGATGATGGGTGTTACTGACAGGTTCCATCATCCGAGGTTTCGAGAAGGCACGAAACCGGCTAGGATTGGGGTTATCACTCCGGGGGCTAGTGGGAGTAACCTTTTTTCACTTGGCATTGAGTCGCGTGGTGGGTCTGTTCTGTGGGGAGATACTGGTAAGGATAATGGGGGGTTTCAGACATCCTCAAGGGTTGAAGGCTCAGATGCTGGAAAGGGATGGCACCAGTGGTACAAAGGTGTGAACGCTCGGAGAAAATGACAGTCCAAGGTGATAAAAGTCCTAGGTGGCCTTGACCGTTTCATTATCCCTGAAGAAACGAACCTGGATCGTATAGAAATGTTGTCGACAAGGGCTATCGTTGGATGTCTTGAATTTACCTCTGGCATTCAGAAGGAACTGGTGGACTGGGTTAGACAGCACTGGATGTCGATCACTGGCGATATGCCTAGGGTTTTGCAGATGATTAACGGGTGGATTATGTTTTTTTTTTCTCAACAGGAGCATGTTGGTAAAATTTTGAAGCGTTATTGGTGTTTCAAGGAAGGGTCTTTCAATTTGAAGCGATGGTATCTTGCTTTTGATCTATTGAAGGAGGTCCAGAGCGTTCGTCATCTATGGCTACTCATCCCTGGACTTCCTATCGAACTATGGACTGAAAACATTTTGATAGGGATTGTGAATGCTGTGGGTAGGTTTGTTCGCCTGGACAATCGTTCTTTATGTGGTTTTGATAGAAGCTCGGTGAGGGTGATGGTCTCCTTTGAGATGGCCAGGGGCCTGCCGGAAGAAATTGAACTTGTTTGGGGTTTGAAGACTTGGATTCAACGTCTTGATTATCTAAAGGTTCCTTTCCATTTTTATTTTTGTCAAAGGATAGGCCATATCAGAGCACATTGTTCGGAGGCTGTCAATACTCCTGGGCTATGGTCTCGGCGCCGTTCATCTATTCAAACACCTTCTATGCGGCCACTTTCTGTTGGCCTGGTGGAAGTGCATGCTGGTCCGGGTAAGTTATTAACTACTCCTAAACCCTCTATTCCTGAGATTTCAGATGCAGAGATAAACGAAATTTTTTATTCAAATCTCTCTCATAAAGTGAATGCTCCGATTAATTCGGATGTTCCGAACTTGGATTCTGGGGAGGATACCCTTTTGGAAAAAACTCTGGCGTGTCGGGAGTTATTTAGGGATTTGTCTGATTTGAGAGTGGATAGCCCGGTTTTGGTTGGGGTTACCTTGAGGGACATTCCGGATTCTGATTCAATTCATGGGCCAAATTGGCAGGAAAATGTGGATGAGGGGGGGAATTGTTAAGTCCTGGTTTGGTTGCCCTTAATAATATGTCTCCGTCACTTGATAAGGGTTTAGGGGATACTGGGTCGGGTGATTCTGGAGGGGATTGTACTTTCATTCCACTATATATCTATTCAAAAAACCCTAGCCCAAATACTCTTGTTCAGTCGATACATTCTGAGCGATTTCAGAACATAAGCATTACAAAATCGAGAAGAAAAGGGGGGACTTGTGGGTGAGGGATGGTGAATCTACCCAGGAGCATTTGTCCGTTTCAGAGAGAATTGATTTACAGGATAATACTGAAGATTCTTCTATACAATCACGGGGACTCAGAGCAAAATCCCCGGTGACAAGGGTTTCTTAATGTCTATATGCTCCTTAAATATTCGTGGATTGGGGGGGGTTGTCCAGGTCAGGGCTCTCTCTGATCTTCTTACTACTGCTCAGCCTAATATTCTATTACTTCAAGAAACTATGTGTTCTAATTTGGATGCCATTTCTAAGTTTATTGGTCTTCAGGGGGGTTGGGAGGTTTCAGCCAGTAGCTCTAATGTCTTATCTGGAGGTCTACTTGTTGCATGGGATCCTCATGCTTTCTCATTCTGGGCATATAATACTTCTTGGGGAATTTTATTGGATGGGGTCCGTCATTCTAATGACTCACCATTTTCGATATTGAATGTTTATGCTCCATATAAAAATCGGGATCTTTTCTGGAATGGGTTACAATCATCTGGTTTGTTGGAAAGGAAAAATATCATTGTGGCAGGGGATCTAAATTTTACAAGGTTTTCACAGGATATTTGGGGAACATCAGCCAAGTTGGATGTTATGGCTGACTACTTTTTTGATTTTTTGATTATTAACGATATGATTGATGTGTGCACAAGTATTTTCTATCCAACATGGTCTAATGGCAGAGGAGGGAAAGACTCTATTATGAAAGACTTGATAAATTTCTATTAAAAGATCTATTTTGGAGTCGTGTGGCAGGTATCGTTCTTGGGTTGGAAGGAATAAGGTATCTGATCACTGGCTTGTTTTTTTATAGTTAGATGATCAGTTTCATCATCAATGTTACCCATTTAAATTTGAGTGCTCTTGGAATGAAAATTTTGAGTTTGTTAGTTATGTGAGCAATGTGTGGCTACAAATAGACCTAGAAGAGGATTTGAATCCTGTGGATCGATTATGCTATAAATTAAGGTTGCTTAAGGGGAAAGTTTCGGCTTGGATACATGAAAAGAAAAAGGTGGTTAAGCAGAAACTTTTGGAGATTGAATCTCAGCTGCAGGCATTATTTTCTCAGTCATTGGTTGATCCTCTAGATGACACAAATTTTTCCATTTTGAAAAATCTGGAAAAGGAGAGAGAAAACTTTTATTTAATGGAGGAAAAAGAATGGAGATTGAAAAGTCGAGCCATCTCGGTAAAATATGGGGATAAGAATACTCGATATTTTCACCAATATGCATCTGCTAAGAGGAACAGTAATACCATCTGGAAGATGGATGACGATGCTGGTAATGAGGTGGCTTCTGCTCAAGAACGTCAGGGTTTGGCTAAGAATTTTTATAGCAATATCTATTCAGATGACCATAGCTGTGATCTTATGGCCCAGTTGAGGGTTGCAAGGTTATATCCGAAATTTTTTTATGATGAAGCTGCTGCTGATCTTTGTAAAGAAGTCACTTTGGAGGAGGTGGAATATACTCTGAAATCCTTTGCTAAGGAGAAGAGTCCAAGGCCAGATGACTGGACGGTGGAGCTCTTCTTACATTTTTTTGATATTATGGGGGAAGAAATTTTTCAAATGGTGGTGTTTACTAGGACACAGGGATATGTCTCTGGGGCTTTAATTGTTACTTTTATCACTCTTATTCCGAAGGTAAATGACCCAAAAAAATTTGGAGATTTTCGGCCTATTGCCTTATGCAACCTTATCTATAAGGTGGTTTCCAAAATTATTGCTGGAAGACTGAATCCTGTCTTCTCTAGATACATTACTCAGGAACAATTTGGCTTTTTACAAGACAGACAAATACATGATGATGTCGGTATTACTCGGGAGATCTTACATAGTATTAAATGCAAAAATATAAGGGCTATCATCCTTAAAATGGACCTGGAAAAGGCTTATGATCATGTAAGCTAGGATTTTCTCAGACTTGTGTTGATTCACATTGGGGTTCCAGCACTTGCTTTAAGGTGGATTATGGCGTGTGTCAGCACTATGAATATTGCAGTACTTATAAATGGTGCTCCATCCTCCTTTTTCAGTTGCTCCAGGGGGCTTCGACAAGGATGTTCACTGTCTCCTTTCTTATTTCTATTGGTGATGGATGGACTCAGTCGGTTGATAAAGGAAGCTGTGGAGGGGGGAAATATTAGAGGTTTGAAAATTTCAAAGAATTTAACTGTGTCACATGCATTATTCGTCGATGATGTATTGCTGGCTGGAAATGATTCTATCGAAGAATGGAGAGCTTTCCAAAAGATCATTGATCTATTATGTGTGGCCTCTGGTATGAAAGTTAGTCTTAAAAAATCATGTATTTATGAGAATTTGGTATGCATTTATAGACGGAGAATTTTGAAACAATTTCTGCCATATAATTGCTTGAAAATTGTAGATGGTTTTACATATCTTGGCTATCAGTTGAAGCCAAATGGATACTTGGTCAAGGATTGGCAATGGATTATAAAGAAATTTGAATCTCGAATTAATCATTGGACCTTCCATCTTCTTTCTATTGGTGGCAAACTTACCTTGGTTAGGTCGGTCTTAACAGGGACTCCGGTCTATTGGTTTTCGTTGCTCCCTGTTCCATGTTCTGTTATCAATTCATTGAGAAAATTAATCTTTCAATTTTTATGGTCGGGAGGACTGAAGAAATCCTATCTATCCATGATTGGATGGGACAAGATTTCAATTCCAGTTGATGCTGGTGGTTGGGGGATAAAAGATCTCTCTGTTTTTAGTGTTGCACTTAGGTTGACGAGTCTATGGAGGGCACTATTTGGTAAATCTCTTTGGACTCAGGTTATACATCTGAAGTATATTAAGACCAATGTCTCCCACTAGCTGAGGAAGCCGAGGAAGATTACTAGGGGAGTTTCACCCATTTGGAATGGGTTCATGAAGGTCTATTGCTGGATGGCGGATGGTCTTTGTTTGAAGGTTGGGAATGGGGCAGAAGTGGCAGTAGGGGTTGATCCGATTGCTGGTTTAAAGGATCAGTTGACATTTTCACAGGAGTTGTTACAATTGATGAGCGGGAAGGGCTATATCACACTTAATACTGTTGTGAAAAACAATGAGCAGGGATATTGGCTGGAGGCGTCGGACATACATTTACCTCGGCATGTTGCTCTGGAATGGGATCTATACATTCGATCTCTTTATGCTGCAGGTATTCAGTGTATGGGGGAGGTAGATGAAATCAGATGGGTTGGTAATGTGGCCACAAGTAACATCACGGCTTCCACTGCATATGCATACATTATAAAACGTAGATGCTTATTTCCATCACACTGGTGGTATAAACTTATTTAGCAGTGGCATATCCCCTTGAAATTGCAATGCTTCATTTGGTTTGTCTTAATGGATAGACTAAAAATGTGGGACAATTTGATTTTAATGGGTTGGAATGGGCCAAGTCAATGTGTTTTCTGCAGATTGGAGTCTGAAACTGCGAATCACATATTTATGGACTGTGTTTTCACTTTGACAATTTGGGATAAGTTTTCAAAGAATCTGCCATTACCATAGAAGTGGGATGGGATAAATGTGGAGAACTGCTTATATGATTGGGTGAAGGATGGAAAAATATTTAGTACTTTGCCATTTTTTATCTGTTGGGCGATTTGGCGAACAAGAAATAGAGCCATCTTTGAAAATTCTACTCCAAATACTGATTCAGTCTATTGTGAGGCATTAAGTCTATTTCTAAAATTTCAGAAGGAGGATGACAATCCCGTGGCAAGAAACATTGGAAGTTTTCATTATACTGTTGATGACCCTGTTCTATTCTTCGATGGGGCTGCTACTTCTGGCAAATGTGGTATAGGTGGAGTTATTTTTCTGAATTCTGATCATTTTTACACTCTCCGTATGCATGATGGATTAGTTACTAATATGAAAGCGGAGATTTTAGCTCTCTGGTGTGTTGTCAAGGCTGCTATTTGTTTTGGTCTGAGCAGGGTAAAAATATTTGGTGACTCTAGAGTTACCATTAAGTGGGCTCGTGGAGAATTTGATCTAAAGGTTCTAAATCTGGTCTATTGGTGCAACTGCATATAGCGCGATCTTTGTTCTTTCTCTTCATATTCGCTGGAACATATATATCGTGAGTTTAACTCACAGGCTGATATGTTATCTAAGCTGGCGATTGATGGGGATGAAGGCATCTTATTCTGGGAAGATGTTTGCAAGGATGTGGTGGTGGACTCTGGTTCTCTTTATTTTCTCTCCTAAGATATTTTCAGGAATATTGATAGCTGTATTTCAATGGATATCAGTCCATTTTTATAATTTTGTTTAGTTTTTGTTTTGGGATTGAAAGACATTCTCTACAGGGTCTTTCTGTATATGAATTGTAATATCTATCGGATGAACGGATGAACATCTTGTACTTCTTGATTCAGTTTAATTGAATAGTAGTAGTATGCTTTTTTTCGTGGGAAAAAAATGATATGCAATACATCTATTGTATCCACATCCTTATTAAAACATAAATCATAATTATTAAGACATCCATCGTGATCTTGCATATGCACACTCAATTATTATACTAAATAATACTCATAGATCATCATGTCTCTCCATGTATGATTACATATCACAAATCCTATGCTACTTATGTAGACATGTCATCTATAATTTTATTATTGAAGGTTATGAAAGTTAATAACTAATCAAAGCTACAACTTACCTTAACAAGAAATCTTTTAACTTTTATCATAAAATTGCTTCTCTTTTATAGGTTTAACCAATGGTATGGAAACTATTCAAACTCAAGTAGTTATTCTAACTATTTTCAAATATCGATATACCTAATGTTCATCATAAAATATGCATATTGTGACGGGAATGTAGTTACCATGAGACTAGCTAACTAGTCATTTATTATCATAATTACAATTCCATTTACTCGTAATCTTAATCTATGCTATCATGAGATACATTAGACACTTACAGATTCTCTCAAGGAGATCTGGCCACTCTTGGCACTGTAACATGCAGCAATGAAAATCATTTCCTCGCAGCCAAATAGCATCCTTACATGGCAATGCGAAATACACATTACTGACATATTTGTATGGGTTGACTCGCTTAATGAGGTCTCCGTACTCTTGGAATATAAATTATCTCGTAGTCAAATTAAGGGAAAATATAAATACACAATAAATAAAGCATGTAATGTAAGTGCATGGGTCGATCTCTAGGGTTTCCATTCCTTGAAGTAAAGACATATACAACCACATCCTAAAGTGAATGATAGATCAGCATGAGAGAACGCCATCAAAGCTGCCACGTTGCAGTGTATAGAGCACCATTGTTAAGAAAAAGGGATATTTCCATATCACTATAAGAATTTAGTAAGTTATGAAGGAATTTAAATAGATAATGGATTCACCTCCACGTGTTGACACTGTTCAAGGTTTTTTGTCAGCTGATTGTATTGGTTAGAGTTTCCACCTCACCCAAAAACTAGTCCACAATGGTTAGAGTTTCCACCTCACCCAAATTGTTTCAATGGTTTAGTCCCAAAAGGAATCCTATGGCAACATTTTTTGTGATTGTTGGTATCTCGAGGTCAGGTGAAGAAGACTGTTTTATATCATTAAAGCAATCTGCCACATATTGCATCAAATGAAGGAGAGATCACTATAGTATTGCTCTATCATTTGACACATCACAATATTTAAAGCACGCATTACATCAGGTGAAATAAATTGCTTCATCTCACTATACAAATTCATCATCAAAGTATGCATATGATCGTAGGATGTTGAAACCACATAGCTCAACAAGCCACGCCACCAAATATTAATAAATATATTATTATGAACTTTTTTTATGGATTCCAATAATCTTGAGGAAGACTCGCCAAGAATGGAATCATTGAATTTGTTTTTTTTGGTACAGGTTTGCAAAACAACAGCAACCAACTGGGTGTTCTTGGTTCAAGTAAATGGCTCAGCATGGGTTCCAGACACACACTATTATGTTATTCAGTATTATCTTAATCAGTAAAAATATGTTACGATTTAAGGTGTAAAATATTAACTATAACTCGACCAGCCACAGGTTATAACATCAAGTTTTAACCTATAACAAAGGAATCAACTACGAACTATTACTTAAGCAATTACGATTTGATATTCAATAGCGGATTCTATTTAATGAGGAGATAGGCACAGCTAAGGCGTGAGGAATTACTGCCTCAATCCAAAAAATCATTTACAGCTGGCTACTTATAGACTCAAGATGTTAGTGTAACACCTCTAGAATGATTGTGGACTTTAAAGGCACCTGTCGAGTGACTCGATTGAACAACTTTGATAAAGTGGTCTTTTGGGTATTGATATGTATTAATGATCGAGAAACACTTGAAGATATGCATGACGAATATTGAAGAACAAAAAACAATGAATTGAATGACAATTGGGGAAATGAAGACTTTATTTGAATATGATGAATAAATGCATGTTGACGTAATGATTAACTGATTAACGAAATATATGATATTATGAGTAAACTTTAGTTGCTTAACGATTAGTAGTTTATGATATGAATTACGATGTTTATGAATAAATTATGATGCTTAACGACTAGCAGTTTATAAAATAAATTATGATAAATAAGAGCAGAGCTATTAATCTGTACTTTTGAGCATGTGTGTAGCGACAGGTGAAACGATTCACTGATGGACTAACAAAGGAAATAAAGGGGTCGTAGAGTATGAATAAAATCACACACGGAAGAACGACGATGGTTTCGAATTCCAATGAAATTCCATGCATGAGTAGAGAAGCATTGATTCACTTACTCAAGGGAAGCATGAGGTTGTGCGAAGTGGACCATGACGGAGTTGGTCACGTATGAGTTGGGTGGCGTGCAGTAAGAACGTACTTACTCCTCAGCGCCGTTAGTCTCCAATAGCGTGTAGACGCAGGATTGAAGGTAACGAATCCTAAAATCCCTACATGAGGTTCCCGCAAGTCAGATAGAACGAAAGAATATCGGCGGAAGGACCCGACGATGTGGTACCTTGTCGATAAATGGAAAAGACGGACGCAAGGCCCCGACGATGTGGTACCTTTCCGATAAACTGAAACGACGGACGAGTGGACCCGACGGAGTGGTACCATATTGACAAAAGAGCATAAAGGACGGATGGACCCAACAATGTGGTCCCTAGGTCCTAGAAGGGATTAATTGATAAACATTATGCATAAAAACCTATAAATTGCATTTAGGCCATTTGCACATGAAAATGCATTTTTAGTATTTAAAATAATAGAAATTATTATTTTATGAGCAAATAGAATACTAGGATTGAGCATTTAGTTAACACCACTTGCACCCACAAAAATAGAAATTAGATGGAAGATCAAGGAGACAAACTTGAGTAAATTTAGGAAAGTTGGTGCACTCTCTTAGAAAACTTAACACATGGATAGGTAAGCTAAATTACATTTGAATATTTAAAAATTAGGCATTTTTGCATGAAGCGACATGTGTCACAATGAATTTTCCTACTTAAGGAAGGCTTGGGGAATGGGGAAGGGATCCAATGTTTTGGATGGTTATCGTATTTTTTGTAAAGAGAATGACTTGCTGCTATTGGATTTTGGCAAGAGATTCTAGTGGGGGGGAAACCCATTTCTGAGTCTCTAGTATTGGTGTGTGTGAGCTCTACGACCCCGAAGCTCAGGGGTGGCTATGCGACCAAAAGCATAAGCCTACGGTTGGGTAGCGAAGTTAATAGTTGTTGCACCTATGGTTAAACGAGCTTCGGCTGGAGGGACGCAATGAGGAAGCAGACGGCAAGGGCAAGCGGGATCGATCGACGGATAACATGTATAAAGTTCCTCTTGTATTTGCTTAAGTTAAATTTATTTATGTGTAATTTAGTTTTTCTACCATTGATAAGTTGGAATCCTTATTATACTATTTAGATGTGTTTCATTTTAGTTTTAGGGACGACCCCACAACGGGGGATCCCTACATTTGGTATCAGAGCCGGTCAAGCCTTGAGGGCACCGGGCTCAAATTTTAAGATGGTAGATAAATCCTGGTTATAATTTAAATAGACAAAAAAATTAAATCAAATTCATAAGGGTAAATAATATCGAAGTTCATGATGTATTTTATGACTTGGAATGAAATTTATGAATCTCTGTTTACATTCAAATTTGATTTACCAATGCGATCTAGAAATGATTATTCACCTCTGTTTTTATTTATTTATTTTTTTATGAACAAATGCGATATGGAAATGAACATTCAGCTCTGTTTTGGCCCTTAATTTTTTTTTTTTATGAACAAATACGATTATTTACCTATGTTTTTCATTAATTTTTTTTTATGAACAAATGCGATCTGGAAATGATCTTTCACCTTTGTTTTTCATTATTTTTTTTTATGAACAAATGCGATCTGAAAATGATTATTCACCTATGTTTTTCATTAATTTTTTATGAACAAATGCGATCTGGAAAATGTAAATTGATTCTATCTAATTTAGTAATCTAGTTATTCTTGCAAATCATAAATTGAGATTGATCTGAGTTTATACTCTGTCAAATTCCTGTCCTATAATTTATACCACCTGCGATCGTACTACATGAATCGCTATACCATGCAGTTGGAGTACTCTGTATACTGTATCGAATTCAAATTTGTTGGCAACATAAAAAAAATGACCTATCCCAATGTCGTGGCTATCTGGAAATTGAAAATACCTTAATAATCTCTGTTTCAACATTTGAAATCGTATAACTTGATCTCTGCCTTAGCATTTAAATCGATTTGTATCTCTGTGTAACATACCTTCTCTGTGCGAATTTGTTGAAGATGGAGTCAGATCTCTGCTTTAATTACTGGATCGTGCAATCCCACAACTTCAGTCGATAAACCGTTGATGTATTTAATCTATGTTTATGTGATCATAAATTTAGATCTTCTGTGTGTGATAATGCTGACTGGACAGATCATGTCGAACTGCTGAACTACTCATTCACGGTGATGAATTAAATTACGCTGGCAGGATCCAATCTGTGTGCTTTTATTCTCTTTACTGTAATCCCTGTGTATTGATCAACGTGGTGCACTCAGGACTCATCGGAGTAACAACTGTAGCCTCACGAGAATCCGAAAACCGCCAACTAGCTCTTAAGAAAACCGAACCCTGTTGAGAGCTCTTCCGGTATTTACCTTGGTATTGATTCCTCTGGATATCTTTTAGTTTTACTTTTAAACCTCTGTTAGAAACAACACTGCACTTCAAAAATTAAAGTTTTTAGTCACGAAGTAAATCACTAAATATCATTTCAAAACGCGAGTTAAATTCAGATCCTTCTTCAAGACCTCGGTGATATCAATACATAATATAGATGACTTGTAACAATTAAAATGAAGCATGTCTTAAACTAAAACACTCTGATAAGTGAGCATGTGCAATCCTTATATGCAATAAACGCATCAGAGTTTAATTGAGTTGGCATGTGTCGATTTCAACTACAAATGTTGGTTTGAGATTTATATTATAGTTTAAGCAGTCATAAGATCTAAAAAGTTACCATTATAAAGGGTCCTCGTGTAAGCACAATCTGACTACATTTAATGACTTATTATGAAAGGTCTGATCATTAGTTTAGATATAAAATTTCCAAGTATCACTACGAATAAGTGTCATTTCCTTTAAAGTTATATTATTACATTGTGCTTATCAAATGATATGGGCAAATACAATATGACGGTTTCGTTATATTGATGTATAACTATTTCTTACATGCACATGATAGAATACCATCCTCCTTTAATATTATATTTTGGTTATATAAATAGGGTATTTGACCCATTGATTCAAAAGTGATTATTAAATTGACTAGAAGAGAGACATACAACATGGGAAAATATTGAATGTGTGATCTTACAATTTAATTAGGATTGTTATATAGAGAGAAAGGAGACCCAAGAAACTAGGGTGTCATTCTCTAGAACGAATATAACTAATGCTTTCATATATATATATAAAAGTATACATATGTTGTGGGTCTCATTCTCTAGAACGAATATAACTAATGCTTTCATATATATATATACATATGTTGTGGATTTAGAAGAAGTTAGAATTTGAAGTTCGTCCTTACCTAGGAGCATAGTTGTATATTTATATATAAAAAATATTGAAATTTAGATACTAAAATCTCATTTCAATATGATTATATTATTTAAATATGAGGAATTACATTTATGTGGAAGAAGAAAAAGACTGAATATGAATACTCAATTATGTAGTAATATTTTCTTAGATATGAAAATTTATATTTATGAGATTGAAAAGAAGAAGATTGTAGTTGGGATATTTTAATTCTAACTTGAATATAGTTATTTTATTTTTTAAAAAGTTATAAATATGTATTCAAGAAAAATATTGTAAATTGGGTATTAATTGATATTCCAATTAAGATTACTCTTTCAAATTATGAGGAAGATAATCTTGATATTAACAAGGTCTTCCTACTGTATAGGACTCTTAATTATAGTGTGCAACTCGTAGTTCTAAATTGATAATTATTTATCCTTACTGAAATTTAGTCGAAGTCTTTAAAATATATAATAGTTATTATATATTATAGAAGAAAAGAATTTGAGATGGGAAACCAAAGAATTAGTTAAGTGAAATTATCATTTAAATTTCTTATTATATTTAATTGGTGTTTTTAAAGGCATCTAATAGTTATATATTATAGAAGAAAAGAATTTGAAATGAGCAACAAAAGAATTAGTTAAGTGAAATGAACATTTAAATTTCTTATTGATATTTAATTGATGTTTCAAAAGATATCTAATAGTTATATAATTGTAGAAGAAAAATAATTTGAATTAGGAATAAAAGATTTAGTTATTGTTTCATACATATATAAAGAGCGGGAATTGATATTTTCATTAATTCTTATATAGTTATTTCTTTATATATATATATATATATATATATATATATATATTGATAGAAGGAACTTAGATTTGGTAATTCTAGTTTTTTTTTAATTTGAAATAAAATTATTGCTCTTACCAGAAACAAAATAAAATATATAGAGTTATTGCTTTTACATTATATACAAAAGTTGTTTTCAGTTGTTGAAAATGAAGAACTGAATTTGGAGATTCTAGTTCATATTTTGAATATATATATATATATATATATATATATATATATATATATATATATATATATATATATATATATATATATATATATATATATACGAAAGTCATATATAGTTGTTGGAAGGAGCTTCTATTTCTTACATTGAATATATAGTGGTACATATAATTATATGCATGTTTCAAAAATAGGATAGAAACTTACATTTAATTAATATTTTGAAATGGAATTACTTTTATATATACATAATTGGGTTACAAATTTAGATGTATGAGAAGTAATTGGAAGTGATCAATAATTCCTAGTCGTATAACTGTTATTATCTTTAAAATGTAAGGATGCATCTTTACATTTGTTACATGGAAGAAATCTGATATTAGACGAATTTACTTACAACGAAGAAGTACAAACTTGAAAGGACTAGGAAAATAGTAAGAGAAGAATTCCCAAATAGGAAAGTCCACCGAAGGGGCCAATGAAGACGATTTTAGTAAAATGATGTATGAATATGATCAACACAATGAACTAAACATAATGCAACTAGCCGGAGGACGTGGCCAATCCGTGATGAAAAGTGGAATAACCCTAGATATGGAACTCGAAGAGGTTGAGAAAAAACACATTGTACGACTTAATGAGTCTGTCGAAGTAGTCATATGACAATGAAAACGATGAAATGAGGTAAGGATGTGATAAGCTCATTGACTTGGACATGATGTTACTAATGAAAGGACTAAGAGTTAAATTTCAATATGTTCGACTAAGTCACTAAACTTGACAACTTGAATCCTATCTTATTAAAAACCAACATTATTAAAACATTTAGAGCTATTTGGAAGTAGTCTTATGGAATTTGTTTTTTGGACTATTTGAGGGCCTCTCCTGATTTGTCAAAACCGTGATTATATCTTACTGAATATTTTATGATGTTTACCTTCTTGTCTTGAAGGGAGAATAACCATATAGATTTGAATCCTTGCTTAGATTTGTTATGTTTTGATAAACTATTCAGTGACTATTGAAGCAATGCAGCTTGTTGATAATTTGGATATCGTAGACCTTCGTGAATAAAAAAAGAGATATAGGAAATCTAGTTGGGGCTGACAATTATCGAATGTATTATTGGATCGATATTATACGAAAATACAATTGAATTCCTTAGAATGTATATGGAACCTCATTGGGTAAAAAAGAAAACTAATGATCTGAACCACTAATGCTTATGGCCATGATTGTTCGAGAAAAATAGAAGAGAATGACAATAAGATGAAAATAGGAAATTAATGTAAAGCCTAATATCGCAAGTACCAGAACAAAATTTAAAGTCTTGATATGTCTTCATGATTGAGAAACACTTGAAGATATGCATGACGACTATTGATGAATGAAAAACAATGAATTGAATGACAATTGGGGAAACGAAGACTTTATATGAATCTGATGAATAAATGCATGTTGACGTATTTATTAATTGATTAATGAAATATATGATATTATGAGTAAACTTTAATTTCTTCACGATTAGTAGTTTATTAGATGAATTACGATGTTTATGAATAAATTATGATGCTTAACGACTAGCGGTTTATAAAATAAATTATGATAAATAAGAGTAGAGCTATTAATGCATACTTTTGAGCATGTGTGTAGCGACAGGTGAAACAATTCACCAACATACTAACAAAGGAAATAAAGGGGTCATGGAGTACGAATAAAATCACACACGGAAGAACGATGCTGGTGTTGACTTCCAACAGAATTCCACGCATGAGTAGAGAAGCATTGATCCGCTTACTCAGGGGAAGCGTGAGGTCGTGCAAAGTGGACCATGACGGAGATGGTCACGTACGAGTTGGGGGGAACGCAGTAAGAACGAACTTACTCCTCAGCAGCATTAGTGTCCAATAGAAAGTAGACGGAGGATTGACGGTAACGGATCCTAAAATCCCTACACGAAGTTCCTGCAAGTCAGATGCAATGAAAGAATATCGGTGGAAGGACCTGACGATGTGGTACCTTGTCGATAAATGGAATAGACGGACGCAAGGACCCGACTATGCGGTACCTTGCCGATAAATGGAATCGACAAACGAGTGGACCCGACGGTGTGGTATCTAGGTCCTGGAAGGGATTAATTGATAAACATTATGCATAAAAACTTATAAATTTCATTTAGTCCATTTGCACATGAAAATACATTTTTAGTATTTAAAATAATAGAATTATTATTTTAGGAGCAAATGGAATACTAGGCTTGAGCATTTAGTTAACACCACTTGCACCCACAAAAATAGAAATTAGATGGAACATCAGGGAGACAAACTTGATTAAATTTAGGAAAGTTGGTGCACTCTCTTAGAAAACTTGACACATGGATAGGTAACCTAAATTACATTTGAATATTTACAAATTAGGCATTTTTGCATGAAACGACATGTGTTTCATCAAGACTAGATAACTTAACATTATGTTCCAAAGGTGTTGATACTGCCTTGCTATCACTCATATTGAATCTTTCTAGAATCTCCCTTGATTATTTGCTTTGAGTGACAATTGTTTTACTGCTTTCTCTCCATATTTCTAGACCTAAACAATAATGTATTTCACCAAGATCCTTCATTTCAAATATATGTGCTAACTGAATCTTAATATCTTCAATCAAATGAGAAGCACTACCAGTGATAATCAAATCATCAACATATAAGGATATTAAAGCAACATTTCCATTTTCATCCTTTTTAACATACAAATTTGGATCATTTTTGCTTTTCACAAAACCTTTCTGGGCAAAGAATGAATCTATCTTAATATACCAAGATCTAGGTGCTTGTTTTAAACCATGTAAATCTTTCTTGAGTTTACAGACAAGATATTCTTCCCCTTTCTTTATAAATCCTTCAGGCTGAACCAAATAAACTTCTTCTTTTAAATCACCATTCAGAAATGCAGACTTAACATCTAACTGATGAACTTTCCAATTGTATTGTGTAGCTAATGCAATCATGACTCTAATTGTATTTAACTTAGCTACAGGTGCAAAGGTGTCTTCATAATCAATTCCTTCCTTTTGTGAATACCCTTTTGCAATTAATCTGGCCTTATATTTTTCAACACTTCCATCTGCATTAAATTTGGTTTTATACAGCCATTTGCATCCTATGGGAACTTTGTTTTCAGGCATCTCAGTTAATTCCCAAGTCTCATTCTTCATTATTGATTCATATTCTTCATTCATAGCAGTATTCCAATCCTTATGAGTTTTGGCTTGTTCATAAGAAGTAGGTTCTACAACATTCATTACTTGAGTCATCAAAGCATAGTCTTTATACCTGGTGGGTATCTGAATTGTTCTTGTAGACTTCCTTAGTGGTCCACCACTTTCTACACTTTCATCTCTTCTTTTCTGAGGCATAGGAGTTGTTGGAGTCACTACGCTGCTTTCACCTTGCTATTGTACCTGTTCCTTTTCCTGTTCCTGTTCATTATCTATATCAATTTTCACTTGAACATCATTGTCATAAGGAGTATGCGAGACATCATACTTAGTTACTTATTCATCTATAGTCTCATGAAAAATCACATCTCTACTTGTTATGAGCTTATGTGAATTAAGGTCAAATAGTTTGTAAGCCTTATGATCATCATAATAACCAAGAAAAGTACACTTAACAGATTTTGCATCCAGTTTTCTTCTCTCATCTTTGGGAATATGAGCAAATGCCTTTTAACCAAATATTTTTAAATGAACAACTTCAGGTTTATAGCCATAAAGAACTTCAAAAGGTGTTTTTGAATCTAGAATATTAGTTGGACTTCTATTCTTTAAGTAAACAACAGTGTTAATTGCTTCTGCCCAAAAACCATTAGAGATATTTTTACCTTTTAACATGCTGCGAGCACATTCCACTAATGTCCTGTTCTTCCTTTCAGCTACACCGTTTTGTTGTGTTGTAGAAGGCACTGTGAATTGCTAAATGATCCCATTGTTCTTGCCGTAGCTCTCAAAAGATCCTGAGGTGTATTCTCCACCTTGATCAGATCTGAGTATCTTGATGCATTTACCTGTCTTCTTTTCCACCATCGTTTTGAATTCTTTAAAATACTCAAATACATCACTCTTTTTCCTTATAAAATAAACCCAAGTAAATCGAGATTTGTCATCAACAAATATAAGAAAGTACCTCGTACCACCAAGTGTAAGGGTTTGCATGGGACCACAGACATCAGTATGTATTAATTCAAGTAATTATCTTGGTTTCTTCTCTTTATGCATTGGAAATTCTTCCCTATGTTGTTTACCTAGTGCACAAGCTTCACATTCTAGATCAGGGATAATTTTAAGGACCCATACTTATTTAAAAGTGTATAAACCTTGGCGAATCTTACCAATTCCTAAAATGTCAACTATAAAATATTTGGCGATATTTTTCTAAAATTATTTCAATTTCTAAGGATTTTATATAGTTTATATAATAATTTGGTGATTTTTAGAGTGAAAAAAGTTTACCCCATCAAAATTGGGCGAAATGGGGCTTCAAAAAATGCAAATTGGCGAATCGTTTTTTGGAAAAAAACATGGAAAAATAGCCCATGGGCTAAATTTCGCCCCTAAAATTATCCTTATTCTAGATGCTCATGTTTTAAAACAGGAATCCCCTCAACCATTAATTTCTTCTGAATTAGTAATAAGTCATTTTGATTAAGATTCCCATACATGCGATTCCATAGCTATTTTGTTGTTATTGTAGTAGATGTCAATGCTTGATGAGCGGGATTTGTCACATCAAGCTTATACAGTCCTCCAATTCTTCTCCCTGTGGCTATGACATTATAACGATTCTGAATATCCTTCACAAGACAGTGAGACTGCATAAATTCTACATTCAGATTTTGATCATTTATTGTGGAAACAGAAATCAAGTTCTTTTTGATGCCTGGAACATACAACACATCATGGACCTATTTCTTTTGGCCATTAGGTAATTTCACACATATTATTCCATGACCCTGAATCTTATGAGATCTATTATCTCCTAAATATATGTGTGTTTCATCTTTGCTCTCATGATATTCATCAAACCATTCTTTGACACAAGACATATGGGCTGAGGCACCTGGGTCTATGAACCATGCATTTTCATCATCAATTTATGCAGACAATGCAACTTTTGAAATAAATAACTTTAAATTCTTAAAACCTTCATTAGATGTGTCAATTGTCACATAATTTCCATTATGTTTTCTAAAATTCTGTTTGGATCCATCAGCTTTCCTTTTATAACAGTCTTTAGCATGATGACCAGGTTTTCCACAGTAAAAACAACCATCATTTTTCTTATCATGAGAATCAAATTTTGAGTGAGTCATACCTTTGTTTCTTGGTTGAAACTTGCCTGTCTTGTTTTTGTCCCATGTCTTGCCCCTATAGGGTTGTTTTCCTTTTTCCATTAATGTCACTTCTGCAGATTGAGAGTCCATCTCAAACACTTTCATCCTTTCTTCTTCTTGTAGAAGAATCCATGTTAACTCATTAACTTAGTCTTTAGAAACATAAGTATATTGGAGTTCATAGTTTCATACAAACCTTTCAGGATGTCCCATGTCTCCTTGGAAGTTTTACAATCTCTGATGTGCAGTATGATGTTGTCTTTGACAGACAGCCGCAACAATACTTTTGCCTTCGTTTCTCGTTTCTCCTAGTCTACAAGAGTAGCGCCTATGGGCTTGGCTTCATCTTCTTTGACTATAGTCCAGACATTTAGTGCTTCGAGCATAGTTAAAATCTTGAATTTCCAGTCAAGATAATTGTCCCCGTAAAGTTTAGAAGCTTCGTTGAGATAATTTTCGGGAAAAGAATTTTTCATGGCTACTGAAAGACGAATTCAATAAAAATACCTTTGTTTTGAAAAATATCTGAATTCACCGGCGACTTTGAAAAATACCTATTCTTAATTTAGAAGAGCTTTGTTGAGAATATACCTCTTGATGCACCAAAATAGAACACAATAAAAAATGAAGATTTCTGCTAATTGTCGCGTCGTGCAACACCGGATGCCTGCGGCAATCTCATTTTTTGAAATTTCATAAGAGTAGCCCCAAACTATCACGCCCTACCACACTGGGGACCCGCGATAGTCATGTATTATCGCGCCCCTGTCACACTTGCCAGAAATTTCGCTTGGGCGAGCACTTTAGTCAAGCTAGGTGACTTTCTCTTAGTCAAGCTGGGTGTCTTTCTCGTTCTCCTCTGCACACTTATTCCTTGATGAACGATTCAATAGGAGGAACCCTCACTTCTTCATACACGCAGCTCGCACAGACCCAAATCGTCTCTTGCTGAACTTTGAAAAACTAGATCTGACAACTACACATGTTGAAAATCCCAATTCAAAGCTCTACAAAGCACCAAATTACACTAGATTGACTCTGTCACATACCCAAATTTTCACAAAAATTAAAACAAAAATTTAGGCGTCTAATCATCATTAAATGCTATGTGGAAATATAAAATGTATGTACGACATCTATAATTATTGTTTTAATAAAAGCATCATACTAATAATCTCATAACCTTTTAACATTGTACTTATTAATAGAACTTTACTCACCAACATAAAGGTTCCCTATTTTTTCGTAAGCCACCTTAACTATCAATATACAACTCTTAACCAATTTTCTTTTATTAGCGCCATATTTATAAGTAAACATGAACAATACACTGAAATACACCAATTCATATTGTCGACCAACTACTCCTTAGAAACATTAAGTACACCTAAACATTTCTTCTATCTCTTAAAAATATAAGAAGTACATTTCATGATCAATTCACTATCTATTTACTAATGCAAATTAATTATACATAATCGAGGAAAATATCAAACCATCATGATCTTTAATACAAGTTAAATAATTACGACACATAAGAGCAAACCTTCATACACAATCACAAGGCATAAAAGACGCATACAAAGAACATTTTCACGTGGTTCACCCACATCTTGAGCTACGTCCACAAAAGGGGTTGTTTTGTATTAATTAATCCAGGAAGAGAAATTACATCAAATAAAATGGTTGTTGCAACCAAATCCTTCTACTTTCTCAATCTCTATCACAAAGTGTAAGAAAGTACACATTTTACTATTTAGGGAGAAAACTCTTAAAATACTTCCTCATTCTGAAGGTGTAAGTATTTTACTAACATCAAACCTTTCTAGGTCCCAACTTCACTAAAGAGTTATATCCTCTTATCAAAGAGTATAATACATTATGTGAAGAAATGTTCCTTCTATGGGCTTTACTCAAAACCTTGCCTTGGTGAAGGATTAACGAAATATCATGAGATCTGTAAGGTTTAGTTCACACATAAAAACATATAAAAAAATTGTTTAGTTCTATAATATCTTTATTATTATAAGCACTTTAACCCCTCCCCAAACTAGAGTAATAATCTTATATCTCTCTTCCAAAGAGTTACTATTAACTCTTATAATATAAAAGAACCAGGGATACATTATGTGTTTTAACTTAAATTTTTAAGATAACCTCCTTTGCTAACTACCATATCTTCCTTACCGTAGTTCTAAGCCATAAGGTTTCTCCATGCTCATATAACATATAAATTCAATGCATTCTGAAACTTTAACTAAGGTAACATACAATTGTCACAAATTAGATTTGTTTTCAAGTATAGATTTTAAAAAAAGAAACTCTAACCATGTTTGAATCTTAATAGTTGTTATCGGATTGATAGGCAGTTATCTAATTTACTTAAACCATAAAATAGAGAAATTCTATAATTTAATGGAGATTACGATAGTTTTGGTGCTATCAAGAGCTAATGTTAGTCATATATAAAAATTTCCCTTGGGGATACATTAAGACTATACCCCTTCTTCCCATCCACTTCACACCTTAAGTGTATTTGGAAAAGTTAACTAAAGGTAGCATCCTACCCACTTTTAAAGATATATTCTAATATTTTATCTAAGAATATCATCGTCATACTTTTGAATAACATCTTTTTCTTTTAAACCAATAAGGGCAGCATCATTACAATAAAGGTTTACTTATTCTTAATACAATAAGTAACAAGGTTGATGTCTTGCTCATAAGTCCGTATATCTTACTTCATAACCCAACACATAAATATAAGTCCGTCTATCTTACTTCATAACCCAACACATATAATATAAACACATGTGCTTTTGTCAGGACAATCCTAGCTCAAATTTTATCTTGGGTTCATTACATAAAAAGTATCTTATTACATTTTTAACCTGAATACAAAGCTTGTATTCCATCATATAACTTTAAATGGTAAAGAATACATAAAAGAAGAGACTGTTTAAAAGCGTTTACGGAAGTCGATCCCTAAAAGAGCAAGTTCTCCCCATTGGTATCTAAAATATAAAATAAAATATCTCATTGATAAAACTATATATATAAACTGCCATTCTATCAAGTCGATTTTAAGCTTTATATTCGCATCCACCCAAAACTCTGGTGTATTAAAGATAACAGAGGTTTACAAAGTTTACTTACCTGGTATAACGAACTTGACAAGCAAGTATTACCACGGTAACCCCTTCATTCTCCATCGCAGAGCTACTTCTCATTGCAGAGATAATTCTTTCTATTCCTCTCACGCCATACCCAGTAACACATAATGGTTTTCGCAAACTTCTCTCTGCACTCTATGCCGCAACGGTTTTCCCTTGTAAACTTTCTCTATAATCAATTAGACCTCCATTTCCAACCAACACTCGAAAGAGAGAGACCCCCTTCACGGGGTTGCAGCTTCTCCTTTCAAAACTATTCCGGATCGAACCACTACCTCGGGGAATCCGATCACCACTACCTCGATTACCTCGGATGCTTAGTTTCAAAGGGAGCCGCATATGCCATTTGGTCAATAATTGTTATAGTAATGCCAAATGGCAGCTAAATCCAAAACCCATAGCAAATGGCGGTTTATGGAACCTTAAGTGTTCCCTTCCACCTCCAACGGTGCGATGATGGTCCTAACTCCAATTTGACCTTCCACTAACAAACCATGTGGCTCCGAGGAGTTAAAAGTTAACGCTGAGTCTTTTAAGAGGGATTCGAGGGGCTAAAATAAGGTCACCCAAGTTTTACTCGATATAAAATATAGTGGTCTCTCTTTTAACTATATATATGTTTGGATATATATATTTATAAAACGTATACTTGGTGTAAACAAAACTATATATATATATATATATATATATATATATATATATATATATATATATATATATATATTTGTGTATAAACAATATATGCCAAGTAATATTCACTTTATTCTCTTTTTAAATATACATGAGACTTTACTAGTTCCACCCCATCCTCTATATATATAGACCAAGTACAAGGCTTCATATCTTTATGAATTCATAAATATTTAATTTAAAAAGATGGATTATATGTATGTACAATCTTTAGTATATAAAATGTATTTATTATAATAACTCTATAATGAATTATTCTCTTGGTGGTGACTACATCCGATAGTCCTATGGTACATAATTCCATATGTATAATTTTATTTATATTTTAAATGGAAGTCATATATGTTATATCTATGTATTGATTTATTTCTTTATATAGTTTCTAACATAATTTAGAGTCATTATATCAAGTATACTATTTGGTTTAATATACATAAATTAAATGCTGAGTTTAGGGAGCTATTTATTTACCTCCTCCCAAAGTAGGATTATTTCTTATAATAATTGTTTGGAGTTATCCATAGTATTTATCTTTATGATAAAAAATATAGGTTCTAACTATCAAAGATACTAATTATATAATTTAGGTTTTCACTAAAAGTACTAAAATAGATTTAGCAATCACTTAGTTAATAGAGTGATATTAGTTTGCTTAGGCTAAATACTCGATTCCTTACCTCTCCTTAGTGAATTCCATTGTCCCCTTTTACGTCATTTTTTAGTCTCCTAAATATATAATAACTTTTAGGAACATAACAATAGCTCAAGGTCCACTAGTGGGGCCTTGGCCTTGAGCTCCTCACCATAGCCATTGACAAAATTCATAATTACATTTACAAAAATAATAACAATACGGATCGAATTTGAGGGATGTTACAGACTCCCCTTGCAAATGGGAGTTGCGTCAACAATGTCTTTCTTACGATTCCTTCACACGGGCTCCTCTAGCCTTACAGTCCAAAACAACTCTACGCCACAGCAGCAGCAATTCTTGCAGGGATGGCTCTATCTCCTAATGCAGATGGCTCGGTGGACTCCTCCAGCAACACACAGCGATTCAAAGTGAATCTATACCCACAATCTCCAGATTCTCAGGCAGCAGTCAGCCACTCGAATTTCAACAGGAGACGGCCTCGGTAACTTCAACAGTCCTGGGCACTCAGTGATTTACACTCCAAGGCAAGCAGCGATTGCCTGGGCTCTGATACCAAATTACAAAATGAATATAGAACAGAACACTACAAAACTGTATTTTTTTATGAAATAATGATTACAATTTACAAGCTCCGTGAGCTGTTAACAGAATCCTAAGAAAGTGGATCATAACGGATCTCAACCTACACGATTACTTAACAGTCTAACAATATACTAAATATAGCAATTCGACATTATTATTTTAACAAAATTTACCTTACTTTGTTTCATTGACCTATACCCTTAGAACTCGATGTTTATGTAAACAGAGTTAGGGAATCCGTTTAAGTCGACCTCTATGCAATTAACCAGACCGGCGACCTCTCCTTAGAGATAACCGATCCTAGCTGGATCCTATGGTATGTATTATCAGTTTTTTTTTTAACTGGTTGAAGGTTGAATGAAGCAAACTCATGATAACTGGTTTTTTTAAGTTGGGGTTACGCTGGTTGTTAGAAATGGGAGGGACGGCTCGTGAAAGAGACCGATCCCCAAATGGTTGGAAAACAATTATATTTAAATTCACAATAAGGCTGTGAAAGTTTCATAACGGGAAGAACCATATTTTTTGTAAATACTTAATCTCAGAGACAAAGGAAGCTAATGCTTTAACTTCTAGTTCTATATATATAATGCTTTAAGCATGATATCGAACGCTGCCATGGGCTTGATAGAGATCTAGGAAAATCTCAGTGTATGTTTATTGGTTTTCTTAATTATGATATCGACCCCTGTCCCTGGGCTCGACAGGGATCGTATTCTCATTCCAGGAGAGCGAGTTATATATTTTAATTAGTACTATTTATTTATATAGTTTTAGTAATGCTAAAACTTGGCCCTCGGAGATATGAGCCAATGTTCTTTATGATGGTTTTGTTGTATTATAAAACCTTGACTCAAGTCAGTTATATAGATCTACTTTATGTTATATGATACTATAGAATCAGACCTTTGTAATAGAACTGAAGTAGCGTTTCAATGTCCAGAAAATGCCCTATATGAGAGAGGCTCGAACTCGGTTTAATTATATTAGATCTCCATCATTAGTTTGATGTTAGCATTGATTATCTTGAAATTACTCTCGACAAGAGAAGCTGTGAGAAGCGAAATTTGAATGGTGCAACCAATTGTGTTGCAGTTGTAAACCTCTTTTTATGAATAAAGTATGAAGCGACATTATTTGTGGAGGTAGCCCTGGATTTGGGTGAACCATGTACATTTGGTTTTCTTTGTTTTATGTGTATTTTATGTGGTGTTTATGATGGCTTTGTTCATGTCAAAGTATAGTGTATTTTATGTGATGTTTTCTTTGTTTTATGTGTATTTTATGTGGTGTTTATGATGGCTTTGTTCATGTCACTGTATAGTGTATTTTTATGTGTATTTTATGTGATGTTTATGATGGCTTTGTTCATGTCACTGTATAGTGTATTGGGACAAGTGAACTATTCTTGGTTATGCATGCTATTTTCATTTATTGTTTTAGGCATATTTAGGCATATTTATGGTTGAATGTCGAATATTGCTTATTAACTAAAATGGAATGAATGGCGGACCTTGGTCATCAACACAAATTATTTGTTTATTAAGCAAAATGGAATGAATGGCGGACCTTGGTCATCAACACAAATTATTTGCTTATTAAGCAAAATGGAATGAATGGCGGACCTTGGTCATCAACACAAATTATTTTTTTTGTTGTCGAAATAATTATTGTGAATCATAATTTTTCTTTGAATTTACTGAAATACTGACTTGGTTGATATGGAGATGTCACAATAATCATATTCATAATTATACCTACAAGAGAGACAAGTATCCACATTTTAAAGACAGGTTAGAGATAGACCTTTTTAACATGATTCACCCAATCTAGGGCTACCCCTAACCCACAAAAGGTTGTGTCATTTATTATTCGAATCACCCATTCTAGGGCTATATCCACAAAAGGTTGTGTCATTTATTATTCAAAAAAAAGGAAATACAATCTTGTTGCTTACCACCTGCTTAAGTCTATCCACAAAAGGTTGTGTCATTTATCATTCAAAACAAAGGAAATACAATCTTGTTGCTTACCACCTGCTTAAGTCTATCTCAGGTGGGCTACATCCACAAAAGATTGTGTCATTTATTATTCAAAAGAGAGGAAAGAAATACAATCTTGTTGCTTACCACCTGCTCAAGTCTATCTCATAGAGAGCATATTCATACTTCCCCAAGTTAGACTTGGATACAATACATGGAACCCTTGGTCACCCTTGGTCACCCACCGAGCATATATTATATAACATATATCTTTCAATATAAGTTTAACTTAATGGTGTTAAGGATGTGCCCCTTTCTACCTTTTTACCAACAAGAAATAATATATATATTAAATACATTTCCAGAGAGTTTGTATCTCTATCTATCTCTTCACTAAATAGTAGGGTATCTATATATATATATATATAAATTGCAATTCTAAAATAGATTTAAGTGGAGGCACTGCCTACACTTTTACGCCTTTCTATGCTAATCTAACACAAACATATTAAGAAAAACAACTCAAGCTGTATTATTGGGCTGCGCCACTCCGGTCGCACCATTTTATGGTTGAAACAAATATTAGGATTCAATAGAGATATGCTTTATTTTAGTTTTCTTTCTTTCTCACGAAGACATCGGAAAACAAGTGTGAAACCCCTAAGATGGTTTTGGTTCACAGAAGTAGTGAACAATCATTAAAATTTCAGCAGAAGAGATCGCCATCGAAAGACTCGATCAAGTAATATCTATATATAGAGACACCTTTGCAATGGAGAATCAATCTATATGCACATATGACCATTGTAATTTAAACTCACTATAAATGCAGAGAATGCCTTTGTAATGGAAAAATCAATCTACATTAATACATATAATGCAGAGAGTAAACAAGTCCGAGATCAAAGAGTGTAAGTAATGCATATATCATGATACTTACACAGACATCGCTCATCCTAAAATGCAGAGATCGCTTGTCTAATGCAGACTCCATGGTGGGATAGACAAATAAAACAAATACTGAGTTCAAAACTACGGATTTCATCCTACATATTCTAGCTACAGTTTCCCGATCTGTAAAATGAATTATACAGGAATATTTTCCTTTCATAGCAGTGATGAAAACAAATAAGAAGGATTTTAGTTTCATGCTAGTAAGGAAACAAAGGAGCGATCCAAGTGAAATCATCCAACAAATATTGAATTAACGGAGATCATAACCAGGATTTAAATTCGGCTTGAAGGGCAGAGACCCGAGCATTACCCTTCAACAATCTAAATAAACAGAGATCGAAATCTACAATTTTAATACAGCATAAACAGAGATCGAAACTATATAATTGATGATAATACAAAACTACAGGGATCGATCCTCACAATGGAAAGGAAACCTCTGGTATCTAAAGCTTACGAAACAAACCCAGCAATACAAATGGTGGTTAAATTCATTCGGAACATAAGGTTATGCTGAGATAGCTTACTATAACTTAGTCAAAAATATATAGTACAGAGATACAGTACGAAGTCAAACATACCCTGAATTGCCTCTCCCTCTTAAAAATGCGTTGGTTCTCATCAAAAGTAAGTGCATATTTCCATTGAAAACCTGGATCGGATCTTTCTAGTAGTTGCGATAGCTCTCACAAAATTGTATGCAGAGTCCTACTACAATCCTGGATCGAATTGGCTGCGAAGGCTCTCATCATAATTATAAGGAGAGTGATGACACATTCCTGGATCGGGATGGCTGCGATGGCTCACCAAAATTGTCTGCATAGTTCCCAATGTTTTCCCCAAACTGGCGTATGCCCCTCTCTCCCCAATTCATCGTAAGACATAACTATAACCAGCAATACACTGTTAATGCATAATAGAGGCTAACGCTCAAACAAGGACCTGGCTCTCCCCTTCCATCTTCTCCCCATAATATATATATATATATATATATATATATATATATATATATCCAACAAGATTGTGCCTTTCCTTCCCGTAGACATACATATAAATCTCAGAAGATTGACTCCTCTTGGAGAGTCCGCTCAGGTGGAGGATTCCTCCTGCCACACGTGGTTCTAAGTGAAAAAATTTAAGGAAGGTTTGATAGTTGTCGATTACGTGAAGTTCTCCACGTTCTCGTGCTAAATAAACTGGTAATGGGGGGTTTTAAGAAGAGGGTCTCCATCAAGTATTTAATTATCCACTTGAGTAGTAGTGGAGCGAGTCTCCTAACTTATCGTGTATATGATATGAGTTGATTTTAATATATATTTATTCGTATATAATTTCCATTGGATGCTATATCAAATGTTAGGTTCCACGTTGATATGCTTGTGAAGTTCTTTTAAATTATAATCTTAATTGTAGAAACATTTGCATGTTTATATATACGTATACTTGCACCCTCATAAAATAACTTTGTGTTTATTTAACTCAAAGTATTAAGTTATAGCTACTTATACTAAGTATACAAATCCCTTTATAATATTTATCAAGTACTTTGATAAATAAAAATCTCTCATATGTTCCCTCCATATAATATATATATATTCAAATGAAAAATATGTGTGGGCTATCTAAATGATACCCTTCTTTTAGTATAAGGCTATTGTTTATATAATGGTCTACTCGTTATTGTATACATATACCTTTTAGTATTTCTTTAATACTAGGCTAATAACATACTCAACTTTTGATGTAGGTTTAACCTTTTATTTTACGACAAATTACATACTTATACATAGTATGAATTTAGCACCAAAATAGTATACTTAAATATTTGCTAAAAAGAACATGTTAACCTTACTTGTCTAAATGTACATTCGCTTATCCTTGCCAATAGCCTCAGTTATCTATCTTTTAAACTTATAAATGTAGAATATATAAACTTGTGTACGTATCTTTTAAATTTTAATAAGGCTCTTTATTAACCTTTAAAATGACATCCTAAAAGAAAGAATATATATATATATATATATAAAGAGTTATTCCATAGTTTAACCTTGTACTAAATATTGGTTAGAGAACCTTCCCCCACATGGTGTGTGATTCACTTAAAGGAGTACTTCTCCTTCCTTTTACTTTCCTAGGGTGGCTATAACACATAGCCCTTAATGAAAACTCCCCAGATAACCTGTGGGTATTTGCTACCGTGGATTAAAATGATCAAGGTAGTGGTTTTTAAGTTATCTAATTTATAATAATACTTTATTTTTATTTTTATTTTTCCACATAAAGATAAGATTTATGGAAGCCCATAAATTTTTATCTAGTAATTAGAACTTAGTTCACTCATGACCCCTTCATTAATGATATGACACCTTCTAGATTAATTATCCTATCTAGTGATAACTAGCTAGCTTATGCTAATTACTTGGTAGTTGGTTTTGGTGACGAGTAACCATTTCTCTCCAATATATGACAACGACACTAACAACTTCTGAGTTCTTTCTGATGGGGCCTTGGCTTTGAACTTCTCATCAGAAAAGAATTACAATTTCTTTTACATTTCTAAAACAATAATTACATGAAAAAGAGGGATGTTACAGTCGCAATGAATTTTCCTACTTAAGGAAGGCTTGGGGAATGGGGAAGGGACCCAATGTTTTGGATGATTATCGTAATTTTTGTAAAGAGAGTGACTTGCTGCTATTGGAGTTTGGCAAGAGATTCTGGTGGGGGGGGAAACCCATTTTTGAGTCTCTAGTATTGGTGTGTGTGAGCTCTACAACCCCGAATCTCGGGGGTGGCTATGCGACTGAAAGCATAAGCCTACGGTTGGGTGGCGAAGCTAACAATTGTTGTTCCTATGGTTAAACGAGCTTCGGCTAAAGGGACACAACGAGGAAGCGGACGGCAAGGGAAAACGGGATTGATTGACGGATGACATGTATAAAGTTCCACTTGTATTTTCTTAAGTTAAATTTATTTATGTGTAATTTAGTTTTTATACCATTGATAAGTTGGAATCAATATTATACTATTTATATGTGTTTCAGTTTAGTTTTAGGGACGACCCCACAACAGGGGGGGGATCCCTATAGTTAGGGATTGATTCAATAAGAGATGGGGTATTGAACCTTAGTCTTCAACATAGGGAGAGTCAACAGATCTATTGAGAGCAGATCTTCTGAGGAGAATATTACGCATAAAAGAGATGCTAAGCATGGAAACAATTAAGATAAAAAGGCTAACTCAGATCGGATAAGATCAAAGAAAAAACGTATAAGTTATCTACAATCGCCAATTATTCACATTTCAACCGCCAATCAAATAAAAGGAAAACACTGGGCCGAAGATATTCTTAACATCCAATTAAATACAATGGATGAGAACTAAGACCGTTTCAGTCAATATCTGAGATTGTTTTCGGTCGTTTTTAATTTGGGATTCTTAAAAGTAATTTCACCGAAAGCAATAGTTCTTCGAGTTATTTGGTTGCAAACGGTCGAACTAGATTAACATCCCATATTTTGAGAACTTCTTATGAACCGATAGTAAAAATAATATATCACAAGTGATAACATAAAACAAATGACGATCCCTTAGATCAAAGCATTTGAACCATGCTCTGATACCACTTTGTAACATACCCAAAATTCATATAAGAAAACTAAGCTACTTTAGTTTTAAATAATCATTAAGACAAAACAAGCCATAAAACACTTACTTGAAAAGTATGGGGAAAGTACTTAGAGATTCAATTCCTCCCAACCATAGGAGGACAACAACCTCGCTAGTCAACTCAACCCCCGAGATGGATCACCACCATGCACACAAAAACCAAGCAAAGATTCCACACAACACTCTCTCTTTGAATATGTAACAAGCTTAGTGATGGACATAAAAAAAAAAGAGAAACACTAAACTCATGCATTCACAACACAATTTATCCATTCACAACACAATTTATCCATTCACAACACATTGTCCTTTTCTATCTCAGTGCACCAATATATAGCTTTTTCCCAGGGCTTGTTCCATCCCAATCAAATTTCAATCAATCCTTCAATCCCTATGATTTAGGATCTTGTCTAGTAGTTGAGTTTTTTAGATTGGATTTGATTGGTAAAATATCCCTTACTTGCCTTACACATGTTCTATGTCTCATGGTGGTGTCCCCTCATTTAACTAAATTCTCCAAGTGTCTTTTTATTTAATTAATAATAAAATAGTAATTTGTTGTACAAAGTGTCACTCACACCTCTTGTGAGTATTTTTTAGTTGTTAAATAACTATTACAAAAATAAATGTTTTTTTGAAATATTTTCACAAATATTAAACCAAAAATAAAATAATAATGTCTTTGGGGTATCGCAAAGGCTTAGTTGTCACTTAAATTTATAAGTTCTATTGTTTTTGTTGAAAATTTTAAAATTTTTATGTTTATGTGTTCTTGAAATTGATGAAAATATAAAAGGAAAAAAATAACCTATTTCAATAATGGGAGAAAACTTACAAGTTGATGCAGGATAGGATCAGAAAAACCAATCCAATCTACTTTCCCAGGTTTAGTATGATTCCAAACTTAGCAAAATCACCAAAATTAGCATAAACAACTAACTCTTCCTTACACAACAGTCATTGAAGGGAGGACTCCAAAGTGGTGGTATGGTGGATTTTATAAAAATTACGGGTCTCACCTAATTGTGGAGCATCAAAAAAATGTGCCTTCCACAATTCCTTTCCGCAATTACTCTTCTGCAACTCTCTTCCACAACTACCTTCCCACAAGTGCTTTCCACAATCACCTTTCCGTAGTTTCCTTCTGCAATCACTCCTCCGCAATGACCCTTCTGCAATACATTGGATCAGACACTTCAGGGTACATTTAATGGAGATTTCATGTCCGTATTTTCTACTAACCCTTGAGCTCTTTCTCCGGAGAAATCCTTTATGACTCGTAAATCATTTCATGGCTCCTTTCGTCTGTCGATTTACGATCCAATTGCGAATGTTCACTTTGGATTTCAGAGCTCTATCTCCCACACAATTTCGCTCAGTGAAATACCACATGGGACGTCAATCATTTCAGCCTCGATCTCCACCACATGATCTTCGCTCGACAGGGCACACAACCTATAGCTTTAACAAGCTTGTAATTTGGTCTTCCGGGATCTACCTAGACCGTCAATCCTCCTCCTGGGATCTTAACCGTCCAATACTCGCTTCCATTAACTGGTCGAACTATGATCTCATAAATTGATCAGTGAAATGATCAATTTCACACACCTTGGATTCAAATGAAGATGTCACATCCTTCGGCTTCTGGGGTTGTCTAGAACCACACTCTGTTTACTCACACATAGGGAATTTACACATTTCTGGTTATTGAAAGAAGACAGTGAATATACAATTAAACACAGAGTCAGGGTTCTCTGTTCTTCAATTCATCAACAAGCATTTCATAAATTACATTCAATGATTAAATAAGACTCCATAAACCTGTCAGATCCGAATAGGAAGGATCTAAACTCCTGAAGAAATAAATTACATAACAACCCTATCCTCGATCAACCTCTTGCAAGATACGAGTACATCAGTGGAAAATTTTCATTATTACAATCAAACTAATCCTATCTCAAAACCAATTACAATTAATCAATAACTAACCCTAAAATTCTAGAAACTATTACAAGGAAGCAGAAAATAGTATTGTCTGCTCATTCAGAAAAGATAGGACTTTGGGTCGATGCTCCTGCATCATACTCGAGGGGATAAATAAATATTCAATAATTCTCCAGGGTCCACATTATACTTAGAAACCTCCATTTCTTTCATCCACATTGCATATTCAAATGATTGATCTTTCCACTTGACTAAATACTGAAAATAATCCATGTTCCTAGTTTTCTTTGAAATCATTTTGTCAAGTATAGCTTCAATCTGTGGGTGCTCCTTCTGAGTTAATTGTTCTTTCCAATCTACCATTTTACCATCCTTATTTGAAATCATTTCTTCTATCTAAACACCTGAAACTTTAAAAGGATACAGATCTGAAACATTAAAAATTGGAGAAATTCGAAGGTTAGAAGGAAGTTCTATTCCATGTGCATTTGCAAAAAACCTCCTCAAAATATTACAAGGCCCAATTTTCATGAGTTTCAATTTATTGTAGGTTCCCTTAGGAAACCTCTGCTTCCTAAAATATGCCATCACTAAGAGTGAATTCATGAAGATGATTCACGATTTTTGGAAAGGGAATTCATTCGCATCATAGTTGGCAAGTCATCGATGTCGATACAACTTCGACAAGTTTCGACTCGACACGGCTTCGACAGGTTTCAATTTCGACACAACTTCGATGAGTCTCGAATTCGACATACTGTGACAAGTTCTACACCTTCGACATGTTCAAAAATATCACAGTTTGCGACATCGACAAGCAGCGTCGACATGCGACCAGCGACTGCCAAACTTTGACAGACTATCTTTCTGTCTTCTAGTCGACTGTAACGGTTGAACTATTGAAACCGTTCTAACTTCTTCTTTGTAACTGAACATAACGGGAAGGCACCCAAGCATCTCGAAATTATATATAAGCATGTATAACATTGTAACATATATCAATTTTGATCTAATTTCCAAGTAATAGAAGAACAGTTCGCATTCCTGCATATTGTCTATATGTATTTGTGTTTATCTGTGTTGTGTAATCTTGCTTTGCTCATTCTGTTTATTAAGCTTCCACCATAACAGAGCCGACTCATTTAGTTGAACTATTGTTCCCTTCGTGCTTCCTGGATATGACTCGGATCATTGGTATCAGAGCACTCAGTTTTGTTCATGCTTAAGTTCTGCGTATACACTTCTCTCAAATTTACTTGACTTATGTTGGTTCAAACTCGCTCTCAATCTCAGCAATCCAAGCAGACGCGATCTCTAGAAATGACAGAAGAAACAGACGATGGACATGCAACCGATGAGACAACATAGCTTATTGAGCAAGCTCTGACTCGACAACGGACTGAAATATTCGCCCAGTTCAATGAGATTCTCTTATGATTCGCTTCGACATCCAGAGGATCCTCGACTATAACTCACTCCGATAAAATCAGCCCCTTCAAAGTGCAAATGAATCTGGACATACCGAATCTTGAAGATAAGATTGACGCGTAATTCGTCGACAATTGGGTGCAACAATAGGAATCCTATTACACTATAAATCAACTCTCTGAGGCTGAAAAATTCACCATTGCATCCTTAAATATGTCAAACTCCATGCACTGCTAATGGGAGAACCTCTCGACAAACATGGAGAAGAGCGGAGAACCCATCGACACATGGGATAAATTCATAGAACACATCCGAAAGGAATTTTACCCGCCTAAATACCTTGAGCAGCAATATAAGAAATGGCAGCAGATAAGGCAATGGAAAGACCAATCAGTAAAGAGTTACACCGACGAGTTCTATCGACTCATGGCGAGACTTGGCGTCCAAGAAGAAGAGAAATTGCTTGTTCCGAAGTACGTTAGTGGATTGTCCCAGTACATTCAACAGGAGATGGAATTTCTGACTGTCAATACGCTTGCAGATGCTTTCCACTATGCCAACAAACTGTAAACCAAGAAGAAAGGAAAAGCACATTTTGCGACAAAGCCGACATCAGGATGACCACCCGACAAGAAGGCACCAGCCGACTTTGACAAGTCGAAATATTCTCATCCGCCGCCGCCAAAGCCAGACCACGGAAATAAGCCTTTTCACAAGAGGGAACATAGAAAACAATTGTCGATCGAAAAATGGTGTGATTACCACCACTCATCTTGGCATGATACGTCTGAATGCAAAGATCGAAAGACATTTTTAACAAAAGTGTCGACCTCCGACGTGTTTGACAAGACGGTGGAAGAATCGGATCCAGACGAAACGATCCTTTTGACCTCGACCACTCTAGAAGCCTTGACTATCGTCGACGAGGAGGAACGAGAGCACCTATTCCATACACGGATATGGGTCTAGAGAAACCCATTGCATCTGATTGTGGACAACGGGAGATAAAAGAACTTCATTTCTAAAGAACTTGTGAAGAAAGTAAATCTTCTTACTATTAGCACCAGTTTTGTCCTGGATAAAGTGGAGGGTTAGACCCTGAAGTAAATGGAGAAAGCCTTGGGGGTTGGAGCAAAGTGGCCCTAAGGAATGCTAGGCAGGGCATCTTGATCAATATTTGTGGCTCAAGGGATGAAATGACCAAAGCATACATCTAAGCATGGCATAAAGAATTAAAAGGACAAAATCCCGCCTCAGTTAAACAATGGAGCACATGGAAGGCAAAGATCCGTGACGAGGAAGATCCACGACTGAGAAGCAATCTTGCGGAAAAAGTAAAGGTGGTTTAAGCGGAAGCGGCATGCGTAACCCGCGGGCGTGTTGGGGTTAGATCGACAATCGACTATGTAGATCAACGACCAGGAAATACTTCGTAGATTTGACAAGCGCGAAAGTTCAGTGTTTCCATTTATGCGAACTTTTGGTAGAGGGATGTAGGTTTCAATGGCCCAGATCCGATAGAGTTCGGATCTATGGAGGAGAATAAGTTCTCAGAATGAATTAGCATGGATAAGCAACAACCCCATATTTTGCGAAGTATGGTAGGGACCCCGCCGTTCAATGGCCTGGATGCGAGTAAAGGTCGAGATCAACGGATGAAAGGCGCGTATGTTGTCGAATGATGGTACAAAGAACAAAGGCCACATCAGATCCGTCATATGCCCTCCACTCAACGCTAGAGTCTAGTCAAATCTTCCCAACGCCACACCGAAGCTCAGTCATCATCCAGCGGTGTGTGAGGGGTCCTGTCAGGAAATCATACCAAATGATTATCCTGATCACTAGCTTGTTATAAGCAGACTGCGAGTGTTTATTGTTCACATCCAAATTTGAAAGGGTGGCATGCTCAAAGACCCAGGTTTTTCAGTTGATATTTCGGTCATGGAGGAAAATCAAGAGACCAAATTGATTTTTATGCCAGAGCAAGCATGGTCTGACGTGGAGGATGACCACGTTCCATCATCCCCTGTGAAATTCGACCGTGTAGATGAAAGTTCAGCCAGCGAGCCCGAGGTTCCCAAAGAGGGACAGGTGCCCATGAAAGCTCAGCGGAAGAAAAGGAAAGGGGTTCAGGAGGTTGAGTAGCCCAATCACCAAACTACGGAGATTCTCAAAGATTTCATAATCCCCACTGAGGAAGTGACACCTCCTCCTTCGACAAAAGAAGCGTAGGTGGTTGATTCCCTCAAAAGTGGAGGATTTCTTCGACCAGCAAGGCCATATAATAGCTCCAGTGTAAGATGGCAGCCTGTTCATGATATTTTGTTTCCTGCCACATTTGTCTATTTCGGATATGTAATATTTCTATAGTTTTGAGGCCTCTTAGGGCCTGCCAGCTGCTCAGGGGCCATTGTAGTCCACAATCATGTAGTGACACTTTCAAAGTCAGTCATGTTTGTCTATCAGCTTTTATTCTCTGTTGTAATTAGCTTTCAAAGGTGGTGGATTGGACCACATAGGTGTCGGCACAGCCATAACTATTTTCTGTTAGAAATTTCGAGCCTAAAAGGCCTATAAATTCCCATGTAATAGAGATAGAAAAGGGTTGGAAAAATCAGTGGGTTAAGACCTGGGAGAATTTAGCTCTGTTTTTTAATGTAACCTTCAATAGAATTACAGTGCTTAATGTTGGTTTATGGCAGAGATTCATGTGTCAAGTTACGTTGCAGTCTGTTTTCCTTTTCCTCATGTGAATGTGTATCCAGTTATTCTACTTTCATTATGTTTCTCCTTTCGTATCTGAAATTAGTGTGTGATAGTGCATAATTCTTCATCATAAGCTCTGGATATTGTTTTCAGATATTCACCAATTGTTTCTTCTAAAGTTGACAATGAATTCATCTCATTTTGATGCTCATGTTAATGGACTTTCTTTCATTTCTTCCTTATCACTAGACAACAGGAATTTTATTGCAAATGGGTGGCTACCTTGCCTATGTTTTGTTATTCCATGCAATAGCACTATTATTTGATGGATGTGTTACATTTTAGACTCCATCACCTAATGGTTTCTCTCGTGATTATCTTACCAAAACCTTAAAAAACTACACTGTCCTGTCAGAAATCTAACCTTCTGAATGTGCTTGATTGAACATCCTGATCTAGAAGGATTTGTAATAGTGAGAGATCCCTCTTTGACTATACTGGGTCAGAAGTATAGTCTGAAGTGGTTTTGTGGTTACCCCGAAGTTGCCTTCTCCCACAACCTTGAGGGTCATTTTGGGTGCTAATAGTTACCAGTCCGCATCCTCAGCCTTACAACATCGGTTGGATGAAGGATGGACAAGAACTACGGATCACTCAACAATGCAAAATCTCCTACTTCATAAAGGATTTTGAAGATGAAGTACTCTGTGACGTGGCATCACTTTCCGTAGCTGACGCCTTGTTTGGAAAACCTTACCTCTGGGATAGACATGGAAGTTATCATTCATGGCCTTAGAAGGTGATTGTCAGAATCCAAAATCGATGGTTCAGCATACCAGAGCGTCAACCTACACCAACAGTCGCACTGATATCTGCCAAACAAACAAAGAAGCTCATCAATCATGCTCAGAAGTTCGCATTAATCATGATCAAGCTGCAACGTTCTAAGAAGACTGCAACAATGAGTCGAGTCACCGACCAATGCATTTCTCGATAGAAGCAGCAAGTCGATCGTATTCTCGATGAGTACCAGACAGTCTTTCAAGCTCCAGACGAAGTACCTCAACATTGTCAGGTAAAACAATCCATTGAACTTGTTCCTGGTTCTTCTTTTCCTAATGCTTCTATTTACAGAAGATCCATTCTCAAAAATGAAGAGATTCCTAGGCAAATCCAAGAATTAATCGACAAAGGTCACATCCAACCCAACTCCTCTCCTTATGGAAGTCCAGTCGTCCTAGTTCCGAAGAAAGATGGGACTTGGTGCATGTGCATCGACTACAGATCTCTCAAAAAAATATCGGTGAAGAATCAGTACCCTCTTCCGCGGAAGACGAGCTCATCGACTGTCTGAAAGGTGCTAAATTATTTACTAATCTCGACCTCAAGTTAGGATACCATTAGATTCCAATCGAGCCCTCAAATGTGTGGAAAACTGCTTTCCACACCAAGGAAGGATTGTTTGAATGGTTAGTCATGCCTTTCGGCTTAACTAATGCACCTGCGACCTTCATGCGACATATGGATAACCTTCTTCGACCTTTCATTGACAAATGGGTTATTGTCTATCTCGATGATATATTGATTTTCAGTTGATCATGGGAAGAACATGTCGGACATCTTTGACAAGTCCTCGACACTCTCCAGCAACATCAACTCTATCTCAATATGGACAAGTGCTCTTTTGCGATGACCAGCATCAAATATTTGGGGTATGTAATTGACTCTGCAGGCATTCACGTCAACCAAGAAAATGTACAGATCCTCAAATATTGGCCCATTCCTAGAAGCATTCAAGAACTAAGAATTTTTCTTGGTTTGGCGAATTTCTATCGACGGTTCATACTCGACTTTAGTCACATAGCCTAGCCCTTGAATAAGTTGATGAAAGGAAATGGGAAAACTGTCTTCCAGTGGACATCAATACAACAAGCAGCTTTTGAACAACTCAAACACAGGATCTGCACTGCACCAGTACTTGTGTTACCTGATTTGCATCATCCCATTGAGATTGAGATGGACGCATCGGACTATGCCTTGGGCGCAGTGATCACTCAGTCTATTCACCCAGTCGCTTTTCATTCTGATAGTTTTAATGACACAATTAGAATATACTTGACATACAAAAAAGAACTGTACGCCATTGTGCAAGCTCTCAAGCAATGGAGGCATTACATCCTTGGCAAGGAAACGATCATTCTCACTGATCACAAGCCTCTACAGTTCACTCCGACACAATCAAAGTTGAAGACCAACTGATAACTCAAGTGGATTAATTACCTACAACAATTCTAGTTGGTGATTAAGTATCGGAAAGGTAAAGATAACGCCACCGCTGATTGCCTCATTCAACCACCCATTACTCTCCTTTTGACAGTGATGAGTATGCAGAGATACGACATAGCCACTTGGCAATAGTTGTATGAGGACAACAATGACTTCTCTGCAATCTACCGATAGTTATAGACTAACAAGTCGTCGACTTCAACCTCCGACTATTTCCTGAAAGACACGTTGCTATACAAAAGCTTTGACAACTTTGTGTACCGACCGGTGAGCATCGACAGCAGCTCATTTGGGACACGCACTACAACAAGACTATGGGACACTTTGGAGTAGCAAAGACACATTCTATTCTACAGAATTATTTCTTCTGGCCTACACTTAAATCCAACATCAACAAGTGCATTCGATCATGCGTGGTTTGCGCCATTGCTAAGCCACCTAATTGACGACAGGGATTGTATACACCTCTACCAGTTCCTAGTCGACCATGGGAATCTATTTCTATGGACTACTTGACGGGTTATCCTACTACCAGAAATCAGCATGAAGGGATATTAGTAGTATTCGATCGATTTTCCAAGATGGCCATTCTCATAGCATGTAAGAAGACCACGACAGTGCAACAGACTACTTAGCTCTTCTTTACACATGTTTGGAAACACTTTGGTTTACCCACAACCATCATTTCCAACCAAGATGCCATATTCGTCAGAATCTTTTGGAAGACCCTCTGGAAACAGCTGGACACACGACTCTCAATGTCAACAGCTTTCCATCCTTAGACCGATGGATAGATGGAAGTTGTGAATCGCTTGGTAGTACAACTGCTTTGCATGTACAATCACCAACATCAACGCAAATGGGATGAAATTCTTCCATACATCCAACACAGCTACAATCGTGCTCAGCACAGCTCTACAAGAAAGAGTCCATTTGATGTCTGTTACGGATTTCAACCCTTGTCGCCTATCGACTTGATTAGCTCCTTGACACAACCAAACTCCAACACAGATCACAACCAGTGAGAAGTTGATAAAGCAGTCAAGTTTCGAGAACAGATTTGCGACATCCAGAAGCAAGCACATGATATGTTGCATAGAGGAAACGAGAAAGCTAAGGCCCAACATGACAAGCATCGTATTCCTCATACATTCCAAATTGGGGATAAGGTCTGGCTACATCTTAAGAAGGAGAGTTTCACTGGTCCTTTCAAGAAACTCAAACCTTTACGATATGGTCCATACAGTATTCTTCGACAGATTGGCGAAAACAATTTCCAACTCGACATTCCTGCATGCCTGGGTCTGCATCCAGTCTTCAACGTGGATCTCCTTCGACCATACCATGCACCCTTGTTGGAACAGAACGACTTCTCAACAGCATCACCCAAAGACATCCATCCAGATGTTCAAGAGCCTCTTCCTTGTGACACCACTATGCAATGACGAGTACGCCTTACAAGGACGAACACAATTCCCTTGTTTCAGGTTGCCAAGGCTGGCCAACTCCGATCTCAAGGAAAGTGGTACTCTACTACTAAAGTGATCGACCAGTTTCCTCACCTTCATGACCAAAAAATGGGGTCCATTGTTTCTTAAGGAAGGAGGTAAGATCCGCATCATAGTTGGCAAGTCATCGATGTCGATACAACTTCGACAAGTTTCGACTCGACATGACTTTGACAAGTTTCGATTTCGACACAACTCCAACGAGTCTCGACTTTGACATACTGCGACATGTTCCGCACCTTCGACATGTACAACAATCTCACAGTTTGTGACATCAACAAGCAGCGTCGACATGCGACCAATGACTGTCGAACTTCGATAGACTATCTTTCTATCTTCCAGTCGACTGTAACGGTTGAACTGTTGAAACCATTCTAACTTCTTCTTTGTAACTGAACGTAACGGGCAAGCACCCAAGCATCTCATAATTCTATATAAGCATGTATAACATTGTAACATACATTAGTTTTGATCTAATTTCCAAGTAATAGAAGAATAGTTCGCATTCATGCATATTGTCTATATGTATTTGTGTTTATCTATGTTGTGTAATCATTCTTTGCTCATTCTGTTTATTAAGCTTCCGCCATAACAGAGCTGACTCATTCAGTCAAATTGTTGTCCCCCTCGTGCTTCCTGGACACGACTCGGATCAGGAAGTGCCAAAAAATTGTGCCACAAACCCTCGATTGAGGTATTTTAAAGCCCTTGATCGAGGTTTCTAAACCTCGATCGAGGGTTTTAAAATACCTCAATTGAGGGATTTAAAAGACCTCAATCGATGGTTTTAAGATACCTTGATCAAGGGCTAGGTTAAACCCTCGATCAAGCAATTCCTCGATCAAATTGTTGAAACAATAAATAAAAACAAAAACAGGGCCATGGCCGACCGACCTTGTTCCAATGAAAATGAAAGTGCAAAGGAGCTCGACCGAGGGAGATAGCTCGGCCGAGAAGATGCTAACACGCCACGCCATGCCACACCACACCACGCTGCCATGCCATGTCAACCACGCCACCAGGTAAGTTGACCCTAAACCCCTTTTTATTTTTTAAATAAATTAAAATTTCTTGTTTTTTTGTATAAATGTATATCTACCGACAACATTTATGCTGTCGGTTTTATTTCTAAATGTGTATTGACAAAAAGAAATGTTGTCTAATTACACATTTGGAAATAAAACCGGCAACATAAATGTTGTTGGGTTTTTTTTTTCAAAACATTTGACCAAATTGTGTAAAAAAACCATTGAAACCTTAATTTTTAGACCTATGAACCTTGGAATTACCAAAACCATTTGAAAACTGATTGAAAACATGTTTTAAATTTACCATTTACATAATGTTAAACATGTTTTAAATTTTAAATTTATGTTGTATTTATTTTTTCAGTTATTAATATTCTTGTTTATATCAACCGGTAGCGTTTATGCTGGCGGTTCTATTTTAAAATGTGTCTTGTTAAGCAAAAATGCACGGGGACTTCACTAGAAGGCAATATAATACCACGTTCATTCATATTGCGGTATTAAATATTCATGAAAACCTACAAATTATATTGCTTATATATTAAGGGGCAAAGGGTTTTTTTTATTTAATGTAACTATACAAAAATACTTTGGGGTATTTTTTATATGGGAAGGCTGACAAATATCCACCCAATGGAGATGGCGGGATCATGGTCGGATGAAAAATCAGGTTGAGGCAAGGCTCGAGCTTACCAGTACGTAGGTAAATCACGTCTTGAGGCATGCTTGAGGCCAGGGGATTTCGTGGTGAAGTGGGTTTCCAGTTGATCATAGTCGAGAGACAGTGGTCATTGACAACCAATTGTTACCAATAACACTCATCCAGTTGTTACCAATAGCCTTGGGAGGCTCTAAGCCTCCAGGGCCTGTTATAGGCCCTTGATAGGCCTTGGGGGCTTGAATACCCAACCACTCGTGCCTATTATAGGCCTTAGGAAGTTTAGTAAGCCTCCTAGTGCTTGTTACAGGCCCTGGGGGCTTGGATACCTAGCCCACAATAGGCTTAGTCAGCGATTGGGGAACTACAACATGCAATCTAAATGTTGTACTATGTGCATTGGATCTAATGACATACAAGAAGTGATCTCCTATATCTTCATCAGACCATTAGATGTTCCAAATCATAATGATATGTGGTTGAGTAATTGCATTGTGGGTGAAGTAATGTGCATCCACAATATACATCGAAAGAAACAAGGTGCATTGTGGAATGCATGTGGGGTCATAAGAGGGGTATCATATCAATATACTAGGTAGAAATATAAAGGGGTATAAAAAATGTTAATGAAAAAATTGATACATACAATATCTAGTGAAAATAAAGGTTTTTTTAAATTGGGAAGGCATATTGGGAGGGGGTTAAAAAACGATTTTGGAAGGTATTTTCCAATATTTAGTGAAATTAGGGGTATTGTTTCATATGCCACGAACTAACGTGATATGATAGCGGTTTATTGAGTGAAGTCCCCGTGCAAAAATGTTTCCCGTATTTTTTCAATCCTCCGAGAATGCCATGAGGATTGAAAACAAAATATACATATTTCAAAATAAAACCGACAACATAAACGTTGCCATTTTTTTTTTCCAATATAAGGTCATATAACCATGTAACAAAAACCATTAACATTTGAAAACCTTTGAAATTCAAATTGAAATTTTAATTACATATTTCAATTGCAATTGCAATTTGAATTGTAATTTGCAATTTCATTTTCAATTTCATGAAATTGCAAATTACAATTGGATTTGCAATTGAAATTGCAATTTCAATTTGAAATTTGAATTTGATATTGAAATTGAATTTGAATTTGAAAATTGACATTTTAAATTGAAATTGGTATTGGAAACTGGAAATGGAGATGCAAATGGAATTGAAATTGAAATTGGAAGTAGAAATTTAAAATTTGAAAATTGCAATTTGAAATTTGACTTGCGACTTATCGAGGTTCACCAATCACAATTGCAATTTGAAATTTCAAAATTGAAAATGAAATTGAAAACCAACTTGAAATTGATATTGAAATTGAAATTGATATTGAAATTGAAATTGAAATTTGAAATGAAATTGAAATTGAAATGTAAATGCAAATTATGAATTGGAAATGGAATTAGAATTGGAAATCGAAATCGAAATTTGAATTTGAAATCCAAATTTGATTTTGAACTTAAAATTCAAATTGATTTGAAATTTGAAATTGAAAACTGAAGTTGAAATTGAAATTGAAATTGAAAATTGTAAATAAAAATGAAATTGAAATCAGAAATTGAAATTGGAATTGGAATGTAAATTTGAAATTGAAAATTCAAATAAAAATGAAAATTGAGAAATAGAAATTGAATTGGAATTGGAATTGGAAATAGAAATAGAAATACAAATTGAATTCAAATTTCAAATTGAAATTGAAACTTGAAACTTGAAATTTTAAATTGAAAATTGAAAATGAAATTGAAATTCTAAATTGAAAATGAAAATGAAAATTGAAAATGAAAATGCAAATGAAAATTAAAATTAAATTGATAATTGTAATTTATATTGAAATGCAATTTGAAATTTGAAATGAAATTGAAATTAAAAATTGAAAATTGAAATTGAATTGGAATTGAAAATGGAATTAGAATTGGAAATCAAAATTGAAATTGGAATTTGAAATTGATTTGAAATTCGAGATGGAAAACAAAAGTTGAAAATTGAAAATTGAAATTGGAATTGGAATTGGAATTAGAATTAGAATTGAACTTGAAATCTGTAATAGAAATTTGAAACTCGAAACTTGAAATTAAAAATTGAAACTTCAAATTTGAAACTTGAAACTTCAAATTAGAAATTGAAACTTGAAATTACAAATTGAAACTTGAAATTTCAAATTGAAAACTAAAGATGAAATTGAAATTTAAAATTGAAAATTCAAATTGAAAATGAAAATGAAAATGATATTTGTAATTGATATTGAAATGGAATTTGAAATTTGAAATTTGAAATGGAATTTGAAATTTGAAATTTGAAATGGAATTTGAAATTTGAAATTAAAATTTGAAAATTTGAGAATTGAAATTGGAATTAAAATTGGAAATCGAAATTGAAATTGGAATTTTAATATTGAAATCAAAATTTGAAATTGAAATTCACATTAAAATTGATTTGAAATTTGATATTAAAAACTAAAGTTGAAAATTGTAAATTGAAATTGGAATTAGAATTAGAATTGAACTTGAAATCTTTAATAGAAATTTGAAACTTGAAACTTCAAATTAGAAATTGAAACTTGAAATTTCAAATTGAAAACAGAAGATGAAATTGAAATTCGAAATTGAAAATTCAAATGAAATTGATATTTGTAATTGATATTGAAATGGAATTTGAAATTTGAAATGAATTTGAAATTGAAAATAGAACTAGAATTGGAAATCAAAATTGAAATTGGAATTTGAAATTCAAATCGAAATTTAAAATTGAAATTGAAATTAAAATTGATTTGAAATTTGAGATTGAAAATTAAAGTTGAAAATTGAAAATGGAAATGGAAATGGAAATTAAGATTGGAATTAGAATTAGAATTGAACTTGAAATGTGTATTAGAAACTTGAAACTTGAAACTTGAAATTTCATTAGGGGAGTTTTGAGGTCTAAAATGGGCCTCCTAAGGGAAATAATAAAATAAGAGTTCTAAATTTTAGAGACGAAAAAGAAAAACTACTTTTTCTTATCGTAGTTTTGACATATCTCCTTAACGGTTTACCCAAATTTCAATTTTGGGAACTCGTTGGATGCAGATTTTAATTCCGCATCCAACCCATGCCCACACTTCATACTTCTGAGGCACCCACGACATGAAAAAATGAAAATTTCAATAATAATAAAAAAAGTAAATCTTTTTTATTTATTGAAATTTTCATTTTTTCATGTCGTGGGTGCCTCAAAAGTATGCAGTGTGGGCATGGGTTGGATGCGGAATTAAAATATGCATCCAACGAGTTCCCAAAATTGAAATTTGGGTAAACCGTTAAGGAGATATGTCAAAACTACGATAAGAAAAAATAGTTTTTATTTTTCCTTCCAATTTGTTTTACAAATTTTACACTTATGTTTGACATCATCATCTTGAATCCTATTGGTTCTTATAAAGTGAATTTTTATGGTACATTATTTGTTTTGAGGCCCATTTTTTACCTCAAGACTCCCCTACTAGAAACTTGAAACTTGAAACTTGAAACTTGAAATTAGAAATTGAAACTTGAAATTTGAAACTTGAAATTTCAAATTGAAAACTGAAGATGAAATTCAAATTCAAATTCAAATTGGCATTGGAATTGGATGTGAAATTGAAATTTGAAATTAAATTGAAAATTATATTGAAGATGAATTTGAAATTGAAACATAAATTTGAAATTTGATTTTGGAATTTGGAATTTGAAATTGAAATTGAATTTGAAATTGAACTTTGAACTTTGAACTTTGAAATTGAAATTTGAAATTTTAAGTTTAAATTTTAAATTGAAATGTGAAATTGAATTTGAAATTTGAAATTTGAAATTGAATTTGAATTTGTATTGAATTTGAAATTTGAATTTGAATTTGAAAAGTGAAATTTGAAATAGAATTAGAAATAAAAATTGAAATGTGATGCATAGAGTTCTCAAGATTGCTTTGTGCTCAACGGAGCATGAGAGGATCCGATGTCGCCCAATAGGGTGGCCATCGACAATGCTCTCATTCACCAAGGAGCGAGACCACACCGAGGTTAACTACCACTGGTGGCAGCAACAGGAGAGATAGTGCATCGGTTCATCCCGAGGATGTACATATTGATCCTGAGGAGGAGGATATGCGCCAGGACATAGGTACATCAGGTGCATATTTTTTTGTTAGACACACTTTCAGTAAATTTTTAATATAGAATGCATTGAATTTCACTTGCAAGTATAATATATATTTTCACTAACATTTTTTTTTGGTTTGGATCGTAGGTGCATCGGGTGGATCGTATGATGATGAGGTTGCACACATCACTCTTGCTGATATTACCACCCAGTGAGAGTGGGTGCACTCGTGCATGTGCACACTCAGGGAGGGTTCTCCTACTAGACGCTCATTATTCATGATGTTTCTTAGCATTTGATGATATGTTGTCCCTCTACAAGAGAGTGGGACCTCTTAGTGACCTCTAGCGTTTTACATGCCAAAGGAGAGGACATGATGTCATGGGCCCCCATAAATGGGTGGATGTCAAAGGTGCCACAAGAGGGAATGACGTAAAGGTTACTTTGTTCGACATCCCTCTTGACCACCCTGTTGGTCAGCCACTTAGAATCAAGGAGTTTAAGCTCGAGGTAGCTTCACCATATGTATACGATAGATTCATCAAAGCATGGGGCATGTTCCCCCACCATGAAAAGATCCCTTTGTACTTTGAAAAACATATATAAGCATAGTTTGTTCTAGACATGCACTCGGAATACACCAGCACGGGATCTAAGTTCTTTGGTGTTGGTAGGGGACGTTCCTACCAACATCATGGGGCTCGTAGAGACCCCTCTTTTGTGCCACCCCCTCCTAGGTTGGTATTTATTCTAGATAGGATGGTCATCAGGGAAGATGACATGACACAGTCATCCCACCTTGCCTCAGAGGTTAGGTAGGGGATTGTAGACTTGTTGTTCACTGCCATGGGTAGTGCTATTGTTGTTGTGCAGGGAGAGGCGTCTAGACCACTCCCTACGCCTGCATAACCAGAGATAGATTGGTTTGATGATCACCTACTCAATTTTTTGGATGATCATGCCATACGAGGGTATGCTCGGTTAGCCCGAGATGCATACTTTCGCATGTATCATAGATACGATGCTCCAGGAAAGGTATATTTTTGTACAATTATGTTTATATTCTTTCATGTTACATCATATTATATGCGTAAATTGAATGCTCAATAATACTTAAGGGGTGTATTTTATTGCTCCACGCAGGGGACCACATGCATGGATGAGCTATTTCGTAGTGAGCCATAGGTTGGTCCATCCTCTCATCCCAACCGACCGGACACAGTAGTCAAGGTAAGTCATCATTTATGTTCCAATTTAATTTGTGTTTATTAATCTCAGTTTAAATCATTTATGTTTTAATTCTTAATTTGAGATTTTATGTTTTAGATCCTAACTTTGAATTTCAAATTGTACAGGGCAAAGGAAAGGTCGTTGCTCAAGATGATACACATGAGGACCGCGAAGGTCCTGACTAGCCAGGCCTAGACACATAAGTGATTTTTAATTTATGTTCCAATTCATTTCACATTTATTAATTTCATTTTATACTTTATGTTTTAATTCTTGAATTATAAATTTTATGTTTTAGTTAAATAATTTTTAATAAATCTAACTTATTACATGTAATGGCATCTTACACAAGCATCACTACAGGTGGGTGTCGATGTTGCAATCACTTTCTCAAATGATTGGGATGTATCTCGATCACGTGGTCCTAAGGAGGGCCCATCTACCCATATTCTGATCCAGATGTTGGATATCACCCTTGACCTGACTCAGGTGATTTTTGCATCCATCCATTAAAAATTTTCACTTCTTGTTGAATATTATGAATTGGTCAAAATATAACTAACTTACAGAGTTCACAATTTTAACTTTTACAGTATGTTGAGATCAAGGCCTTATTTCATAGTTTACGGAATCAAGGATGGCATGGGTCTACTATAGGTGAAGGCGGTCACAGGGCATATCAAGGCCTCGTGGGGGTAGCGACCAATGAGGTGATGATGTATACATTTCCATGTTTTAGATATTTTCATATTTTGGATATTTTCATGTTTTGGATGATCTATACATACATACGTTTTCATGTTTTGGATATGGACTTCTATCATGTATATTGACTGTTATCATATATGGACTTTGGATATGGACTTTCCCATATATTTTGTTATATATTTTACATATATTTCATCATATTGATGTCTTCATGTGTATTTTGTATCTTGATTAAATGAAGCTGATCGTCTTTTATTTTACATCTAGATATAGTTATTATAGTTACATTTATGCTTTGTCGTTTCAATTGCAAATGTAATGTATAATGATTACAACATAAAAGTTCAATTTCAATTACATTACAATTGCAAATTCAAAATTTTAAATTAAATTGTACAATTCAATTACATTTTACACATTCCAATTCAATTACAATTTACAATTTAAAATTTAATGTGTAATTTCAATTGAAAATTCAATGTGTAGTTACAATTTAAAAGTTCAATTTCGACTACAAATTACAATTGCAAATTCAAAATTTAGAATTCAATCGTACATTACAATTTAAAAATGAAATTACAATTACATTATGGTGTCTACGCATTACAATTCAATTACAATTTACACATTCCAATTCAATTACAATTTCAAATTTCAAATTTAATGTGTAATTTCAATAGAAAATTCAATGTATAGCTGCATCTCCTTATTTCTATCAAATATAGAAGATTGTGGTGTGTATGAAACATTCTATAAATGGATACATGCAACTCAGGGATATTTCTTGGACGATTTAGTTTCTATCCATCCACATAAACTTTAAATAAAAAATTGTTTCCTAGAACTACAATCAAATAAAATTTACCCGTTTTATAAGGTTAGGTGGAACTGTATTAAATAATAATTCTTGGTTTTTAGAGATTATGACTATTTAACACATGTTTATCCTAGATATTGAGGAATTTCATGGGGCACTGACCATACATTCAAGTGTATTCAAAGTATCAATGTGCTTGTCACATTGGAGCACCATGACCCAATTTTCAAAAAAACCTCCCATCTAGTATTTTTAATGCTGGCATTAACGCATCTAAAAAAATACATTTATAAAACTATTGGTCATCTTGCAAATCAAACCCTATATAAACGAGAAAAAAACAACCTCCACAAAAATCTCCAATAAAATATTCAGCAAAACAACATGACATATATGTCAATGATGCAAGTGGCATACATGTAACTCATTCATCTGGCCAATGGGTTATAGGAATGCAAGTCTCCATAATACGATCATGGTCAGCTTCTGTCATCTTCCATCTCTTTGGTTCACCTCGCTTTACCTTGACTTCTGTTAGATGTATCCAAGATGCCACCACCAAATGATTGTATTGGCATGATATATATTCAGGCATAAAATATCTGTAAATAATATAAGCACCTTGTTTTTTCAATCTTTCAAAAATGTGTCCCATTAGAACTAGGTCTCCAATTTGGTATGTGAACTCTCCATCTTGATAGGGTCGCACCAACTCGCTTTTCATTTGTGTGCACCGCATCAAATAATATGCCACATTTTCTTGTTTGTGGGGGGGTGCAATGACAATGAATACATCACCTGCAAGAAAAATTACAAATATTATTCAAATGTCCTACGTGCATTTCTACAAGATTTGTATATGTGTAATATATAGTGAAATAATTAAATTAATGAAGTCTTGTACCTTCCCTAACCACATCAGAAACTCGATCATGATCTAGTGAGACCATTGCCTCGTCAATGTGCATCTCTTTCCATGTTGGAATTGGATGTGGGCCCTTTGGATTAAGAGGAACATATTTCCATGGTTTCACATATACATCATTTTCACAGTGATGAAGCCCACATCCATTTGCATCAATGCAAAAATTGCAAAAACAAGCATACTTCCTCGTTTCAATGGAAAATATGTCACCCGTGTCTTTACTATGAACATAATGTAATTCCTTCATACAAGGTATGGTCTCACAATACCACAGCATGAATCTATTCGCATCACCAAGGGAAACATCCCAAAAGAACCTGCATGGAATTCAATTTGTCATATATAAATTCCTACTAAGTGGGTGTTCTATTGGAAATGATGATATTGAATGTTATTAGCTTATTAATTGAGTTTGGAGTTTATTACCTGCACATCGTCCTTGCTTGTCCGTGACCTTGATTTCCTAAATGATGTGTGCACCAATCAACTACTTCCACGGAGCATTTGAGTCGGGTTGCACCATGACTCATATGGTACCTCCGAAGTGCTAATTTCACACATGCACCTGCGCCATCATGTTCACCCTTTCCATGCCCTGTATCATATATTCCATTTGCTTCCCTTGACGATGAAGTGGAGTTCAAGACTCAAATCGTCCCTCTCTGTGCTCACCTTGGATTCCAAGTGGGGAAACTTACAGTGTTGAGGCCACGCTGAGGTCGGCCTATGGATTTCATTCACTGTAGATAGAATAAAGGAGTGCAACCCCATACACACACTAGTTGGAAAGAGGCACCATTTTTTTATAGTATATATAATATTTTTGTTTTAAATTAGTAGGGAGAAATTATAGAATGATTATTGTGCACACTGCCTCAAAATAGAATTAAAAATAATGATAAGAACAGGCTAAGGAAGGTGACCTCCTCCTATCTAGGGATAGGTTCCACATGCCAATTACTGGAAAACATGTAACTTGCTCTAAACAATCTCTCAACTAGGGTGCACTAGTCATTTGGTCAAAACATCCAAAGAAAATCAAAGTGATCAAAGTATTAATGTTCACTTTAATAAGACATTAGTGTCCACTTTATAAAGATTCAAAATAGGGATCAAATATCTTACTTATCATTCTACTAATCAAATCATGCAACGTGTCTACTCATAAACATATGTAGTATGTGCCCCATCATCAAGCAAACCCTCCATATTAAGCCCATAGTATTCCATGTGTGAACATACTCTCCTTAATTCAAAAGAAAACCACCCAAACATCAAACAAGGGACACCCTCAACCCTTTTTCATAACATGTGTGCTATATAAAAAAATATAAGATAAATTACTCTTTCCTTAATTAAAGTCCGCTCCAAAGATATACTACAGAATGAGGGTTTGAGGTACCCCTAGGTGTTGGTCAAGCATCCTGATCTATATTATGCCTTTATACTATGCCTTCATTGACTGCCACACATATCTAAGGTAAGTAGTACCATAGATATTCTACAATACTGCTCTAAGGTCTTGCTGCCTTAGTGAGCCTTAGGAAACCCTAACCAGATCACACACAAATCATCATAGAGCTACCATTATACTATTGAATAACTTCCTTAATTGCTTCTCCTTGTGATGTGCACGAGCCACTACATGAATGATGCATTAAGGTTGTTCAAATTGTCGATATATATTAGGGATTTCTATAGGACTTCCAATGATGAATTGAAACAAATATGCCCAAGGGCTTCCCTCAAAATGTTCCAAATATACCTCTTCTTCAATCCATCCCAACCATATCATAACTATACTTTTTCAAGGTTATAACATGTCCCAAACATGCCCTTAATTGTTGCCTATGTATCTTCATGAATGGTCACAAGTGGGCATACATTTGTGGTTGTGTGAACCCCTCATTACTATCACAAAATGCATGTATATGGGCTGGAAATATCCACATAAATTCCCTTCATCATGACCTACATGAATGCTTAAAAAATACCTAAACACATCCTAAGGTGCACTTTATAACCAACACTATATTTATATAGTTTTAAATAGCATAATCATGGTGGCCATAGTGAAAGTCACTCAACCCTAGCTTATTTATTTGTAACTCATTAATATTATGAAAATGTTATTAAAAATAAAAGTAATTAAAAAAATAATGTCTTGTTTCTTATAGGATTACCAAATCTAAGCCCAAAATTGAACTTATTAATATGTGGAATTGAACTTATTAATGTGTAGGATGACCTGTATCTCACTACTACACCAAGGGGTCTTTTAAGACATATATTTAAGACGAAACTACCATTTTGTCTTAAATATATATTTTGTCTTAAAAATAAACATCTTTAGTTAAAAGTAAAAAAAAAAAGTCTCCTTCATTAATTGTCAACCTTCACCTTCATCAACCATCAACCGTGCTTTTCCTCTTTCTTCGCAAAACCATCTAGCCGCATTGATTCACCTATCTACCAACCGATCAACTGCATTTATCAACTGGAATAACTGTCAATATTTTCGAGGTTATGGCGAGAGATGGCGGGAGAGGAAAAAATAATATTGTTTCCTGCTGTAATTAGTAGAGTGATAAGGCTCGCTGGAATTGAAATTGGCATTCCTTACTTCATGTGTTTGCAGGCCAGTTTAATGCTCCCTCCTTCTGCTCTTGGTCTTAATCATACTTCCTCCTTGGTTGAGGTCCATTAACCTTACTAGGCTTTGGCATTAAGTTCCTAAAGCACGTTCTGGGTTGTAAATGCCACACAGTGGCCACCATGATTTCTGCTAAGAAGCATGAATCCCCACGGTCCACCCAATTGCCAAAGTGATCTTAATTAGAGTTATTTCAACGCATATCTTAGTAAGTTACACTATACCATGATTTTTATTTTGTGTATAATCATTTATTGTTTAAATAATAACAAAGAATGGTAATTACCATTGTTATATTTTTTATTTACAGCAAACTCTGTCTCAATTTGAAGGCGTTATCCCTGTTCTTCACCTTGTGCGTAAAGGAAAGGTATGTAGATGCAAATCTCTGAGTACTCTGCAGATTACTTGGCCCTCAATCTTAAAATTTGTTTATGTTTGAAGTTTGTATGGGTTTTCCAAAAACCATAGGGTAACTCCACGAGCCTTATCAGTTAAGCGCTCGCGTTTAAGCAAGGACGCGGCCTTATTTACCGGGAAGTTTATTTCTGTCTATCAAGATTGGATATTGGGATGGGGATTGTTCTTGGTCTTCTTTGCTATTGGAAGAGGCAGAAACCAATTCCAACCCAGGCTTGCTAGGTGTTGCTGTATGTATTGCCCCATTAGAGGAAAGGTGTTTTTGTAGTCTCTCTGCCATATTTGGGTTTTGGTTATCACAGGCATCTTTTGGTTATCACAGGCATCTTTTGGTTATCACAGGCATATTTGCTTCTCAATTTGGAAATGTCGTGAACCAATTTTACTTCATGTGCCCTAACCTTTCATACTTTTTGTACCCAAAATGGGTTTCTCAAGTTTGAATCTGCCTGTGTATTGTTTTGATGTGTATGTATTTATATTTGACCAATCTAATTTTCTTCGTAACAAGATTATTGTACACATGTTGGTTTCAGTGCTTTTGTTTTTTGGGGATGGGCAGTCTCCTTCAAGAGAGCCGAACCCTTTTTTTTCTCTTATTTGAATTCTGGTTTTCTGCGATTTGTTTGGAGAAAAGGGGAGGGCGCAGACCCCTGGATCCTTGATATTCATTCCTCTTTATTGATTCCTAGACATTGGGTTGTTTTGCTTGCAAAAGTTATGAGGGCGCTCCTCTTGAGAGGATGCAACTCCCCTTTCACTACATTTGCTTTGTGGGTGTATATATTTAAGGATTTGTGATGTGGTACAGCCTTAAGCACCGATATGATTAGCTAGATGGAGCTAGATGTAAATCCATGCTTGGTAAAAGAAAGAAGAGGATGGTGCATTTAATATGCATAATAACCCTCTACATTAAGGTGGAACCAGTCGACCTCGTCAATTTCAAATGCTTCCACACTTAGCAGCATCTAAGTGCACCCCTATCTCCACTATGAGATCTGACCACCATGATGGAAAGAAGGTTTGGTGTCCCCATGGAGTCCACTTAATGAAAATTCCTGACCAATGGATGGAGTTGACTGTTAATGGAGGTATCAATCTTGTAGGGTTCAAGAGGATAATTAGATTACGCCTTCTCCCCCAGTCCCCAGGACCAATCTTCGCTCGTCCATTCCTTGAGCTTAATTTTTTTTTTCTCTTTTTGCCCTTCAAGTCGAGTTAAGATACCCTATGTCAACTATACCACGATTTTCTCTCCAAATAAAAAAAAAACTCAGATCCCATGATCTCTAAGTCTTGTTTTGAAGCTTCGGTTTATATTTTTTTTTTTGCAACAAAAAAATTAATCTCAGAAACAGGGTCCCATGTCCACGTAAGGCTGATCCATTCGACAAGGATTTGCTACTTTGATAAGTTCAGTCTGGAGATTAAAGCTTACCCATACTCTGTCAATCTGTTGGTAAATTCAATATGGAGATTGAAGTTTATCATAGCTCTGCTAAATCGTAAACATGTAGGTTGATCTCTACTAAATCTGGAAATTAGGTTATATTCCAGCTCTGTTTAAAAGCATTAAACTTAGATCTGAAGTTAAAGTTCACTTCAAGACGAGAATAATGCCCCACTTAACTTGAATTGCCAGATCGCCTCACAGATCAGTAAAGGGGAGAATAAAAATTATATGCCATCTATCCGAGTGGTTAAACTAATAGCAAAAACCCTAATAAAACTGTAAAAGAACCAAAATTTCCATCAAAACCCACTGCCCAAAACTGATATATGTTTTGATAAATATTTAGCCAGATCTAACCAGAAGCAACCCACTTGTACCTCACTTCTTTGAAAGCAATAAATTCAATATACACAATCATGTATGTGTTTTTCCTGTTTGGTTTTTTGAGATTCTGCCTCACAATCGGTACTGGTCCAGCCATCCTGATTCATGGAGCTATTATTACGTCCTTATATTCAACACACAATGAATGCAGGAATCACTTGAATAGAAAGTATAAAAAAAAAATTACAAAGGACAAAAATTGAATGCAATAGATGCTCTGGAAAAGTACACTCAAGTAATTGTCATATAGTTCTTGTCGTTTCCTTCACAGTTGTGTGCCTGACCTGGTAGATAATGAAATCATGATCTTCTCATCCAAGAGAGGAGTGTTGATCTTAATTGAAATCCCAACATAGGGATATGCCCATTGTAAGGAGAAGGGATATGCTTCAAACGTTCTTACAGCTATGAAGTAGGTTACATACAGGTCCTATATTATGTCAGCCATTTCGGGAATTCACAGCAACCTAATTATTTCTCCCCCTGATGTCATAATATTGTAGCGCGTGTAACTAGATTGTACCAGTTCAATGCCCAATAATGAAAATAAAATTAATTCCCTGCATAGACATCTGGTTTACAAGGGACAAAATTTAAACTTAAATATTATATAGTTGCACGATGTCCCAGATAGAATTATGAAGCCGACGCTGATTAGTTTGCTAATTCTATATTCTTAAGCCTAACCTCTTCTTATTTTTAATCCCAAAGTAATATCAAGCACAGAAAGGTATTTGTATATTGAAAGTTAGGCGTAATGGAAATGGGGTTTTTTATCAATTCATTTATGTTCCATTCATTGGCATAGACGAGCCACAATTTGATTGCTTTTTTGGTGAAAGCATTGAGGGCATAGTGCATCAGCCACTTTTATGGAGATAAACATGCATTTTACTCTCTATCACACCACTGCAGTTTGTCATTTGGATATGGATGGAATTCTGTTGAACTAAAACGAGCCACCCAGAAACCGAACTATGTGTAATGCCACACCATGAGGAGAAAGATACACAATTCGTATGAGTTGAGACAAGAGAAAAACAAACTTTAAACCAATAAAAAGAAACACGCTTTGAACCCAATTGCTCAGTCAGCAAATGGAGGTCAACTAGGAAGGATGTTCATTGAGCTTTGCAAGCCACCGTGAGGATCGGAGCTATCTCACATTCACCTTATTGAGTAAACGACTACCTCACTGGGCGAAGAACGTTAGTTACAAAAACCCCTTAGGAGATAAATTATAGCAAATGAAATGCTAACACGATACATTCATCAAGCATCAATGCTCTTTCCTAACAATAAGGGTGCCCTTCTGCAGTATCCGTAGTTAACCACCCCTAGCATATCTAGTAATGAAGCAAATTATTAATTCAACATTAGATCTACCTACATTGGCATCCTTCCCTATCCTTATCCCAATCGGGATATAGCACTTTATTAAAGCGTAACGTGTTGCCCCTTGAAGGCCCCACCTCCCTGATCTTCTAGCTTTTGCATGCGTTGAGATACAAGGAAGAATGAATGTGCCACCACGCCCCTGCTCACTTACTTAATAATTAAAAGGGAAACGATGAATTACATATAGCCCAAAGTCTTAGTGCTTTTCATAATTTGTGAGTATCGCTTTTAATTGAGAATATTATTAATTTGACTCAAACTTAGGATTTTTTTGTTTTTAATGAGCACGCGGATCATACTTGCCTCACATTTTTGTTTGGAGAATGTTCATAGTTGCGAGGTACTTTGTTTGTTGTTCTTATCAACATTCCTTTGTACCTTCTAAGCGATTGCTAGATGAGATTATTCACTGATGATTATATCAATGATAAAGCAAAGGAGAAATAGGCTATCCATGCATAGAAAGAGGAAGGGTTTAAGCACAATGACATTTGAAGATGTCAGAGTACAATTATTAAGTGATAGAAGTTGGTTATGGTTAGGATCCATTAGTATGGTTCATGGGTAGTTGTGAATTGATACTTGGTTTGAATTTTAAAAGTTTTAAACTTTAATTTTAGATTTTTCCATTAAAATAAATATATATGTTTTTTTATTTTTAATTTGATTCTTAGATTTTTTAATTAATATAAACTTATATTGTTTTATATTTTTAATTAAATTTGAATAATGATAATGATGTTTACAAAATTTGTGTAAACAAAATGTGAGTAAAGAAAATTAAGAAATTTGAGGGGCAACAGGTGCATGAGGAGTTCTTATAACTGTGGGAGACAACCCAAAATGACTTTCAATGAGGACTTAGCACCAAAAGGAATAAGCAAGAAGAACCCTTAGCTCTCTGCCAAGAATGTTAACTAGCCACCGGAAAAGGAGTAAGATCTATGCAAATTTTAAGGGAATCTAGGGACTCACTACTACACCAAGGGGTCCTTTAAGGCATATATTTAAGACAAAACTACCATTTTGTCTTAAATATATATCCTCCTTTTAAAATGTCTTAAAAGGAAACGTCTTTAGTTAGACGTTCATTAATTGTCAACCTTCCTCGTGGGCCGTGTCCTTCATCAACCATCAACCCGCTTTGCCAACCCGTTTCTGCATATTCAATGGCTCACCTACTCTATGATAGCCAGAATCATAAATCAGTTAATGCTTCAAGCTACGGCCTATAGTGTCTGCCTCTGTCAATATTTTTGGAGTTGTAGAAGAGTGTCGAATTGGGTATATTGCAGGATGCGCGAGAGGTGAAATTTTTCATAGGAGATCGCTAATACTTTTATCGATCCATCTCTGTTTACAATCAACTGGCCAATATCTCTCCATTTGCAGTCAGCTGACCAAGATCTCCTAATCTCCTGCCTCCAGTGAGGCCATCGACAATCTTGCTACTAAGGTTTATATAACTATCTTTTTAAAGTTTTGTCCAGAAATGAATTTTCTTAGTCATATAAGTTAGAGATCAGATCGGTAGTTTCATAGACATTATTTGAAGGCAGTTGTCCTGGTATATTACTGTCAAAATTTCCAAATTTCCATATGTCTGTCAGGTTTATATTTATATCTTTTTAATTTTTGTTAGAGATCAGATCGGTAATTTCGTAGACATTCTTTGAAGGCAGTTTTCCTTGTATATTACTGTCAAAATTTCCATATGTTTGTCCTGCCTGCACACTTTCAAAGGAATGTACTGTGAGGAGACCGAGTTCTAATTTCTCCGTGACCTAACAGACAATCATCTCATGCCTTTCCATTTTCTTTGAAGCTCTCTTTAGTTAGTAGTTTTTGTCTTATTTTCCAAAGACTACTATTGTTTGTTAAGATTTCTTTTTTTTGTAAGTTCACTGAATTTTAAGGTTCTTACGATATACAATTTCCTACCCGTTTTAGACAAAGGATACGACATTAGAATTATCCGGAGAACATAGGGCTTGTGTATAGTATATTGCACCAACTCCTGATCTATCTAATCATGTGATCAGGCAGTATTGTTTTCTTTTATGGGTTGGATGCTTTTTTTAATGGTTTGTTTATATCTACACCGGCCTGTACTAACTCATTTTATGTGGGTTTTTGTTTCAGATTAAAACACACCTTGAAGCTCATGGCCACATTCAAAACCATTTGAAGGATATTGTAATTAGTGGCCTGCCATCAAAGAGGTAAATAAATTTCTATATGGATACGTACTGTTATCAATCTTTCGTGTTCTGCTCGAAAAAACTTCTCTTCTTGCTTCAAATTGGAATTCACTTCGTTTTTCCCTCCATTCTGTGTCCTTCCTTCCTTTGCAAGGAAGAGGATCAACTTAAATGTTCGTTCACTGTAGAAGCATCTCTTCTTGTAAATTGTTTTTTTGTTGCCCAACAACTCTGCAAATTTGGATATGGTTTCCTTCATTTCTTCCTTTTGTTAGATCTTCTACGGACTACGCCTCCCTGTTTGTAAGGTTTTGGTGCCACAATAACCTAAAAATTTTGGCAACCTCCCTTTGCTTTGGCTACTCCATGAAGCTGGCTCTGGGATGTGCCAGCATGATGCCTCTGGTCTGATCCTCGGCGATGGAGGAGACATTTCCCTTCTGATCCATGATGGATTCAAGGTCGAGAAATATATTGCTAAGATAGGGAATGTATTGGATCCAACATCTACTGGCAACGTGGAGTTTCAAAGTTTGATGGAGTTGATTAGGGAAAGTTTCAAGGTGGATCCCATGTGGTACCACAGGGATGAAGGATAGGTTGGTTGGTTTATATGTAACTGCTTTATATCATTCTTGCAAATTGTTATTTCATTCCTACAACATAGTAGTGCGTTAGATTGTTTGTATACCCTTCTTACATGCTCCCAATATTCCATTCTTGCAATTTTTGGGGAGTTGTCATTATTATAAGGCTGTTTTAAGAAAGCTAAGAATCTTAATCTATTAGTTCTGAAGATTCTTGAAGTTTAAAGTACAAATTTTGTATGTAGATTTGTACTATTTACTTCAGAAAGCATTGAGTCACATTAAGCTATGAATGTGGATCTATTTTATGAATTGAGTTTCTAGCTTTCTGGGATGTATAGTGTAGATCCGCGACATAAAGCGAAATATGTATAATTTCAGATAGATATTGGGGTGAATCTGTTGTATAGATCTGTAATTAGGTTATTCCTGGAATTGCAACAGTTGCGCTCTTATCAGAAGCATGATGTTAGTCACACTCTCTCTGAGTGGAAGAATGGGCCAGCAATAAGGGAAGAAGGATGCACATGGAGGAAGATGAAGCCTTAAAAAAATGCTCAACGCAACTAAATTTTTGACAAATTTACATAAATATTCTCTGTTATAGGAAAAAACAGTTTATAACCTTATGGCGGTCGATCTACAAGGATCTCCTTGCATTCATGTGCATGTAGATAAGAATTTAGGCCTAAGTATAGTTACAATAATTGACTAGTTCCAATTATTTTTGATCCCTGCACCAATTATTATCAATTTTAATACTATATCCGTTTCATTGTTTCGGTCAAAATTTTGCAACCCATATGATGTTGTTAGTTGGACTGCTTATTTATCTCATATAATTGGCTGAAAATTTTGATTCAGACCAATGCTTTTGCACCTAAAGTGTTAGTTGACATATATATAGAGTTTCCTTTTCTTTTTACCTCCTACACGCTAAATTGAACTCTCCCCTATTTCAATTAAGCTCTAGTCTACTCAGAGTTATTCTTCGTTAAGAAAAATTGCCAAGTATCTAATGGAACAAAACTGGGTGAGAATTTTGGACTGTTCTTCTTTGCCACATAATCTTCTCATTTCACCAAGAGAGAAATTTAACTAACATATCTAGGTCCGATAAATCTTTTAAACCTAATTTTGTTATAAATCACTAGCTTTGTTAATCCCCAATTCTATGAAGGTCCTATGAATTAAATGAACTCCCAATTCGATGAAGAAACTAAATGGACTTAACAACTTTGGAAATGTAAAGTTTTCAAATGATTAAGTTGATAATTTTTTTGAAATATGCCTGTTTGCAATTTAAATTTAGTAAGAATCTGGTAAATATTTCATAAAAGAATTTGATAATTTATAATAGAACAATATCATTATGAATCAATATTTAATTTAGATTAAAATTCCTCACATTTCATGATTTTTTTAGTTTTATGTAGATCATTTTATACTAATTGGTTTCTCTCTTATTGGATTCTTTTTGGTAGATGGATCTTTCTATTTGTAATCTTTTTGGTCCCAAAACAGTCATAACTTTGGGAACCTTAATGCCTTATCTATTCACAACAAGGTTTACTCTCCGTTGAATTCACTTTTTGAAAGAAAAAAAAACTTATTTTGACAAGTGCCTAGATTCTAGATTGGGAAAATGGGGTCAATAGGACAACATTAGAGGGAAATTTTGACAATGTTATAAAAATAATTCAAGCTGCATAATGCATACTACAACAAGCTTAATATGGCTGGAACTTAATGCAGAAAATTATCAAGGAACATATAAGCTTATGCATAATATTTTCCTAGTTCAAGTCAAAATACAATGGCTATATATTCTTATGAACCACTTCTTTTTTAACCATGTTTGAATTTTGTTTAGTGCTCAAGATACCTTTAGAATAATGTTACCGAATTTTTTTTAAGATACATGTTTTCATATATTTCAACAACTATTTATGTAATGATCCTAACTAGCATTCACACACTTTTCTTTGCAGATTTATTTTACACCATTTGTTTGGTGCCTATACGAAATGGCAGACCAAGTATTTCATGAGAGCTGAGTCCATCCTAGATTTTTGTTTGGTTTTGTTGTTGTTGTTGGCTTCTTGATATATTTTCTTGTTTTTGATGGATTCTTGTTTGGTTTTGCTGATGTTGTCACCATTTCCTTTGCATGTTAAGTTGTTTTTCACTAAAAAATTGCAAACAAAGTTCTCATACACATAAAGTTACTAAAAAGTAATCACCCCTATAGAGAATTCATAAATCAATTCGTCCTCATCAAATAAGAGAGAAATTTTGTCATCTGATTGGTTGTCACTTCTGAAGGAAATACGAATGTTGTTCCTCTTTTAAACCTATAAATTTTGCCAATAATTAATGCCGAGTCTTAAGGCTTGACTGATCACCTTGTTTTCATATTAGAAATCATTCAAGGAAAAAATGACATTATTCTGTTGAAGTCCTCATCATTTTTAGTACTCCCTTACCATTCTTCATTTTCAAGAATCACAACTAAATAGCATGATATCCAACTAAGTAAGATGTGTACAAATGTTGGATTGTCAGATATGACTTTCACTCTAAATGTTTGATCTCTTGCAAAGATACATAACTTCGTTGCATTAATCCTCTAAACCATCTAAAAAATAATATCCAACACATACTCCTCTATAGTTCACGTCTTGCAAATTTCTTAAGCTATAACATATCATGCACCTAAGAGTCATATTCTTTTGGGAAAGATGTAATACTTGTGTTAAAAGTTGCACTCTTATTTTTTATAATACATGGTGCATTCAGGGAAATAGCACATCATCATCTGAATATTCAGATGAGCGAGCACCAATACCTGCTCTAGGGACAAATGAATACTTCAATGAAATGATATATTGCACTTGCAAAAGGTGCCAAAACAGGAAACTAAAGAAGCGACGACTAGTTGGTAAACATAGATTGAACTATGGAGTTTATATAGAAGAGGTACACTATAAAATTAACAAATTGTTATTCTTATAATAAATAAATATGCACATTCTTTAATACATTATAATTGATTATTTCAAATGTTTTTTTGATTAAAATCCGCCTTTAGTTCCCAATGTTCCTGGAGAACCGACATATATCACTAATGATAGCCATTCTCAAGATGAAGAACAAGACACATTTATGGATGAAACTACTTCGCAGATAAATGAGGCTGGTGTTAATGAATTTATCCAAGACTTCTACACATCTTCTGAAGAATTTATTGATTCACCCCTAGCTCATTTGGCTAGGATGCCTCTTTTCCCAAATGCAGATACTTCTATATTGGCGACACTTATGTTGTTGTTGAATTTGAAGGTTACACATGGATTGACGAACACATGCTTTACCGATATATTAATGTAGGATTTGATATTCCTATAAATTAATGATCTAAATGTCTTAAAAAAATTTAATATTGTGTATACTTATGTTATAAAATCATTTGTTGCATCATGTAGACTTTTGGCAAACAAGATACTTCCAAAGGACAATAAGTTGCCTCATTCTCATAGAGAAGTATCTTCAGTAATGAAATACATTGGAATGGAGTACAATACATATGATGCATGTCCAAATGACCATATATTATACTATGGAAAGAATGCAAATTTGAAACAATGCCCAGTGTGTCACACAGATAGGTATCGTAAAGATCAAGTATCCAAGAAGGTTCCTTATAAAGTACTACGACACATTCCACTAAAGGAAAGGTTTGAGAGGATGTTCAAATGCAAGGAGTTGGAAAAATATATGGATTATCATGCACAAGGGAGGAGCCAATATGGTGTCATGCGTATGGCCGCGGATAGAAAATATTGGAAAGATATTGAGGAAAAATGGCCACATTTAAGAAATGAGCCAAGGAATGCAAGAATTTATCTAGCAATGGATGGTGTCAATCCGTTTGGAGATCTTAGAACAACATATTTTGTTTGGCCAATTTTAATTATTAAAAACAATCTCCCCCCTTGGATGGCAATGAAAAAGGAGCATGCAATGTTAACTCTCATCATACCAGGTACTAGAACATATTAATGCAATGCTTTCTTGAAGATTATGTACAAAAAAATTCAACTCAGTTAAACCCTGATACAAAACTTTTTGTTTACTTAGGGAAGTATCAGGTAAAGGATATGGATGTATACATGGAGCCCTCATTGATGAGCTTTGCGAATTATGGGATGGTGTAAATATGTATGATGTATCAAGACCTATCAACGATATAAACTTCCTCTTTCATACGATCCTTATCTGGACAATTCATGATGCCCCGGGACTCTCTATTTTTTGTGGTAATATATTATAAATTACATTTGCAATTATTTTGTTCATTTTACCATTTACTCAATATGTGTTCCATACTTATTTCAGGGCTACAAACAAAGGGTAAACATGGTTGTCCATCATGTGGGCCGAAAATGTTGTATAGGTACTCAAAGGATCTTAATAAAACTGTGTATGATGAGCATAGACAATTCTTATCACAAAATCATCACTATCGAGTGTGTGAGAAAAATAAGTTCAATGGAAAGGAAGTGGAAATGAGGAAGCCAAGAAAGATGAATCCTTCTAGGTGGAAAGCACTATATGACAAAAAAGAAGGGGCAGGCTTTCCACTAGGAATGAAAAGACTCTCTATTTTCTATAAATTAGAGTATTATGAGAACTTGCCAATAGCCCACCTATTTGATACTATGCTAATCGGGAAAAATGTGGCAGAGTGCTTGTGGAAACATCTAAATGGAAGCAACCATGAAGCGTAAATAAAGTTACGAAAGGACCTCCAAGTTGCCAATATCATGCCGAACATGTGGTTGCATGAAAACAACTCATATGTTCATGCTCCGTGGATTTTTACATCAAAGGAGAAAGGAAACATCATTGATACAATCAAAAGCATAAGATTTCCTTCTGGTTTTGGTGCAACATTAAAAAACTTATTCACGAGAGATGGGTCAGAGTTTACAGGCCTAAAAACACATGATTGACACGTCATATTTGTTGCAATATAATTATAAATTTGTATATCTTACTGACAATAGAAGTTCATGCATATTTTAACATGGCTATTTGTTACTGATCATGTAGTATGTGTTTCCTGCAGCAATACCAAGCACTTTTGATCGTGATGTCATGTTAACTATTTACAAATTATCCAAATATGTGAGGCATTTTGAATCCTTCATCCATACTCTTCGATGACACTTATCCTTTGAAGCATATAATTGGTAATTCATTTATATTAGTTTATACATATAGTTTTGAAGAAATCATTAGTCTTTATTGTGATACATGTTAATATATGTAGGTGGGTCTCATCTAAAGAGATACATGAGGATGAATTGAAGTATTGGAAAAGGAATGTTTCACTTTTGATGTGTGATATTCAAATGTACTTCCCTCCAATCTTCTTCAATTTTCAAGAACACTACCTTGTACACCTAGTAGAAGAGATTGAACAGTGTGTTCCTATCCATATTCGAATAAAGTGGCTCGTGGAGAGATATATGAAGGTTCTAAAACAATTTGTGAGGCAAAAGGCTTGACCAGAAGGGTCGATGGTTGAGGGGTACATGATTTTCCAAACAATGGTTCATTTGAGTGAGTACTTACCTCAATTGCATCTTGAAGCACCGCGATTATGGGATTGTAACCAACCACAATCATTTGAAGGAGAAAAATTAGAGGGTAAAGGGACTTCAAAGAGGATAAAAGGTATATAAAAATATTATTCTTAGTTGTTTTTATCTTAAATTTTAGAAGACATGGCTTTAAATAATTATTAATTCATTGAACAATTCTATTTTTCATTGTAGATGCTAAGGAGTGGGAGTCATTACATTTGTATGTTGCATATAATTTTGACTTTATGTTGGAATGGATGGAAAAGTACACTGAACAAAAGAAATTAGATGATGAAAAGGCATGGGCCAATATATATAATAGACATGGCCAAAACACTGCACGAGGACTTCCTGCAAGCCATAAAAGAAAATGGCCAGAGAGATGCTCATGGGATTGGCTAAAGACCAATATCGAACATGAGGCAGCAAACGGGAGGAATAGAGTAACAAAACAACAATTGAATTTCATTAAAGGATCTAAAAATGGAGAGGTGATGCATATATATTAACATATTAGGTATTTATTAAATTGTATTTTAAATTTTGTATCCTTGAATCTAATTAGTTAATATTTATATGAATTTAGGTAACATATTACAAAGGAATGTGGAATAGTTGTCATCATTTTCGCATCAAAAAGGTTGATGACAAGCGACAAACTTATGATTGTGGAATTTCAGCATCATTTGAGGTGGATTGTGGTTCACATGCAAATGATAGACAACCAGACAACCAATCACAAGCACACTTCGGTATTATGGAGTGTTGGAGGATATTATAGAGCTTGATTTTATGTCTTTCAAAAAATTTATCATTCGTGTTGAATGGTACAAGCTTATCAAAGTGGGCGAGGAAAAAACTATCTTTATACACTTGAATGGATTCAAAATTATCAATACATCTAGGTTTGAAGCCACTTCTGAACCTTATGTGTTTCCAAATCAATGTGACCAAATATTTCTTATTCCAAATTTAGAACAACTAGGTTGGTCATTTGTTATTGATTATGATCCAAGAGGACGAATAGTAACATTTGTTCAAGATGTAGAGGAACATGATTTACATGAAGATGCAGAAGCCCCCCCTGAAGACATGGTTGACCTAGATGAAGATGATGAAAACATGATTATTGACGATGAATATGACCAAGATGAAGATCATGATGAGTTCAATCAAGTGCTCGAAGGACCTGTGCAACCACATGAGAATAAAGTCCATTAAGATGATGAATTTATTGATTATCATTTACCTATAATTGAAGGTGATGAAGACCATGAAAACTCTCGTATTAATTTTTTTGTGGATTTAGAGCCCATTAATGATGGTGTATTTATGCCATCAGATGGGAAAATTTCATGTGAAGATGACGTTGTTTGATCATCATGTCCACTTTAATATGGTTGTGAGGATTCATTACAATATAATTAAATATTTATAGGTTAAGTATTGTGTTTTTTTATTGTACACAAAATATAATGGAAATCATATTGTGACTTTGTTATTAACTTGAATGTGTTGGTAAATCATTATGTAGTGGTAGATCATATGAAGTTGATGTGCATTAATGGTTGTAAGTATAATGAAAATTGTTTAAGAATTACTATATTACTTATGCTATCAGTAATTGGATTATAATAATGTAACATACCCTTTTTGCTGGAAAACATTTTTTGTTAGAAAACATTATGATAACTTTTATTGTAAAGTTTTATGTTGGACGGGTATCCAAGGATGGCTGTAATTTGCACAATATTTTATTATTTAATAAATAAAATAGGAGACAAACACCTAAGAGAACTGTTGAAAGAGTGGTTACTGACCCACTAGGTGGAATGGAATCTGGGGTAGAAGGCAATGGACAAGTGGAAGCATCATGATGCAACTAACTAGCTATTGGTATGGGACAAATCCCTTGAAATGTGGTCATAGTGCCCTGAAAGATGGGATTGGAGCTTGAGGCTCATTTATTCCAAACTGACCATTAAAATACATAGGTAGTCTATATAATAGCCATCAAATTATGAAGTGAGGTTCATCACTTTTCCTAAGGAGGAAATTTACCTTGGGGTTTTGCTGTGTTTGCACCCAAGAGATTTGATGAGGGGATATGCTATGTTGTTGATCATGTTGTGAGTCTGCCAAACTCTTATTGAGTTCAAGAGGTTGATGTTGAGTGCTGAAGGCATGTTATTTCAGGAGGTTGATACCGAGTGCTGAAGGAATTTTTGAGCGCCTTGCTTCTATACAGATTCCATCTACTTAGTGGTTCAGTAATCAGGCTCGGGGGTTCACAAGAAGCCAGCAGTTGGGCTGCTTCTTCTGAAATAGGTTGGGAGGAACAGGCCTCCTTGGGTGTTTGTCTGCCCTATCTTCAATTTCACGTTCCATTATCTTTCTCTAATTTCAAGGCATTTAAAGTTCAGCTATACATAAATACTTTTATTGTTTTTATTTGATAAATTTATTTCCGTCTTCTGAGTAAGTTAAGATTCTATATAACAATGATTTGGATTGATTAAAATAGCTCTCTGTATTTTTCCCCATGCAAAGTGGATCTGCATCGTACTCTAGTACATAGACAAATTAAGTTGGATAGATAAATGATAGGCTAAATAGCCATGTGAATGAGAAGACAAAAACGTTGTATTTTCTTAAGTTACTGTTTATTGTTAATTTCCTATGTATACATGTATTAGTATTTTCCTTATTATTTCTGCACAGATAATTTTTTTCAGAATATACAGTAATGTTTTCTCCATTTTATAAATATCAGTTGTTTTAGGAATAAATAATTTTCCTTTCTAAATATTATATGAATTATTTGCTATGTTAGGTATTTAAAAACATATATAAGTTATATCATACAGTTGCAGAATTTAGATCTCAATGTACAACATATTGTTATCACTTTCCTTTTTAGAAATAGAGCATAGTAATAAACATAAAATTCTTCATGTACAGAATCACCTACTTTTATGCTATTTATTAATTCAATATGACAAACAAATCTTCTTGTCATACAACAGAAGTCTTATGTTTAAAACCTAGGGTTTACACATTTCATTTTCAAAGCCAAACCTTCAAACTATTGACTTTATCATCAAACGATAGCAACAAAGACACTAAATAATATCATTACATTTTAAACAGAACCAAGTTATGGTTTTCATATCACAAACAGTTAGAAGTTTTTAGCTTCACATTACCCTTCCAAAGTAGGAAACGAAATAGTTACCAATACATTTTATAACTGTAAAATCTTGACATCAACTCTCGGCACACAACTAACATTTTAACCAATCATAAGCATAAAATCAAACCATGATTTTATTTCCATAAAAACCAAACATTTAAACCGTAATCGTTCCTATAGGTCGAACGGTTAAATTCTTAGTATCATCTCCAAGATTCAGTTATTATAATGTATGTAGGACAACTCTAAACAGAAATAGAAAATACCAGTTTGATGCTGAGATCTTATCGAAGAGCAACATCAAAACTATGCATTCCAAACAAAGTCAAATCCTAACCCTTGGAATTCTTATAGAGTGAAAACGCAACAACATTTTTTATAAAATCGACGAACTACACACACGTCAAAACTTTCCATGGATTTCAAACAACTGCCATTACTCATTGAAAACATAGGATTTACATTATTCAAGTCTAAGAACAAGAACTCTTTCCCATGACAGTTACATATCAAACATAACAGGATCGTGCCTTTTGGGTCGAGGAATTTTCCTCCCCAAAACCTCTACATTTCTACAAACCCTAATTCGATGAAATACAAACTCTCTGAGATAAACACGAAGACCACAGAATAGACACATATTGGCCATCACTTCCATATAGCTAGAGTTACAAGGCAACCTCTGAGGCTTACCGGTCGGTGTAGCCGTAGCCAACTTTCAACGCCCAGAATGGAGAAGCCACCGAACCTTTGCACCTGCAAATACATTGGAGATGTGGTTAAAAACAATATTCCTTAAAAAGAATGACTTCAGTATCAATTCGAATGGCCATTACTGTGTTAATGCTCAAGTATGGAAGCTACAGTAAAGGTTTCGAAGCACATTACCTTTTAAACATCGGCACATAGCAGAAAAACGCCAGACAGATGCAACTGCAACTGTAAACTTTTACACCATCGAATGTTGAGATAGAAGGAAACCACATCGAGCTATCAACTATTAAACAATTAAACAATGCCAAGACCTGTATCAACCATGGCGAGGACTTGGCCTCTCACTTGAACCCAATTTTAAAAGAAAAACCCTCAACAGGTCTTAGTATCGAACCACATCAAGAAACAGACTTTAAGCTGCCAACCGTGGCAAATTACCACTATAAAAACCTGGAGAGTTCAGCTCTTAAACCTTCCACAGGTCATGGGTTAAAAACGCAGGCATTATGCCTCTGGAATGCAAAACAAGAACCCTAAAAACCCTCATCCTGTCAGCCAGACGCAGAGCCACTACTACCAAATGCCAAGGATTACAATAAACACTTTGAACATAGTGGAGGTAGGGTTTAACCCTCATCCATCAAAACCGTACCAAATCAACAGTGGAGATCACCAGGTTAGCTTCACGAAACACCAAGTAACCTACCACATTAAATGAAATATCATTACTATTGCCACGAAGGAGCCAGCTCGGCTAACCATCGAACCATTGTTAATTACAACTCATCATAGAACTGTTACACCATGAAACTATCACGTGCCCAAAGCTTACTACGCCATCCACGGTGGAACTCCATTATCTCGGCAGATGTATGCATTCAATGCATAGGGAGCGTTTATATCTGCCAACTTGTGACATTTTAACGTTCACATCATGATATTAATTACAGTAGACATTGTATATGGTAAAGTCGTGATGCACCACCCTGTCACTACATGTTAAATGTTTGGATAGATATTCGCTAGGGTTTGCATAGTATCACATAGGGTCACATTAATGCACACAACACACATCACATAAAGTTATATATATTTATAAGAGTTTGATCATATTTTAATATACATTGCAATTAGATTATAGAAATAATCTAAGGATATGTACACACATACATTTTAGTGTATAGTGTAATGAAAGTAACGTCAATAAATCGAATTATCACCATCATCGTAAAAGTATAGTCCCTAGACAAAATATTAAATAATTTATACATAGAATTTCTACAAATTGCTATGGAGTAAAACGATAGACATTTATGTACAGCTCAACACGAAGTTTTAAATGGAAATCATATATAATTCTGAGTATAAAACTGAGTCATGAATCGATACAGACCTTCTCTTGAATCAAATACAAACTTATAACTTACATTAATTAAGATGCATTGTTTCCATCAATAATCATATTCACATATCTTTATCTTGAACGTGTTTAGTCTCTAACCAAGTTTCTCACCCGGTAGAGTGCCCAAAGTCTTATCTCTTCAAATATTTACAAAGGAGGATACTGAAAAACTGTTCGGTCACGTATCGCAACCTTAAATCCTTACCTGTAAACTTCCACAAGTACAAATTCACATGCTTTAGCACTCATGCTAAGTAAGCCTCGGGGAGTCCGTAGGACCCCTTCATCAATCAACAAAAGCACATTAGTCAAAATAGTTGAATCATCAATCATAACGACCACAATAAAATTTTGCAATAGTATAGCTGAGTATGAATAACATCAAGACATAAACTTGAATCATCTAGTCACCAATCTTATACTATAAACCAGCATGGTATTTAGTACAGCAAGATAACCTTTTATGCATTGTTCTATTCCGCACACATTTGAATAGGAATTAATTGTTATGTCAAAAAATTTTAAATTTTTGCAATTTTTTTTTGGGATGTTACAGATAGATTATATTTATTATTGATATAGATAATATCATCTGGGTTCCTAATAAATCTATGGTATAAACATTCGACTACAAGCTAGTATAAGGCCTAAAGTATGCCTAAAGGAATGTTTCATTACACATATCTTCATAGTGCAAACCTTATGGTTTCATATAATGAGCTTATTGTTATAACTGTCTCTCTATATGATGCGGATAATATATATTTCTTTCATGACATTTAATCAAATGGTTAACCCCAAGTTTATAATAAATGCATTACTAAGCTAAAGTACATAATGTAAGAAAGAGGATCCCTTTGTGTTTAAACAAGAATGAAACATAATAGAATATTATAGAAGGATGTGTTCTTATGTATAACAAGCATACACTCTTGGTTATAGTAGTTACCTAGAAAGTCTGTTTTATACCCTGAAGTGTTGATGCTTGTTAAAATAAAAAAAAATTTCCCCCATATCCCAAAACTGCTATCATGGATATTGGGTTGTTACATATAACTTGGAATTTTATTTTATTTTTGTTTCATTTTATTTTTTTAGTTCTTTAACAATTTACTTGAAATAATTTGTTGTGTTTGGTGGAGGTAGGGAATCTACCACACCTCGTTTCCTTAATTGAAATGTTGAGAAGCTCTACACAATCAAAACCTAGGCACTTTATGCAATCAACACCTAGGAAAGAGAAACACAATACCATAAAGATAAAATACCTTTGGAAGTTGAGCATTGTTTACGTTTTTCTTATGTATGGAAACATAATGAAAATTGTGTATGTTATTGTTTATGTGTTAGTGAATTTGATTTATGTTACTAATATCACTTGGATATGTTCTCTAATCAATATTTTCTCATTTTATGTCATGTGTTTCTTTAAGAATGTGTCTATGGGTGCTCCCAATTCTACTATGGGGGATCCACTGATCTTAAATGCTTTACTTGAAATGCTAAGAAACGGGCAAGGGCAAAACATTGCGATGATGTTGCATGAGGTAAGCTTGAAATTGTCTTTCATAGGTTGAATTGTCTTATTTTCCCTATTATATTTTGTTAATCTATGTTTGTGGAATGCAAGCCATCTATAAAGTTAGTCCAACCCCCATTACACCTTTTAATACATCTAGTATTATGCCAGCGGTAAGATTTAATCTAAATTCTCTTGTGCATTTTATTGACTTAATTCACCTTTTACCATTTTAATATTTAGTTTGTGCCTTGTAGGATGTTTCAAGAATTACTCCAACAAGCGTGCAATCTATTGGTATAGAGGGTCATTTCATGCCCTCTACATCTAGACCAGAAACACCTATCACAAGAGTGGCATCAAACGTGGATGTGCCTAGTATGCTCGTTGAAATGGACATGCATGCCCCTGTTAGGAGTACATCACAGTTAATGAATAATCCTTCAAGTCTACATTCAACCAAAATTCTCCCACCAACACCTGAACAAGCTTCCTTGAGGATTCTCATAGAATCACAATAGATAACACTAACGCTCCTTCCAGATACTCTTGAAAATGCTAAAATTAGGGAGGAAATACTTAAACAAATTCAGTTATCGGAGAGGGCATTGGGGGGCTTACTTCAGATGAACAGGTAAAATTATCTAGAGATATTATATTATTATTCTTGTCTAGTTCATAATTTTGTTGAGCATTATAGGCATTGTTATGATCTCTTGATTTATTTTGATGCTTCATTGCTGCTTCCAAGAGTTTCAAATGCTCGTCAATATTTTAACACTGCATTGCTTCAAGAAGGTTTGTTTATAGAATTTGACATCATGCCATTTCATGTTCTTGTTCTTATGATACATCGAAATTATTCACACCTCATTCTCTAACTTGAACTTCCAGCCATCCTTGGAATTTATCCCAAATATGTTCCAACCCATCATCTTTATTCTTATTCAACAATATATCATTGGAATTTATCCCAAATATGTTCCAACCCATCATCTTTATTCTTATTCAACAATATATCATAATAATCTTGAGCACTAAAAATTACAGTTGTATATTGTGCATCATGCTAGAGTCCTTTAAATCAGCTCTTCAAGGATTCTTTGAAGACATTAAAGGCAACTTTCCTAGTCATATGTTTACATCAGCTCTTGTTTACAACAAATCCGAACCTAAATCAGATTCTTGACTATTGATAGTATGATCATCAAGCTCCTCAAATACTCAGTAACCAAATTGATCATTCAATCCTCAAATCAGATACTTACCATGGCCACTACAATCCTCAGTAACCAAATTGATCATTCAAGCTTTAACTACTTTATGCAATAGCCCTTGACATGCACAAATATCAGTAATTCAATCAATTCATATGGAAATCCTTACTATGTCCACATTAGCTCATCAAAATTAGGTAATGCTACCACCAAATCAATATGAACTTAGTCAAGGAATATGAGACTTTTGTATTCAGTTATGGGCAATTCTACTTTAAAATTTTCACATAAAACAGCTACAAATGATGATGCCATAATGTGTTCTCAAATTATTGCCACAAAAGGAGATTACTATCCACAACTATACTCAACAAATTATGCTCAACATGAGTGCTTTTGACCAAACAATAAGGGCTGCTAGGCCCACTTATAGTATCATTTTATAGTATCTAGAGATATTCTAATATTATTCTTGTCCTTTTGATATTTTTCTTCAGCGTTATAGATTTGAGTTTTCATAGTTTTGGAGTTTTTAGTATTACTGTAGTTCAAAATATTTTTAAGTTCTAAGTTTTATTTATTTTTTAGTTTCGTATTTGGTGTTTATGATAATTATCTTAGAGTTGAAAATAGTTTCAGATTTTGGTTGGGTTTCTAACAATTTCACAATCTCATTGAAAATAGAGGATATATATGACAAAGTGATTGATGTACCTATAGGGGAGTCTACCTCAACCCCTAAGACTACAACAATATCCTCAGTGACAACAAAACGAATGCAAGAAGTTACAATTTTGCTCACCTTAGAAGGAAATGTCTTGAAGGATGAAATGGGGTTGAAATTTTTTCACTTTATTTTTCGTCATGCAAAACAATTATTTGGAAATACCATCCAAATGGATTGGAGGAAGCAAGCTAATGCTAAGAAAGAAGAACTCTTTAAAGATGTCATAATAGCATTTGGAAATCCCGGTTTTAATAAGGAAATTATTCTAGATATTGCACGGAAATACATTCACTCTAAACGAGACAATTTAAGGTCAAAGCTGACAAAAGACTTGAGATATCCATGTCAAGATTGGATCACAAACCAATTGACATGGGATGAACTTATGAAAGATGCCAAGTTTAAGATGAAGACCCAAAATAATCCAAACTATAGGCTATCCTCACGAGGAGGAACTAAAAGACGCCTTCGAGATACAACAAAAGCAACCCAAGCTAGGCTGTCGACTATCGGATCCCATAAATTAGGATCTGGTGGGTACAATAGCATTCGTGGTGGCTTGGTAAGTGAATATTTTCATCTACTATTTTTTAATTCTTTTTAAGAAAAAAAATCATGACAAAAATGTGAGTTAATTGTATCTTATGAGTCATTATACCTTATAAATTTGGTTATCTCCGTTTATGTAGGTTCACTAATTTCAAAAGGAAGCTTCAGAGAAGGACCTAAAATACCTAAAATATGCTTTACTAGATGGTTCCCAAGGCCTTCGACAACATATATGCTAGATCGAGGGGAGAAATTAATCACCGGTCATGAATGTTCTTTATAATATTTTATTATTTCTGCAATAATTTAATTGGAGGTATTATGTTATTTTAATAATTTAAATTTTGTTGTGCATAGGAATCCCAGCAATCAAACTCATCATGTGAAGTGTCTGGTAGTGATCATGAGGAGGAGCTAGAGGCGCATGATGAATCGTTTCTTGCACACAATGGCCCGATTGTCATTCTTGAACCTCGGCCCGAAACCATCCTTGAATTCCAACAAATAGGAGACAAGGATAATGAGGAGGTTGTTCAATGTGATGAGCAATCCACACCCACAGTTAGAATTGTGCCTCGTAGAAAGAGGACACAAAGGAAAATGATGGATATAAACAAATGAACAAAAGAGATATTTTCTTGCTTCTTGTAACTTTGTTCAGTTTTTATTACTATTATAAACCTATTTTATTTATCATCATACTTGTTCAATGAATAGGCATGTTTCTTCAACAAATATAACTGTGCTGCCTTGGATCGAGGATGAGATGATTACTTACATTTTCAATGACATGACTGTATTTTCAGCAAATATAAGTGTGATCCTTGGATCAAACCAAAACACATATTTTCTTCTTGTCTCTATTCAGTTCGTTGCTATTATAAACCTAATTTATATATCATCATACATGTTCAATGAATAGTTATGTTTGTTTATATTATGTATTGCTATTGTTCTAAATATTCTTCCATTCTGCGGAGTTCTAGAATAGCTTATGCTTCATTCTATTTGGATTTGCAAAGTATTTCTAGCTTCAAGTATGGCTAGTTCACTTAGAATCTACATATGATTTTCAGGCATTCAAGGGATTCCCCGAGTTCACTTTTCATTTCTTCAAATTATATTTTGTTTTGTTTTAGCCATTATAGGGTAATGCTCATTTCAAGTCAATGTTCCTTTCTGTGCTCGAAATTATTCCAGCAAGCCTCAATGATTTACTACATTTGAAATATTACTACTCCCAAACCTGAACTTTTTTCGGCTAATGTTATGTTGCATGTGCTTTAAATCGGGCTATGGGAAGACTGTTGTTAATGAAGCAGACAAATGTTTTAAGAAGAAGCGATGAGTACAGAAAGGCTTATAGAGCTCTTCACTGTGTTTTTGGTGATACATTCGTTCTTTCTTTGGAAATGAAGAGAGAACAGTGCGAGACTCTGAAATTATTGTTAACAGGCCCCGTGGAGACGCTGGCTCCAAATTACATCCTTGAAAACTTAAAGGATGGGTTAGCATGGTCTTGTGTTGCTTCAGTAAGGAAATGAGTAAATTCTGCAAGTTGCTAGCATACCCGCAAGTGGTTCCTCAATGGTATACCGAACCCTCAATGGTATACATGGGGATGTTAGCTCAGAAAATGATGCAGCACCCATTTTCCCCACTCTCCTGGAAGGCAGGTATCCAGACTCTTGTAATGACTCAGAAATGCCTCCTCCCAAGTAAGTACCACAATCATTGATTCAGTTCAAAGTTCAGCCAATCTTTGGGATGACTGCCCTACTATTATAATTTTGCATCCCTATACTGCGCACGTTTGTGGATTCAAGTCAAATTACTTGCTGTAATCTGTGCATTTTGTCAATTGTTATTACAATCCTTCTAACCATAGCAATTCAGCTTGTGCTTTGATAGATCAAATGTGAAGCAATTAGTTTCAAGAATTCTTCAAACTAGAGGACTTATATAATTGAAGGTTGATTCTATTTCTGCTTACCATTGTATTGGTGTAGATGCAGCCATGGGAGAATTCTTCAACATGTCAGACAATTTTTTATATGCACTTATATATTTGGTCTTGCATGGGTTGTGTATCTTTGGAAAAAGGAAAATGTTCCCAGGAGCCCTGTTAATGTACCTCCTCGTTCCAAGGGATTACCAATAATTGGCCACACTCTTAGTTGGTATTTTAGTATATCAAGCTCACACCCACCATCATTCGTTGAGGATTCTGCTAAAAGGTATACTATGATCTTTTGCAGAAGAAAACTAACTGATTTTGTTTGTTTATTTGTTTGGGGTTCAATATTTTTGCTATTGATCATATATATGTACGAGAATATAGGTTTGGAAAAATTTTCACCTGCAATCTCTTTGGAAAATCAACTGTCATTTCTGCGGATCCAAAGTTCAATAGATATGTCTTGCAAAACGAGGGAACGCTATTCAAGGCCAGCTATCCGAAATCATTTTGAGATTTAGTAGGAAAGAATGGTTTGATTGCTATACATGGAGACCTGCACAGGAAACTTCATGCCATAGCTGCCAGCCAGTTGACTTCAGAGAAGTTGAAATGCAATTTCATTGTAGATATTCAGATAATTTTACAGCGAACAATGGGTACTTGGAAAAATAGAGAAATGTTTTTTGAAGACGAATGCAGGAAGGCAAGTGCATAAATAATAGCCTATTACCATGATCTGCAACTTTTATTTTTTTATTCATTTACTGTTGTTTCTTCTTCTGGTCCTTGACATTACACATATACGAACTGCAGCTGGCTATGAGTTTAATGGCGAACCAGCTTTTGGGTGTATCCACTGAAGATGAAATAAATGAAATGTCTACTCATTTCACTGATTTCGTACATGGAATTCTGTCGATTCCAATAAACATATCAGGGTTTGCATATTTCAAAGCTATGAAGGTTGCAAACTTTCTCAGATAATTACTTCGTTTAATCAGGCCTTCTATACTTAATTTTATCATAAATATCAACGATAATTTAATTGCCTTTAGTATTGTAGTTTCAACAACATATTTGAATGCCATTCTTAATACAATTCATTGATTTAATGGTGTCTTTGATTGAGTTTTGATTCTCAGGCAAGGTGGATTTTGATCAGTAAGCTATCGTCTCACTATTCAGTCAAATTCATGTTCGAAACACTCTGAAGTATGCTTGGGGATTTGAAATCGCAATCAGAAGCACGTAATCATGCGCACCAACAGATACGAAGGCTAGAGTTTCCTCCATTCATCCCAGGAAACGAGCGCAACACGGCAGCACGCAGATGCTTTGCTCAAATAATGGGACAGATGAAGCCGTGCCTTCGTTTCTATGAGGGTTGAAAACACTCATTGCGACAGATCTGCATCGTATAAATTCGACCATGCATGCCTGTCCCGCTGCATTCCAGTTTCGACAACAAGTTTATGATCACATTTCCTCAGCCGACGAGAAAGATTGACGTTTGGAGTGATGATGATGGGAGGGCGAAGGTGATGCTCCCCATGGGATGAGCTACATTAATCCATCATGAACCCCTTTTCACCTCGAACTTTTTCGATCCTGAATTTGATGGAAATACAGAATTGATATCCCAAGCCATAGAGGACATAAAAACCAATTGTAATGGAGTACAGAAAAGTGGTTTGCTGACCAGAGTATTAGATAAAGAAAATCTTTTGGAGGAAATTATAGGTGATTTCATCATTTCTCTACGTTTTGCTGGTCATGAAACTACATCCAAACCAATGTCATTCGCCATACGTTTTCTTACAAGCTGTCCTAAAGCTTTGGACTAGTTGAGAGTAAGTATAAAATTTAACCTATAAAGAATTTTGATATATTTGCAGGATAAATCACAATCTTCGAATTGAAAAAATTGTGCTCAATTAATTGAAAGGCAATAACTGATAGAGTGTTGATGATGCTTTTCAGTGAACGATCCATATGTGGTGAAGGAATGAGCAAACTCGTACCCAAGCAACAAACATATCAAATTTCATTCTGATGGCTCTGCGAATTACACAAATTCATTGGGCCTTGAACTGGATTTGACAGAGACGGGACTAGGAGTCAGATCTCAACGGTATGCACTGATCCGCGATGATCTTGAAGTTAAAATTGCAAATCTTGAAGAAGGTGCAAGGCCTAAATTTATATAAAAAGTAATCGGCCATTTATCTTACATAGCTCGCTATCTTTTTTATCTCAATAAATACTCTTACCTGGACTCCAACAACAAATAAAGCATTTTTGCTAATATTCTTTTGACTTTTGTGGCGATGAATTCATACAGGATGAGTGTGATTGAATAAGGAGAAGAAGAACATATCAGGAACTACTCACTTGGGATGATTACAAATCAATGTCGTTTACTAGATGCTTATGTACATATTGCACCCAATTCTGAATTGTAAAAGCTTGCTTACTAATATATAACATTGAAGATTTTTCGCTGGTTCGTGATATTGCTATAATTATAAATTAAAAATAATCATAGTTTTATGTTACTTTTGCATTGATTAACTTTGTTGCAAGTGTTACCATAAATTTTAAATCCCTTATAGATCTTAAATTCTTTAAAAAGAACATTACTTGATCTTAAATTCTTTAAAAAGAACATTACTTTAAATGTGAATTTTTTAATGGTTAAATGTGAATTTTTTAATGTTTGAAGCTTCACAAAAAACACATATAAACTATTTTCAATCAGAACCAATAGATCTCTCAATGCTTTTGCAATAATTTGTTTTCACGGATTATGTGCACTTAAATAAGATAAAGGCTATCAATTGAAAGATCTTTTAGATTCTGCAGCTTATGAACGAGATCGATATCCAGTAGCTCTAAGTTCAAGATCGAGACCCCGCTTCCCTTAGCCTAGTTCCGGTGCGGAGTGCAGATCCCATTCCTTCCTCAAACCCATTCTGAGACCCAGATCCACCCACAGTGCATGAATTCTTGTATATCACAGTACATAACCTGAGAATAATAATTTGTTTATTTTTTTTAATAATTTTTTTCACATCGTCTTTAAAGAGACACTAGTTGGAATTAAAGAAATATGGTTTCTATAGAGACAATATGTCTTTAATTTCAGCGATTGTTTTTAAAGAGACCAAATGAAAATACTTGTGATTTATATTGTCTTTAAAGAGACCAAATAAAATTGTCTCTAGAGAGACAATAATACTTGTGATTTATATTGTTTTTATAGAGAAGATTTTTAAAGACAATAATTTGAGACAGTGGGTTAAAGACAATATTTTAGACAATACACAAGTTTATTTTTATCTCAAGTTAAGACAATTTAGTCCAAAAATATCTTAAATATTGTCTTAAAACATCCCTAATGTAGTAGTGTCTACAATCGAGTTACCAATTTTTACTTCATGTCTTGCATTTGCATTTTCTCAGTGTGTCCTTTTATGCCTCATGGGGCATTGGGATTCTGATATCGGTACATGGTTCCAGCGACCGAATCCTTATCCCATCCTCAACAAACGCTTCTTGAAAGGGGTGTTCCAAAAATTCATGATCTCCTTGTAGCTGTGAGGCATGTTATCTGCATGTGCAAGCATCAGAAGAACATTAGTATGAAACCAGTACTTTGACTATCTCAGAATTCGAAACCTTGACAATGGCATCATTGAATAAAATTGTTTGTTACCTGTTTCTTAGAATCGCATGTACTGGGATAATAGTGCGTTCTTCTTCCTTCGTTGATGAGTCTCGTTTGACACGGGTCTCAGATATTTTGTCCAACGAAAACGGAAACTCTTCTCCTGCATGCATATATACATAGAAAGAGATATAAATGTATATAAATTACATATATGTTTCTACATATACAGAATCCGTTGCCGTTTACGTTGGACAAATACTTGAGATCCATATCTTCTTGTGCATATATAAAGATTATATTTATATATACAGACCAGCACGCTTGGGAACAACATGCCAACTCCCATGCCCACTCTGATTCGGGGAAATGTGATATTTGATGCCAAATATCATTTGTTATATAGCGGAAGAGTGCAGAAGATAATCAGATCGCAGTCATAAATCACTCCAGAAATGCCATGACAATGCACTTATGCATAACATCAAAATAACGTGCTCCCTACTGTCAATCGTAAATGATGGTCGGATGTTGAGATAGCTGTGCGGATGGAGCATAATAATTAGACCATCAATAATAATAAATAGCAATGACGGTAAAGCAAATATAATACGCAGAAAAGCAATGAAAGCATAAGTCTTCTATCATAGGGTTAAAGAAACGAATGTTCTATAACCATTATAGAAACAGGTAAAACTTATAGTAATGTTTTATGAATATCACTAGCTTCCAGGTTAGTCTGGCATTCTTTCAAGATCAGCTTCTTTAAGGAATTCGGGCAAAGCAATTATTGTTGAAATCGCAATTTGGAGTGTTTAAATTGTCATTTAGGCAATTTGAGTGGTAAACAATTATTGTTGAAATTGCAATTTAGAGTGTTTAAATTGTCATTTAAGCAAAGTAGTTTTGAAATAGCTACAATAAGCAATAAGCCATGCAAAAATTGCAGAAATAACAATTTTCAGAAACAATTTTGACCAGTTTTTATCAAAAATTTGCAGTAAAAACTGAGCATTTTGATTGTCTTTTATCCTACTCGGTGATTGTGACATAGAAGAGCATGGACTGCTCTGCATTTAAATATCCCCAAGAAATATATTTGTATTTGTAGGAAGGCAGATACATTAATGAGATGTACTCGCTGCTCTCATGGTAGTTGATAAACAGTCCCTCGACTTTCTAGAAACCTGCAAATTATTAATAATGAATCATGTTGGAACAATTAGCACCATATACAAGTCCCATGTCTTTGACGGTGTGCCCTTTCACATCCCCAAGAGATGTATTTGTAGGGAGGCAGATACATCAATGAGATGTAATTGGGGATCCCACAATGACAGATAAACAGTCCTATGTTTTAAAAGAAGGTACAAAGTAAACATAAACGTACAAATTATCAATTATTAGTTATGTTGGAACAATTAGGACCATGGCCCATGTAATGAAGTGAGAAGTTAAGCGTTTCATCAGTTCAAAGAGTTTCCAAGCATAGATAAAATTCGACGGTAAAGGGTACCTCTTAATTTCAATTTGAAGGGTATATATATATTTTTAGCTCTTGAAATGTGAAGGGCAATATAAATAAATGTATTTAGCAACACAAAGAAATGTATTTTACTTTGATTCAAAGAGAGTTTCCAAGTATGGATAAAATTCAAGGGTAAATGGTACTTCTTAATTTTAATTTGAAGGATATACATATATATATATATATTAGCTTTTGAAAGGTGAAGGGTAATATAAATAAATGTATTGGGCAATACAAAAAAACGTCACTGTGAGAGGTATAAATTAATTAAATCTTTCAAAAATAAGTAAAAATGCAAAAACAAATATTGTCCTTTTCCAAATTTTACAATCTTAAACAATTAAATAACCATATATGAAAAAATGATAAATTTTCAATAAAACCTAAGAAATAAACCATTCCAATAAAAGCCCACAAAATTATTATCATTTTACATAAATTAACACATTCCCAAAACAAAACAAAAAAACATATTTTTCTTCTATTCATTTGATATTCTTAAGTATTTGAACTTATATTAATTGAAAACATCAAATTATTTGCTTAATGAAAGAGGTTTTTTAGTTTTCATTTGTTTACATGCATCATAAATAACATTTCAATCTACCTTATTTAGAGAATGAGGTCCACTAAGAGAGAGAAACATTAACAAATCCAATGTTTCCATTGAAAGTTTTGATTTATCATCATATCATTTTTCCATCCTATTTAATTCTGAGAAGCTTTTTTCACTGAGAAACCTCTTTCACACATTGTTGCACTTGTTGGAATAACAATGATAGCTTGCCATAATCACATCAAATAGGAAAATCCTTCAAACCATTCAGGTTCATCTCCACATAAATCTCATGCTCCAAACATATGTTTTTTAGGGTATGATTTATAAATAATACAAATAAATTCATCCATTTCACCCAAACAATTAGTAGTATCAACAATATGTGAATCCCCAACACTAAACTTTTCACATAAATATTTCAACCATTTTTTCCTTCCAGAGTCTCTATCGTCCATTTCTTCACAATAATGTCGAGGAATGAAAAACTTAGTCGCAATCAATATAGGTAGATCTCTGAACTTCCTATCTAGAGATTCAATCACCTTCATCACAAAACATTTTCATAAAAGAATGCAATCATCTAGTGTCCTTGATCTTTGTATCTTTGGCAAACTCTTAAACCTCAATGGATGTAAATGTACCATACATGTGCTATCTACAAACACAATAGTTCCTTCTTGTGCTCTAATTAAAAAAGAGGATATATGCATTGCACATGCCCCAAATATACCTCATAAAAATTGTTTACAAAGCATGTTAATAGCAACATCTAAAATAGTGCCAATAGAACACTAGTACAAAATGAGAGATAAGTGACTAAGCGACTAAGCGACTAAAAAATTTAGTCACCATTGTTTTTTCAAGGGATAAACAACTAGAATTGAGCAATTTTAAATAATCCAACAAAAAATGACTAAGATAAACGACTAATTTATTCACGGGATAAAATATATGACTAGATAACAAGTGACTAAAATAAAAATGACTAACATAAATGACTAATTTAGTCACGGGAATATAGATATGACTAGCTAACAACGATTAATGTGAATTAGTTGTTTACGTTAGTCATTTTTAGTTGTGTCACACTCACAATGGAAAATTACAATTTTGATAATGAATTTGTACAATATTTTACTAAATTTTAACAATGCGGATGGATGGAAAAGTCATCAATGGGGAAACAAACCAAAAAGAAAAGAGGAAAGTTATATACAACTGCTAAGTACAAAAAAATAGAAACGAGGAGAAAGGTCTCCATCTATGAGCCAAAAACAGGAAAACTGCATGTGGAAAAAAGTAGACCCCGCACCACTCCTCAAAATGAATAAACCCCTCTGAGGCCACAAGACCACGTCTGGATAAAGCCTATTCATGTGTGTTGAACTCCTTGAATATATGCATGATAGAGACATCAGGAAAGGCTTTGAGCAGAAGATTAACATGATCCATCCAAGATAAGAGCTCCATCACGTTTAAAGAGCACAAACCTTTCACCCAATTAACTACAAGTTTAGAGACACCAACAATATGGTGTAAAGAAAGATGTTGAGAATTGGAAAAAAAGAGGACATGCCAAAGCGTCAATATCTCTCCTCTCATATTGGTCCTGATCAACTGTAATTTAACCATAAATTAAATAATGAGAGCCCCAAAACCAAAAAAGCAACACTGTTCCTAAGAAGCCCCGTTGAAAAAGGCCTTGCATCCAAATAAAGGAGGAGGAGGAGGTCAAATCCAAAAATCATTTAACATGGGTATGTTGAAGCCTCAACACATTGATCTAAATGTAGCTTGTACGTTTTAGTCTCAATTTCCATAGTTTCCTCAATAGGATGGCAGATGGCCTCCCATTGAACCTTGATTTGATCCCATTTTCCCAATGGATAAGACACTAGTTTTTGGTCCACTCATGCATTTTTCTTTTTAAACTTATCATACTGTTTTGCTAAAACTATCTCTTCATTTCACTTTGAATTCCATTTCCTAAGTTCTAGTAAGTCCTATTCTAGGGAATCCCCCCTTGAGTCGGAGGAGAGCTGACCTAAAGTGTGAAGAGGGATTGTAAGGTGACATTGGTAATCTCTCCTACTTCCTCCATGGTCTCACTTGAGCTTTATGACTTTATCTAAAGAAGTGAGGGTTTTTACCAATCTTTTTCTTCCTGAGGAACCTAGCAATCTTTTCAGAGGTTCCTTGAACATAAGGGATCATTACTTTATTCTCAATATCATTAATATACTTCTTTTCTAGTTTCTTTTTAGCCGTGTTGAAGGCCTTCTTTATTTTGCAATCTTTGTAGCCCCCATTTCTAAAAAATTTATAAGTTAAATGATTCATTTCTTGCTCAATATGTTTGTCATCAGAGATTCTTAAGGCCCTAGGAACTAACATATTGATCATGCCTATTTTCTAGGATGGGTGATGATGTGACTCTGCATGGAGGTATAGCTCAGAATGAGTTTATTTTTGGAAGACTTGGTGGGGTAGGGTGCCATCATCTCGTTTGGAAATACAAACATATAAGAATGGAATGGAACCATTTTCTTCTAATTCCATCGTGAATTGAATGTTTTTAGATTGTTTGTTCAAATGTTTCAAGAATTTGTTCAAGTTCTCCATACCATGAGCCCATTAAGTTGTCATTTGTTATATCATCTACAAATCTTACCCAGAAATTTAGTTTGAGTGGTGAGGATCTAATGGCTGATTGTTCAAAATGCTCCATGAAGAGATTTGCCACTATAGGGGAGAGGGGGGATCCCATTGTGAATCCACACGTTTGTTCATATAAGCATCCCTGGAGGGATCGGTGGGGAAATTTTCCATGGTTTCCAGCTTATCGTTTAAGGTCCGAGGCTTACAAGGAATGTTGTCTCTGCGTTTCGAAGAGTTTGTGGGGAGATTTTTTTTTTCTGTGAGGGATGCCTCAATTGTTTTTACCTCTGCGTATTGATGCATTTTCAGGTTATCAGTGAAGGATGCTACCAGTGCTCAATTGGTCGAGCTCTACTGCGTGGAGGGATCAAGGGTTTCTATGTGAGGATTAAAGTCACCTTCAAGTCGTTGGGTCAGTTATTGAATGAATCACGTGGGCCAAATACTGCGCATTCATCAAGTTTTCTACAGGCAATTGCGAGTTCGATACCCTGGTGGAAATGATGCCTCCAACCCAGTAGAAACAATGGGTCGTTTTCTTTATACAAAACAGCATTTTAGACAGTTTTTCAATGGGTAGACCAGATCAATTGACATGGCTTTGATATATTGTTGCTTTAGGAATGAAGTAGCTAGTGATAAGCAATTTGGATAATGAAAATGAGATTTATCGACCTGGATGGATCAATCATGTTAGGACGCTGAGGGAACAATGGGCCATTTGATATAGAGTTGGGCGTTGAATCTCCACAGGAAATATATATAAGGTCTCTCAGTCAATTTACCCAACAATTCTCATTTTCATGAGCAGAATTATTATTGAGATATGTCGACAAGGTGGGTTTCAATGGGGGAAAGAGTTGTTGCAGTAGGTGTCTTTTGATGTGTTTAATTTATGAAATTTCTTGTAGTAATCTTTGGTTACGGTCCTATGTAATTTATCATCTTTGAAGAAGGATCTTGTTTCGATCATGTTTTGTAGGTCATTTTTCATAACGTTTGCTAGTTTGATGTGGAAGCCCTCGAGAAGATAATACATGGTCGGTGCCCACCTTATCCTTTTCACTTGAATGCAACGATAGTCTTCATTTGTTTGAACTCAGCTTCTTTCTCTTGGCTCTTCTTTCCTGCTTCAACTAGTTGAGTATTGACCTCACTGATTTCCTTGGACGTCTTCCTGCCTATCTTTCTTAAGTTTGTTACTTCATCCAAAGATGCTATTAACTGTTTGTCAATGCCAAATATATGATTGAATGCAACACCAAGATCTTCAAATGGTTCTTCATACTCCCCCCGTGCATTGACTTTTCTTGTTGAGTTGCTCCCCCTATGAAGATATTGTTCCTTATCACTTGTTGTTCATCTATAGACCCTTATTAGTGGACTTATTATCATCACTAAAGATACTCTTTATTTCTAGGAAATAACAAAGTCCTTCTTGAAACATTAGATTGTCATTTTGCACATCTTTCTTTGATTTTCATCTTTAGATCAGTTCCTACATTTACTTGTCTTCTCAAGTTCTCTGCTTGGATATGCTCTTGAGGTGAATTTCGAAATGATTTGGAATCCACTCAATTGTTTCTTTTCTGCTCAAACAAGAATACTTCTTTGATTCTCCTCAAACAACAATGCATTTTCTCAAAAATATCACCTACAAGATTTGCATGGAGGAACATTTACGATTTTAACATTGAGCCAATATGATGGCCAATACACAAAACTATTACGATATTTGTTGTCCTCCAATGAAATTCCAAACCGCCTCTAATAAGAATTCTGGAAGGGATATTTTGTAATTAGGTTGTAATAGTAAGTACCCCTTTCTCTTGTGGTCAAATCTGCAACCAAACAATCTTTTATCATCCTTGCTACTATCATTTTGTCTTACCAATTTAGATATATGTTGTTATAGGATAGCATACTTCAATATATATGAATTATATCAACACATGTATGTCTTTGCTTGGCATTATCATCACATAGTGCTTGCACAATGCTGCTATGTATGTCCTTCATAGAAAATATGAAGCGCGGTTCAAAAAGTATAGGATTAATCTTTCATATTAAATATTTTAATAATTAATCTTTTTATTTAATAATACTTTAATGTTAATATTTTATTTAATATTACTTTCATGTTTTAAACTTTTAATTTTTTAATTTAAAACATTATAGTAAACTTTTAGTTTTAACTTTAATGTATAATAATGTTAATATAACATAGTTTATATTAAAATTAAATATTATATTATATGCATTATATATAATATTAATAAATTAAAAGAAAAAAAGAGAAATGAAAGTAATAAAACAAACACATTGCAAAAAAATTAAAAAATAAGAGTAGTCTAAACATTATATGATATATGATTTGTATTTCAATTTTTTTCAAAATTTTTATAATCCCAAAAAAATAACAAAATATTCAAATTATAACATGTTTAAAAATTGCAAAAAAAAGACCTTACCTTTATAACATTTTTTAATCCCCCTTCACAATTTATGTTAGAAGAAAAATATGATCAATTTCATATTATTACCGCATTTTCAAGAAAAAAATCAATACCAATGAATCTTAGTTTGCAAAAACTCATGTGTTCCTTCTAAAATGTAAGAAATAAATATTTAATTAAATAATCAATAAACTTTGGCGGAAAGGTTTTTAATTGGGATTTCCCTTTTCTTTGTCAAGACGTGTTGTTTTAGAGGGTTTGCTGTTTCAGAGGGTTTTATTGGGGATTTTTGGGTTTTAATTGGGATTTCCCTTTTATTTGTCGAGACCTACTGTTTCAGAGGGTTTTATTGGGGATTTTTCTTCTCTTTGTCTCGATCTAGTGTTTCAGATGGAGTCGAGGTTCAGTCTTCCAGAGATTGTAAGTATGGCAAAGGAAAAACTCGATTGTAAGTATGGCAAAGGCAAAAGATCATTCAACAAATTCGCAAAAAAAGTGGTTCTCAAATCTGTGTTCTTTCAAGAGAACAAGTTCCTGGATGTGCCTTACCCACAGATGAAGTGGTGCAGGTGAAAAAAATTTGGTTCATCTTTATATAATATTTTGCTACAATATTATTTTATCCCTATAGAAAACTTATTTTTGTATTTTTGTCCTGGTTTAATGTAGATCATGGGAGATGTGACAGCTGTTAAAAATCCTCTAATAGCTGTATCTGACCGCCTTCGTGAAACCCTTCATCGTGATCATCTTCCTACTGCTAGACCTGTGGGTCATCTTTCTCAGAGTTTTGGCATTCCGCATAGGGATATATTTTCTCGAAAAAAATCCTCAGCAATACCAGGAGCTAGATTTCCTGGTGTTGGATCTGGTGGTGGTATTGATTATCATTCAAAGGGACCTTCTTTGGTTTCTATGATGCATGAGATTGGGCCTAACTTGAGACAAAGAGTGCATCCACGGGAGGAAATCACATTTCGACTGTTATGTTCAAATGATAAGGCCAGAGGCATCATTGGAAAGGTTGGCACCATAATTCAAGGACTTCAAAGGGATATAGGTGCTGATACCAAGATTGTTGATTCTGTTCCAGAGGAAGATGAGCGTGTTGTCATCATTTCAGCATCTGCGGTAAGACATTTAATGACCACTGAGGTTGGTACATAATGTTCATTACTCTTTTGGTTGATTTGAGTGTTATGAGTAAATGAGGAGTTTCTTATCACTGCTAATAGTTTGTTTATTTTTTCACTTTCATCTGCTATGCCTACATCATGTCTTCTAAAAATGCAATGGAATGGATGTACTCTAGACACATTTTTAGTGATATGCTTCTGAAATAATCTGTTGTGTTGAATAAAATCTTGGCGCAGCTCCCATAAGACAAATTTGCAACAACAAGACTCAATGTCCCCTCAAACCAGATTGGGTGTTTGCTTGGAAAGGGTGGCATAATTATTGTTGAGAGAGTGAAAGTGAAGGAGGTGCATCTATAATTGGATTGAATTATGTGTGTTTAGGGTTATATTAAAGCTTGTAGCTTGAATTTGATTATTATAAAACTGCTTGTTTCAGGGCCTTCAAATTTATGCTAGATTGAGCTTCAAAGAATTTTTAGGTTCTGGTTTCAAATGTCTTGTAACATCCCAAAAAAATCACAAAAAATTAAAAAAAATTGACGTGACAATTAATGCCTATTTAATGTGTGCGGAATAGAATCAATGCATAAAAGGTTATCTTACTATACTAAGTACCATGATGGTATATAATATAATATTTGCGACTAGATGATTCACATTTATGTCTTGATGTTATTCATAGTCAGCTATACAATTGCAAACTTCTATTGAGGTTGTTATGATTTATGAATCAGTTATCTTTGACTAATGTGCTTTTGTTGATTGATGAAGGGGTCCTACGGACACCCCAAGGCTTACTTACCATTCGTGCTAAAGCATGTGAATTCGTACTTGTGACAGTTTACATGTAAGGATTTAAAGTTGCGACAAGTGACAGAACAGTTTTTCAGTAATCTCCTTTGTAAATATTTGAAGAGCTAAAACTTCAGACATTCTACCGGTAAGAAACTTGGTTCAAGACTAAAATAGTTTAAGTTAAAGACATCTGAATATGATTTTTGATTCAAACAGTGCATCTTAACTAATGTAATTTATAAGCTTGTATTTGACTCATGAGAAGGTCTGTATCGATTGTGTCTCAGTTTTATACTCATAATTATATATGATTTTTGTTTAAGTTTCATGCTGAGTCGTACATAAATATCTATCTTTTCCGTCCATAGCAATTTTGTAGAAATTCTATGCATGAATGATTTAATAAGTGTTTATTGTGATCTTTGACATTTGATAGTGGTGGCTCTGCGTCTGGCCGACAAGCTGAGGGTTCGTAGGGTGATCGTTTTGCATTCTAGAGCCATGATGCCTGCGTTTTAATCTCATGACCTGTGAAGGGTTTTGGAGTTGAACTCTCCATGTTTTACAGTTATAAAATGTCATGGTTGGCAACTTGAAGTCTGTTCTCGATGAGGTTCGATACTCAAACTAGTTGAGGGTTTTTCTTTTTAAAAACTGGGTTCAATTTGAGAGGCCAAGTCCTCGTCATGGTTGAAAGCTTGGTGTAGTTTCCTTCTATCTCAGTTATTCGACAGTATGAGTTACAGTTATAGTTGCAGTTGTTGTTGATTGGTGTTTTCAGCTCTATGCCAACATTTTAAAGGTAATGTGTTTCAACCATATTCCTGTAGCTTTCAAAAATTATTCATTAACATAGTGATGGTTATTTGTTCTAAGTTGCAATCGTTTCCTTAAAAGAGGACCATCTTTTTTACCACATCTTACTGTTGTTGCAGGTGCAGAAGTTTGTGGCTTCTCCAGTTTTGATAATGAAGGTTGGCAACGGCTACACCAACCGATAAGCATAGTAGGTTTCCTTGTAACTCTGGTTAGATGAGGATGATGGTCGACATGTATGTGTTGTTATGTGTAATTCATCTGTCGTGGAGAAGAGTTCTTATTCTCAGACTTAATTGTAGAGATGAAACTGGTTCTTAATATGGTTTTGCGTTTATGCTTGTTGGATAAAAGTTGTAATTATGAAACTTGAAATGGAAACTTTTTGATATCGTTTCTTCTGAAGATAATGACTATAAAAACTGTAATAGTTGTAGTTTCTCCAGACTTGGATATCGTAAAATCTTTTGATTTCTATAAATAATAGTGGATATGTTTTGTCTTTAGAGAAAATTTTGGCCTCTGTATGATTCGTCGTTTTGAAGGAAGATCTCTGCGTTTTCATTTTATAAGTTCGAGGGTTAGGGTTTGATTTGTATTTGGAATGTATGACTCGATTTTGGTCATCGATATGATACCGAGACTTTGACTATGTCGAGTTATGGAAAATAAATAAAGTTGTATTCTATGTTTCGTTTTATGGCAAATGTCATAAGGTTTGTCATGAGTTGGAATGTTTGAAGAATAATAACTGTATGCCGAGAGTTAGTCACAGTGATTATGTTTATAAAAGAAATGAATTTGTAAATGTTTGATGAAATGTGCAAAAGTTGGAAAATTGGGAATAATTCTAGAATGTTTGTTTGGAAGGGTATTACCCTTGGTCAATGTCGAGAATGATAATTGTAATTTGATTCTGTTAATAGAATTCACACACACATATATATATATGCTTGTTAGTAACAATAGTAGAATTCTCAAATCTATCTTACTATATTAAATTGTATCTTACTATATTAAAATGTAGAACACCTATCTACTCTCCAAATATATATATATATATTCTCAAATTTATCTTAATATATTAAATTGTAGAACATCTATCTTTTATATATATATATATATATATATATATATTTGAGAATTTAACGGTCTTAAAAGATGCTTAGTAACAACACTAGAACTCCGAGCAGGCCCATTCGTTTGGATAATTTTATCTTCCTCGGGGTCCACGAGCCTTTCTTTTAAGACTGTTTTCTCAAAGCGAGGAGCTCTATGGACTCTACAGCTACCTGTCAATTCCAAAGCTCATTGATAGTATGGCGAATAATAGTTTTGTTAATATATAATTATCTGCTCAGTTGTTGGCATATAATGATCCGAGCACGAGAACGGCATGATTTAGGAATGTAGTAAGAGAAGTGGCCCGACAATAATAATAAATGGCCGTGATTGTAAAGCAATTCAAACTCAACGGCATTTTTATACAACACAGAGAAGCGACAGCTGCTCGATTTGGGCAAGAACATATCATGGGCTCCTGTAGCATTATATATATATAATAAAAGCCAAGGAGATTATATTATTTGCCTGTCGCATGGCAGTCAGATCTGCGAATCGTGTTTGTTTAATGTCGTTGACTCTGGGAGCAAAGGCCGGTGGTTTTCCATGTGCAAATCCGACATAATCAATAACCATTCCCTCAGTTTCAAAAGCTGAAGCCAAAGTATTTTATGGCAGCGTAGCAATTATTGATAATTAGTGATGTTGGAACATTTAGGACCATATGTTCTGCTCCCCGTTGGCATAATGTCTTTTATACACCTTTTTTCCATGTTAGAGGTTACGTCGTACTTAAATGGGCCAATGGTTTCGGTGATAGAATTGGGCAAACTTAATTGTAACTTATTAGGTTTGTTTATCAAATATTGAATGGCTCAAAACTTTTTTAAAAATGATTGAATTTGAAAAATATAAAATAAAATTTATTTTAATCATCATGATTTTCGGCTTAAAAACATTTTAGAAAGTAATTTACATTAGATGAATTGGATTTGAAATTCCAACCCTGATAGAGTTAAACTTCAGTTATATATTTATCTCTCTCAAGAGCAAGGTCCAATCCTTGCCAACTCTTCTCATGCTTATGATGAACTATCGTTTGATTTCATACTTAAAAACCGTCAAGATCCATGGTGTTTGGTATGAAAGAACGTACATGAAAAAAAATTTGTTTAGAGCCTAATCGTGAAACCTAATAAGTATTAAGCCACATGAATATACACCAAAAAAATTACATCTCCGTAGGCAATAATTAGTGAAATGGAATTTAGGTTTATTTATCTATACCATAAAAAATGTTTACAGCCTAATCATCATACCTAATAAGTATTAAGCCACATTTCATATATACCAAAAAGTTTAAATGGAATTTAGGTTTATTTGATCTATACTATAAAAATTTGTTTGAAATATTGTGGTATTATATATATGTAATGATAGCTTTATATGTTATTATTTATTAGCATTTGCTACTTGAGGGGCAAAAGTGAACGCCGGTAGGAAAGAGGAAAATTAGAAGGAACAAAAACATAGTACTTGTAGGAAAAGAGCAAAGTTTGTAATGGTAGGAAAATAATGTTAAGTTCATCAACACAGTGAGCCAACTGGTACAATTGCTTTCTTTCTTCATGTTTCTTTCTTCTCATTGAGGATTTCAAGTCCACAATAAAAACTTTACATCCTTCTCAACCATGTAAAGGCGAACAGACCTGTCACTACATGAACTAATGAAAGTTCGAATCCAATTCCTACAGTTATGGATTTAAGCGCAATCCAAATTCATGGAGAGTTATGCATTTGTGACAATAAAAACTTTACATGCTTCTCAACCATGTAAAGGGGAATAGACCTGTCACTATATGAATTAATCTTCTAAAAATAACTAATAAACCAAGGAAAGTAATTGGTTATCAATGACTCTCACCGCATCAAGGATTCACACGTCTTCTGACAATATAGATAGTTCACAACAAAGCACAATAAAATGCAGACTTGCAACACAATAAGAGTGGTCGTAGCTCTCAATATAAAGGTTGTATTTATTCAACGTGGAGGTAGATGAGGAGAGGTCTCTTTGCTTGGTTGCTTTGTTTTTATGAATGTAAAAGAGAGTACACAGTTTACAAATCAGCTGAGATTAATATTTATATCACTACTGCTTGAGATAATCCATTATGAGCTTAGCTTGAAAACCAATTGCAAAAAAGGAAACTGAAGAGCATTGAACTAAAAAAGTCGTAAAATATAGCACTGTTGCAAAAATATGAATAAGCATTTAGGTTTTTTAGAGAAAAGGACGCTTCTAATTGGAAATATAGTATGCCCATGCAGTAGCTTCTTCAAAGGATATGTGTGTGTGTGTACTTATACAACTTTAAGAAAACCCATCTCAATGAACAATTAAGATATAATTAAGAAAACACATATGCCAAGTTTATATCCCAAACTACTCCAACATGTTTTCAAAACCCGAAAAGGAGTGTGATCTCATAGTCACCTATTTTGTGGATGATGTAGTTGCTTTTCTTTTGTATTTTTTTCTTGTTTTGAGGATTATACAACGTATTGAACAATTTGACCCTCTACACCTTGATATTTTGCTATTGCATACTTAGTTTCTTTCACCACTATTATATTGTGGCTTTTCAATGAGCTTTTTTAGCATCCTCTTTTGTATAAATTGGAAATGCACAACATTTTTTTGACAAATCTTGAAATATCAAATTCGCAACTATTTTGTGTCAATTTCTTTATTCTAGTGTCCATTATTGTATATTCTTGCATCCTTTATTATGTCTATGTGATGTCATTATTGTGTCCTTATTTTTCTAGTTTTGCTTTGGGATAGGGCATCGGGGTTAAGAGTTAGGATTAGTGGTTGATAGGTTAGGTAGGTCAAGTGGGTTAGGTGGTTAGGTTTGTGGTCTAAGTGGGGTATGTAGGTTAGGTAGGTTAGGTAAGTTAGTAAGATAAGTAGGATAATTGGGTCTGTGGGTTATCTAGCTTAGGTCAATTAGCTTTTGGTAGCTTATGCCATAGTAGATTATGTGGGTTGCATGGTTAGATATATTAGTGGGTTAAGAATATAGGTTACATGGGGTATGGGTTAGTAGGTTAGGTTGGTTAGTGGATTGGAAGGTTAGGGAGATTGCTTCAGTACATTAGGGTTTATTTATCTTAGATAGGTTACTACATTATATGGGTTAGGTATGTTACTTTCGTTAGGTATTGGGTTAGTGGTGAAGGGGTTAGTTGGGTTAGGTAGTTGTTGAGACCTTAATTATCCCTAAGTCGCCAAGCTTGGGGATCCACCCCACTTAAAAAACAAAATTATGTCAAGGTTTCTCCTTGAATGGGATTTGCATGTAATGTTCAATGATGCTTTCATGTTTCAGGGTTTTATTCACTAATAAGAGTACTAATCAATTGGTTTTTTCCCTCGTGCTTTCGAGTGTAGTGCCTTTGGTTATTTACATTAAGTTTTCATGACTTGTTTATTTTTTTCCCTAAGTCGGTTTGAGCTTTTGCATTTCTTGGATACGATGTTGTGTGATAATCCTTTGGTTTACCTCCTCGCTTATGGGTTGATTCTTGGTTTCACATGTGATGCGGGAGCATTGACGTGGAGCCATCAATGTGACACAATGGTCACATGCTATGGCGATTTTGGATTTGCTAAATCATGAGTTTGTTAGTCCCAAGTTGTTAGTGTAGGAAATCATGCCAATGATGACTCCTTGCGAGGAGATCAGGCCACGAGTATTTTGTTAAACATGGTGACTCTTCCATCATGGATGAGAGTCATTTTTGTTTTATGTTTGGGACCACTCGCTGTGGGGGCGGTGGGAGACAGTTTAAATATGTTGAGTAGGAGTCGAATAAGGGGTTCTCAATTCAAGAGGAGTTGGATGACTGGGAGTTAGTTCCCGTTGTAAATAGTTTGTTAGATCCAAACTGTGTATTTGATTTTATAGTTTAATATAAGAGTAGTTGTGTGTTGAATGATCACATTGTCGTTGAATGATTGAATGAAAAATTGTCTTCGATTGCCAGAGTTGTATTGGCATTGAAATCTTTGAATTAAGCATTAGGTGCCTGCGTAGATGTGTTATCCTGAGCGACGTATGCCAGATTGACCGATTCTCTGGTCAATCACGTGGAATTCCTAAGTGTGTCATAGAAATCTCATTGTGCAGAGGATGGACGATCAAGATCTCATCTAAGATCTAGATCTACGATCCAGGAGAGTGTTGTCGAGCAGTGAAATGCAGAATCTGTCGAGGTTGTGAATTTTGTCGAAGACGAACCAGTCAAAATTGCTAGCCGGATGAGGACGAGCCTGTCGAGATCACCGACATGTCGAGATGACCCTGTCGTCGCAAACTTCTCAAGGATGAAGCTATCGGGGATTGCGACCTATCGACACTGTTAACCTATCGAAGGCTCGCAAGGGACAAGGATCGTCATTCAGGTCGGCAATCAACAGTAGCATAATTTGTCGAAGGGTCGACAGAAAGGTGGTGGTCGGACCACAACCAGTCGAAAGCCGACTATTCCGGGTAGCAGGCCATTTCGCACCTACCCTCAGGGTATTCGACCACCAACATGTTTTAATAACAAAACACATATCATGTCTACATGCTACACTCATGAAATTGTCATAGAGAAGTCAATCTTTCCCCTAGCAACTAATGAGTATTCAACACAATTGAAATGCAATGAGATGCATAAACCAAGCATATTAATAAAACAAGCATATTAAAGGTTGCACCTCAAGATTTATTGACTTTAGGGTTGGAATACCAAATGAGAAGTATAGTAAGGTAACAACTTAATACATGTAGCAATGTTGCAGGAAAATTATGACCATGAACATTTTCATGTCATCTCATGGCTTGTACAAGGCTATTCAAAGTGTCTTTAACTCTCTTGTGATTCACCGTTTTTCAATGCTTTGTTTTTTACATGGTTATAAATAAATTATGAATTTATTTACAAGTTGAGTAATTTTTTAAGGAAGATGTTGATTAGTCTACTTAACGCTTATGATATTAAAAGTTATATCTTTGGTACTTTGCTTCAAGCTATCCTGGGTTGATTTTGGTCTTGTTCTAATTTCATTTTCGTTGTTTCTTGGTTGACAATGACGATCTAATAACGTTGCAAATGGATTAATCCTCGTTACACTCATGAACACAAGGTTTATTAATGATTTACTCTGATATAAGCATGACATATTTGAATTTGAACTTTGATTGCATTCTCTCGCTTCTTGCATGAGAATGATAATTTATGGATTTTATACTCTTGTTTTCTAGAATAATGATTGATTTATAGCTTATGTAATTGAATGGTTTTAGCACATTTTGAAATCCATATTAGTGTGTAGGTTTTTTAAGCCTCAATCATGGGATTGACAATGTGGAGGAAAGCTTGTTGCTTTCAAACAAAGAACATTCATCAAAATCAAGAGGATGGATGCCAGATCAGTTAGCAGAAATGTACAAAGTGGCACATACACGATTCTCATGGAATGAATTTTTCTTTGGTCTCTCAAATGTCAGCTTTTGATACTTTACATCAAGACTCTCATTAATTGCTCAATTCCATTTGATGGAAACTTTCATAGTTTTTTATGATGATTTTGTGGTAATTAACTTTTTCATGTTTATGTTTTAATATCATCTACTTGCATGTCCTTTTTATTGCATAAGATTACCCTTGAACTCATTTGCACATTGGATTGATTATTGGCTTATGTGATATCATGGATTGACATGCTTCAATGCTTACTTTGTGTAGGTCTCTAGACCTCATCTCCATGGGAATAATAATGAAAAGAAAACCACCATGGTAACCCTTCAACAAATGGCATGAGAGGTCAATATAAACAAGCGAGTGACATATTCACATGCAAATGGAACAGTGCTATGAGGTGCAAGGGAGAGACAAGTAGTGTATCATAGCATATGGAAATACTGTTACACTACATCTATTAAAGAAAAATCATCACTAGGAAACCCACAATACATATCAATGGTGTTGGAAACACAATGACAAGAATGACATGAGTGGCACATAAAATGGTAAAATGAAGGAAACTGTCGACTTCTTTTGATGGGAGAACATCTTGGTCTCTTTAGGATTGGTCGACTGGCTTCTACAATTGGCAGCCCACACGATGATGGGACCTGTAGCACTTACCTATTTTTTTGGCAATATGAGTTTGATCAACAGAAATTCTTAAGTTGGTCGAGTGATAAGTATGATCGAAACTTCAAAACTAGTCAGTGTAAAAACATCTTGTCTTAAATCCATGTGGTCAATGGTACTTAATTTATAAAATGTAGTTGAAATTTCAATTGGTCGGGTCAATTTTTGATCTGTGAACATATAATGTGATTGACCCGACCAATTGAAATTTCAACTACATTTTATAAATTAAGTACCATCGACCACATGGATTTAAGACTATGTTTTTACATCAACCAGTTTTGAAGTTTCGATCATACTTATCACTCAACCAGCTTAAGAATGTTTGTTGATAAAACTCATATTGCCAAAAACATTATAGGTTCATCTACACACTCTCCATCACCATATCAATTATGAATATATAATGCCAATAAATAAGCGTTTCAACCAACTCATTTAATTTAATACCTCACAGGAGCTTGCAGTTTGTAGCTTCGACGAATCAATAGAAGTGAAAGGTTGACGAACTTTTTTTTAGCAGCTGCATACATTAGCCTGAAAATGTAGTTGGGATCGCTGGTCAAAAATCGAGCACACTATTTCTGTACGTCATTTACGAACATAAGCTTTCTTAAATGCATGAGTAGACAAGCAGACTTCATTTTTTTTCTTGCATGCTTCTTTACACATTTCATGCTTCATTATTTCGAGTGACCTTCTATATGGTCGGCTGCATGTCGACTGGAGTGGTCATCCGCCGACATGAGAGCCTGCGATCCAACCAAATTATTTTGAGTGACCTTCTATATGTTTGGTTGCATGTCGACTTGAGTGGCCGGCCGCCAACATGAGAGCCAGGGTTATTCATGGAGCACCTAACTGGTGATACCCATATTAGGAAGGTAATGCTAACAATTCTGCATGTGAATATGTGATTGCTATAGGTTCTCTCCATTAATTAATTACTCATTTGTATAAATACTAATTTCTTAAATAAATTCGAGTACATAAAAGTCTCTCTCAAATTGAAAAAGATGAATGATTGCTATAGGTGCTCTCCATTAATTAATTACTCATTTGTATAAATACTAATTTCTTAAATAAATTCGAGTACATAAAAGTCTCTCTGAAATTGAAAAAAGATGAATGACTTCAGTGTCGGCTTTAATTTACAGAAGCAAAATTATTTCAAGTTTGGCTTGTTCTCTTCCATCCAATTTGTGTGTGAGCAATCCCTTGAGTCATCACTTAGCAATGCCGTCTTTCTCCTTGTCTTTTTTTCACCTTGTAGAAGAGCTTCCAAGTATGGATCCATTGACATCTTTGGAGGAGTTGTTGACAGATGGGTGTGTGAAGCTTACTCAACTCGACCAAAATTTACAAGTCGAGCTTTGACTATAGTTTTAATATGATAGTGACCCGACCAATTTTTTATATACCCAACCAGTTGTTGCTTCGACTATAATTAATTTTCAATGACCAACACATTTTACATACTGACCAAGTGTGATTCGACTATATTTTGTATCAACCCATAGATGTTACCTCTCCAAGTATAACATCGACTCCATATTAACTTTGGCAACATTATGACTCAACCAAACATGTTCTTAGTCAATACTAAACTTGACAAGCTCCAATTCATGAACATGTGGAACATATATATTGTTATGAAACGACAAAGCAAGTCAGTTTTCCAAACACAAAAATAAAGAGAACATTTAAGTTATTTTACAGGTGGTTGGCAGATCATGACAAAGCTCCATTAAATTGCTTTTCCCACGTCTATTTGTCAACCGAGATAGTCGGTGTTCGATCGTGGCAGTCGGCACAAGGTTCTATGAAACAATAACATCAAAAAGTAATGTTCGATTGATTGCTCTACAAAGACCAATTGCTTTGGAAGGAATTTCGATCGGTTGTCATAGTCATCTTTCTATCCACCAATCTAAAAAAACAATTTTATTCTCGTCGGTGGACATCTTTGTCATTGTAGTCATCGGTGTTAATGGGCTAATGACTGCTATAGTCGTTCGTACTTCTTCGAGTCAACATTACTTGTGTTGATGAAACAATGATCGAGGGCCAGCAGTGAAAGGGGGTGGTCGGACAGAAAGGGGGTGGTCGGACCATGATCAGTCAGAAGCCAACTATTTCAGGAGAATTTATTAACGGAAGCATAAATTTCTTAAACTAAAGTTACCTGCAAATAGACTGAAAATGCTTCATTATCACGACGTGATTCTGTAAAAACAATTTCAAACAACATAAATTTATTAACGGAAACACGAACATGACCAGTCGGAAGATGACTATTCCGAGAGAATTTATTGACGGAAACATAAATTTCCTGAACATGCTCCAGCATATCTCGTCTACTCAAAAGGCGGTCGACGATCGGCAGTGGATACTCTTCGAAGCATCGACAAACTCAGCATTTATCCCTGGTTACACGCAGACCAAAAAATCCTTGTCGAAGAAGAAATGCTGTAACGAGACCGTGAGCGCAAGAACTGAAGATTCGCTACCAAGAAATGAAAAACTGCCAAGTCTTTTGGCATGCACTATCCACGAGTATTTGAATATTGGATGGCCTTTTGGAGTTCATGTTAATAAATCTAATGAAGAAATTTGGAATTGTTTTCACGAAGGAGCTCTGGAACTAGCAATTGTGTCTGTCTTATAAACCTATCGGCTCTTCCAATATTATCGGAGGACGACCATCAATGAGAACCGACCAACTAAGTGCTTAGAAAATGATCGACGCAACACCTACGGAAATGTTTATGTCAGTTGCCTTCCTTGGGAAAACCTGCAAGACGAAGCTCTAAAAACCAAAATTAAGGAATGTTATCACCATAAAACAACACCAGGTCATTGATAATATATTTCACCACTAATTATCACAAGTCCAACTGTCATCTGGAGAAATGCGTTGACTGGCCTAAGTAGTTCATCCACCAACATAAAGATGCTCACGCTAATCGATAACTACACTAGTGTTCGCTGACCAAATAACTTACTTGCCGACTAATTAACTCTGTTGACCTGTCAACCACCGACCAATGGCTCGGCTAGCACTCAAATTGACCTGAGCAACCGTCTCCATAGACTACATCGATTGGAATTTTTTTTCATACGATCCACAACCCATTGCATCAATGCTTATAGATCAAGCAATCAACATATATGAAATTGACCATTATCAAGCCAATAAACCAGAGGATGAAAGTAGACCATTATTAATTGAAGTTGAAAGCCTCAATGTTTTTCGAGGATGTTGATTGTTCGTCGACTAGGAATCCATCGACCATGCGTGGATCTTTAAACCGATTTCGACTGCAGGTGAAAAGAAAATCTATAATACATCTACTGCAAACCTTTCATTGAGTCCGATAATTGATCAGCCGGTCAATGGATATAATGTGAAGGATTCGTTGTCACATGAAGGTTATTTGGATGCCGCCTACGAGTTAACACATGTATATAAAATTCTTTGCTGGCTATAAATGTCTCGCCCAAGCCCAACTGTTCTATCAAATTGTTTGGATAAAGGAGCCCTAGTTTTGGCGTCTCTATGGAGACCGTTGATTAATACTAAGTTGGTCGATGAGATTTTAAAGCTTGGATTCTCTACATCCCATGAATAGAACGAGACGGCGATCCCTAGAGCGACTGGATCCATGGCCTACACGCATGCGATATGCAGGATTGAAACTACCAGGGCACACGGTGAAGGTGCGGATAATTTACAAAATCACGACGGGAGTCTTTAATATGTCGACGATAAGACTATCAACCACCGACTATACACAATATGGATATAACATAAAGCAAGTCGGTTATTTAAATGTCAAATGGATTAAGTTTACTTACAGCCAACCGCTCAAATGCGTGCTAGTCGACATCACTCTATTGACCATGGTCGACGAGCGAATCCATTAGTCAGGGAATGAGTTTAAACATTGAATCTCTATCTTCCAACGTCGATCTTGTTTCCATTCAATGAAACGTCGATCGGTCTGCGTGCTTCAGTCAGCAGGTATTTTTATCTTAGAACAAGTCGATGGAATAAGTAATAGTCGGAATAGACTTGGCTTCAGACGCCAAATTTCTTTCCTCCATCCGTAGTTGATATGTATAAAATTGATGGTCTACTACAGCAGTCAATGGTCGACTGACTTCTCACGCGTCTCAAGGAATTTCCGGACCTGAAGTCTCACCCTCATTTGTCAAACCGAGCCAGTTTCGAGTGCTTCAGGTCATCCATCTGTCCTTTGGGTTTCACCTGCTCAAGTCCAGGAATATCGGTAGCAATCCCAATGACAACTTCTTATTGAAATTCGTTGAGGAAGAGCCTCTGGAAGATGAAACTCTGGTTATGTTTCGGTGTTAAAAAGTTCTGTAAAATTTGCAATGAAGGGAAATCCTATAAGTGATTTAGAGTGGGCGGAAGTGAAAATCCCTGACAAGAGACAGGAGGGTTGGAGGGTTGCTTGTGAAGCAAGCCACGCTCAGCAGATGGCGGCAGGTCATTGTCGGGAGGGATGAACACGCGACAGGATTCCATTCGCTCTATAAGTGAGGAATCTAATGTGTTGATGGTTATGCTTCTCCACGATGAAACGCCTACTGCGTAATTAATTTTTTTTTTAATATATATATAATTTAATTAATACAAATATATATAAATATTTTTTAATAATAAAATTTTTAATATTTATATTTTTTAATTAATAAATACTATAAATTTATATTAATTCAAATTAAGATGGTAGAGATTCCCATATATTTACATTAAAACCTAAACATCAAATTTTACTAGCATATACAAAATAAATAAATTACTTGTTACATTTACCATTACTAATATTAACAAGTGCCATAGGGTGGCAAAGTCCCTCCCATAAGATTTATGATGCATAATAGTTTGTAAAATTTATGATGCATAATAGTTTGTAAATATGTAGACGTAGGAAAATCAAATTTGCAACTATTTTTATATGTATATTATGTTCAAAAGTAACCATAGGCCTATACAATGGTTTTGTCGAAAGTGCTAGTATATGTATGTATAGTATACAAAATTGCTAGATGTATACATATAGTATACAAAATTGCTAGTGTATGTACAGAGCATATAAAATAGAAAACATGTGCTTCGTTTTCTTCCTTTATGTTCCTTTGATCTGCAAAATGGAAAACATGTCAATAATATTAATGTGAATTGTTGTTAAGAATATAAAGAGTACAATTGAAATCATATGTTACTATTTTCTTATGTGAAATTCTTGGAAAACATGTCAATAATATTAATGTGAATTGTTGTTAGGTATATGAAAGAGTAATTGAAATCATATGTTACCGTTTTCTTATGTGAAATTCTTGTTTTGTTCTTGAACATCTTTGAGGATTTGCATTTTTCAATACAAAATTTACCTTATGTAATGTTCAAGCCTATGCCCATGCAGTAGCCCATCTTCCTACTGCTTTTGAGAATCGCTTGGTAACTGCTGCAACACTATGATTTTCTTAGATCTTGATTTTTTTATATGAGAAATGTTCATATCTAAGTGTGCGATGGCTACAACAAGCCATGGATGTTATATGTTTGTCTGCCTAATATTTGTCGAGTTCTTGATGTACATAAAGAGTGTAGTAAGTGGGTAAACAAGTATCTAGAGGACATAATCAGTCTCCTCAATATATGCATTGTGGTAAAGAATTGGATCTCTATAATTTCGCATTTCCATTTTAGTTCATTCAGATAGTAATCCACTACTTGAATGGGGCAGAGAGACGTACTACTAAAATTCAATTTTGGAGATCCCGGAGCAGCCTAGCGAAAAGCATATTCACGCAACCTTATAATGGACTATTAGTTTAACCATCAACTAAGGGGGCAGACAATCAAGGAATAAGATAGAAATTACAAAAGGGAAATGGAGAGACTCATAGAAATATTGTTGCTTCCAATTTTGGTTGTATTGTTACTCAAAATTTTACCTAATTTAGTATATACTATTTGAACAACAAAATGATTTTTCAATTTGTAGACACTTGTATGGATTACCAGGAAGGTGCACCTATAATCCAAGTGATGAGTTACAAGTAATGTTAATAAAGTATTGAGTTACAGATTATTTTGTTTCATAGTCTCAATCTGTCATCTCTATGTTATGTGTCTCCTTTGACTAATGCTTTCTTTGTAACAAATAATTGCATGTATTTTAAGCTTAAAGTTGTAGATTTTGAGTTTATAATCATTATTCTACATGAACTTACGGTTGGTGATTGCATTTACCCTAGTAAAATGAGCATGCCATCATCACAAAGCTTGAAATTTAAAGCGTTTAAAGCATTCATATGCATGCTCACAAACACCATTACATCTTATAGCTTTTCACATGAATAGGAAAAAATATTGATCTTTTACCTTGTAAGATCATGCTACGTTCCTACATACAATTCAATCATCCTATGCTACTATATATAAAATACAAAGAAGAGGAATATGAATATTTACATGCTAATGGAGGCAGTTACTTGATGTCATAATAATGGGGTCACTTATAATTACAATGGTGTGGCATATCAGGGATTATTGTTTAAAAAATTATATATGTCAACCATTTTGGATGACAAAAGCATCTATGCTGAAAATTCTCTAAATGGTTAGCGAGACAACTATAAATACTTTTTCACCGTCGACAAAGAAAAGATGAGCATGCAACTGGTAAAATTGCCTACTTAAACGTCTGATTCCTTGTCGTTCCTTCTTATGGTTGGTTTTAAGCTGCTGCCCTTTTGGGTAAATATAAGGCAGGAAGGGATATAATATACAGAGACAAAACAAGGACATGCTGGGATGACTAAACAATGCCTTCTATAGCGTGGTATTCCAGCATAAGCGAGTGTTTCAAGCAGCCTTGAGCGATATATACGTAGGTATTATTCCCTTTTCGCACGTGTTCCTAGATTAGGTGTAGTACATTACTACATTCCATGGGATTTGCAAGGAAGCACATACCCAATGAGTCTACATTTTTTTAGAGCTCTGGCCTCTAAAGTAGTAAGGATACCCAAGATGAGTACAAGAGGAGCCTAAACATGAATAGAAATAGCCTGCACTATTGTTTCATGTAGTAACCCAACGAGAAAGAGACGAGCCTCGGCGTAAATTGAAGTTTTACTACTGCACCATTGAAGACAGGCGGCTACAATGCAAGTTATTAGTATATAATCAACGCTTATCGAATACTATATAATCAATATGGTTATTAGTATTATGAACTCTGATATGCATAAAATAAAGTCCATATACGAATTGCAGAGTTGATAGGATCGATTGTATATATATACACATTATCAAACAAAATATATGGGTTTAATGATAGAGTCGATAGGGTCGACTGTATATATATACACAGTGTCAAACAAAATATATGTATTTAATGATAAGAACTCATACAGGATGTAGAGTCGACATGGTCGACCATTTAAACGTTATTAACCGATCAATAAGAGAACCATGAATGAGAGCCGTGTAAATTCTTATGTGTATATATGGTGGAAGGTTGTGAGGCCATACGTTTGGACTTCCATGGAATCGAACGCAAGATGTCCAAGAAGTGGTAATACATAAATTAAAACAAATAGACAACACTAGCATAAACTTTAAACGGGACAAAACATATCGTATCAGTGTAACATTGTCATTATGCAGAGAATTCAACACATATCGGAAAAACAAACCATAGATACATTTAATTAAAAAAATAATACAATGATAGAAGCCTCGTAGGCAGCAAATACCGTACTCTATGTAGAAAGCAAGATAACTAGCTGTTAACAAAATTTTACAAGTATAATTCACCCAGTATACGGGGTAGATAACCCTCGCGATGAGGCGATAACCATATCATTGTTAGCTTTGGTTCCTATAGAAACTAAGATATTCAGCTAGTAACACCGGTTACAGACATAGACTGTTTCATAATAAGAACAAAATATTGTTTCCTACATAATACATTATCCCTCCAAAAATGAGATAAAGGAATGGATGGAAGGAAGGTGTAGCCATACCTCCATTGGGATTTCTATACGTATTGGCACAGCACATTAACAATCTCTAAAGTAAGAAGCGGAAAGCCTACTGAAAGTATGCATGTGTGTTGTATAGTGGTCGACACCAGGAAACAAAAAGTTGTCTTATTCATACGACGTCGTCGTGATTAGCGAACAACACTAATAATGGAAATATTGTAGGGGATAGTACCTTTTATAAGCCCAAGGAAAAGATGGCTGCACCATCCTGTTTATCCCAAAATCCCGAGGAACAGATGGCTGCACCATCCTATTTATCCCTTAGCATCGATTTCACAAATAATTCCCGGAATGACACCCAAAATCACCAAGGAACACAGGGCGAGAATCTACTATTTCATAGCTATTGCTACATTAACATTAGTACCTGAAGGTACAAGATGCACAATACAAAGCACGAGGTATCTCATCACTAATGCAACTTTGCCGAAAAATATAAAGACTAGCGTGCATCTTAGGCCAGATGGAACATGGCAGTCATGCATCTCAAGACAATTGTAAGATGGGAATCCCAACAGATAATATTGAAATATAGTAAAGTTGACGTTTGTGCTCGATTTTTTTCAATTTACTTTGTTGAAAGTCACTCACATTCTTACTAGACTCTTTTTCCATGGAGACCTTCCGAATCGATAAGAAGAATGAATTATATTCTTGTGATTGGGTGGGGCTCCATCCCGTTTAAGGTTCAGGAGATATAGAACATCTCAAGAAATTCAGGCTTGGTTTTAGGCTCGGGGAAGATACAGAAGCACAGAGCTGGTCGTGCAAGGAGCAGGTGGATTCCATTGTTTAAAGCAGGATTCCTTACCAAGTTCATAGATGTACACTTATAAGAATCTAATGTCCTTCGCATTTGATATTAAAAATGATAGTTAATGGTTCATTCTACTTCTAGCCATCGGCAACTCCTACTTAACTTCTATCTCTCCATGCCTTCTCTTGCGCCCGCTCACCACTTAAGATAAAGAATAAAGGGAGAAGTAGCTTTCCCGAGCTCTTACGGCTAGCTCCAGTGCGTGCTTTAGGGATGGCTTTAGCGTGCTCGATCCATGGCTTGTTCACAACATCTTGCCTGGCTGTCGGACATATTCTATTTTATAAATAAATTAAATTGACACGTAAATATGCAAGTTGTTAGGTGAATTGCTCACTTCACATCCGAGTGCCCTACGCTCCAACAGCATATGCATTGGGGGACATTACTAGCTCGCTTTACTGGGACAGCCAGGTAATGTTGGAAGGCAGGCCCAGCCCATTTAAAAAAGCCTACAAAGCTCGAAATGGGTGTAGTCGAAATGGGTGTAGAAGTAACTCATCTCTATACGAAGCTACCGTCGTCCGCCGATAAGAAACATGAAGAGCCAACGGTTTCGTTGCCTTTGATTTTGGCATTTGTTTATAAAAATGAGTTCCTCTCTGCTCTATGTTACAAGAAAACGAACTTCATGGCAGATTGGAGCAGTGCGGGCTATATTCTGGATTCATATAACACTATAGCTGAAGGTAACGTCACCCCCTATTTATGTTTGTGATTTTTAAAATGTGTTACTCTCTCAATGCTATTTTTAAATGAAGATTGCAAAGAGTAAACCAGAGCTTATAGAACATAATCGCCCTTTCAAGCTAGGACAGTTTATATTTTGACAAAAATAAACCAAAAGACTATGACAGAAAACCAGTTTTTTAGACTTACAAACTGCATACTACATATAATAGATAGAAATTGGAAGAAGCTAGCTTGTTGATACTTAACCCCTATAATGATAGCACGAGTCTTTCATATAGTTAAATTAAGTGCTAAATTTGTTTCTGTGCATATCCTATAAATTCTTGAATTGCAGAAGAGGAACAGTTCATATAAATTTGTTTGTATGCAGAAGAGGAACATATTTTAATATAATCTGCATCATGCAAAAGGTGTGAGGGAGAGTTTATGGGTAGAGGCAGTGGCTTGGCCTCAACGACCAGCTCTAGTTCAAACTAATTCATGGCTTTTGAACTACATCCAAGTCCAAGTCCAGCTTCCCTATGGAAAGGTATGTACACATTTATTGAAATGATAAATAAGGTAATAGAACAATACTACTTTAATTTCAAGAAGGCTTGAATTGAACTTTACCTATAGTCTTTGTAATACCGGTATGTAATGTTTTGCTAGAAAATGGTGCTCAAGTTAGATCCAGTAATCTTCAGTGTCCCACAATGCATGATGGATACATGTTCTTGCAATTGTTCTTGCAGCCTCGAGGTAGGAATGCTCTTGATACCTGTTCTTGCATGCCTGTAGATAGGCATGTTTTTGAATATTAATGAGTTGAAGGCGACATGTAGGTAGGTAGCAATGATTCACCTTCTGGAAGTGCATACAAGCGGTGAACAGTGAGGTCGTAAGGGGTGCTCTTTCAAATTGATGAAGATGGCTGGGTTAATGAAGATGTACATGCTTGAAGTGCAGACAAGCGGTGAACATGCTTGAAGTGCAGACAAGCGGTGAACAGTGAGGTCGTAAGGGGTGCTCTTTCAAGTTGATGAAGATGGATGGGTTGATGAAGATGTACATGCTTGCCACCGCCAGATTGACATGCCACCACCACCTCTTCCACCGCTTGACAGAATAAACATGTCATCACCACTAAACGGTGCAGTAAAATAAATGTCATCATTCCTCGAGAAGTGAAGTGATACCATTAATGGTATCATTAATGACTTAATACCTTGTTTTATGTACTAGCAAGAAAGAAGCAGGAGCCGGGCAATAACTGTTCAAAGTTTCCTCCAATGGAAAGAAATAAAATTAAATCTATTATTTAATTGACAAATAAAAAACCATTAAGTTAAAGTTTGGTTAAAACATGAAAATTGAAAAATCAAAGGAAAACTAATAAATAGTTAGAAAACAATAGTTTAAAGTACATGAATTATAATTCAAACTTTATTTGGATTACATTGGTTGATATTCAAAGTCTATTATTTCGATTACATTGGTTATTATTCAAGATTTAATGACTTGCTACATTAACCATTTTTAATATTAAATTAATAAAGTACATGGGTTATAATTCAAACTTCATTTGGATTTCATTGATTATTATTTAAGGTTTATTTGGATTATTCACATTGAGTAATATAAAATTAGTGCTTATTTTTATTATTAATATTATATAATATATAATTAATATTATTATTAATATTATATAATATATAATTAATATTTATTTGAATTAATTAGAATTTATTAGCTTTTAGATTAGAGATTTATTAAAATGTATTTTAATTAATTATGAATTATTTGAATTAAGATTTACTAATATATATTTATAATTAAATTATTATTTATTCATGTTTAATAAAGTTTTTAAATGAGTTAGAGGAGTTTAAATTGTACTCATTATGATTTATTAAGTTTTTAATAAAAAAATTAATTGTATGGAGAGATTGGGAGATGCTCTATAGACTATATGGGAGAAATGTCACATATATATAGTAACACTACATTACTGAATAAAAGAAAAATTTTAAAAATAATGAAAAGTAATTTAAAAATTTATGTTGGCTTATATAATAAAAAAATAAAACTTAAACTGAAATCTATCAAGCAAAAGAGGTATCAAATTTATTGAGCTTAAGATTAAAAAATTACACCTCAAGAAATTGGATCTCTTTAATAAATCTAAATTTAAAATAGATCTATGTTGGTTTTAATTTAATTAAATTTTATTATTATATAAAACATTTCAAAAATTTAAAGAAAACAATTATTCAAATTATTATTCAAATTAAAACCAAAATAATTCATTTTAAAATTCATCATATTTTTTATAACAATTGAATAGATTTTTAGAAATATAGTATTTTAAAAAATACAGCCATAAAAACCATATGTAATTGTGTCTTACAAAACATTTACATCTAAAACTATGTGCATTAAATATATCCACAAAAATCTCTACAATAAAATTATAATTATAATGTATAGTTGAATATAAATTTGAGTCACATATGCATCTACACTAGCATATATATTAGTTCATGAATACTTCAAAAATGATTATGTTATTACATTTTTATAATGTCATATTAAAGATAATTTCAAACATAAATTTATATAAAGTTTTCAATGTTTTTGGATTACACTTTGAGAGAATATGGACATTAAATAAAAGAGATCTATAATTTTATATCCAGAAATGGATGGATAGACAAAACTAGTGACTCTAAAATTAGTTGATCTTTTAAAAATTAAGAAAATAACTTAATTGGTTGTACTTATAATTTGTTTGATGAAGCAGCTCTATGCCTTAGTGTAGGATGTTATGCCCTAGTGTAGGATGTTAAATGGAAGCATTGCTTAATGGAAAATTAGATCATAACAACATCTATACCAAACCTTTGTAATCCATTGAAACATAATGAGCTTAAGCAAGTAAGACACTATAGTGTATTATCAAGTATAAAAATGGTATTAAGAACAAGTTTACAAACATTAATACCAACCTAAGATTATATATTTGAGTATTTCTTTCACTCATGCATTGGATGAGCTATATGTCCCTAAAGGTGAGAGAATGCAATTTATAAGAAAGGGCTTGAGGTAACTTTGGTGTTAGGAAAAAATAACAAGATTACAAAAATATGTAGAGTAGCCTAGATTATAGGAAGATATCTTGATTTATTCATTTGAGGATGCCTATTACAAAAATATGTAGAGTAGCCTAGATTATAGGAAGATATCTTGATTTATTCATTTGAGGATGCCTATTATATTGTAAATTGAACCAAACACTAGGAAGCCAGATTTATATTGTCAGTTACTTGTACTTACTATGCCATGAAAGAGTAGCTAATTGTATTTTGTGAATGGTTTGTAAAGAGTAACTAATTGTATTTTGTGAATGGACTTTCATGGACATTTTATGAGGAGAGTTGCCCCAACTTGGACTAAATAGCGAAATCGACACTTGAGACAAGCGTTGCACCGAGATATCACTCAAGTTATAGGATTGTAGGGTTGTTGAGACTTCATTTCCATGATTGTTTTGCGTAGGTATTATGTATATATTTATTTAAAGTTGGGTGCTACTAGGTGGTGGAGAGAGGAGACCATTGGTTGTCTTGAGTCTCTTCGACTTGAATTGGCACTTTCATGCCAAGGTAATTTTATAATCCTTATATGTTGAAATGGTTTTGATGGATCAATGTTGATACTTATGTAATTTAAGTAATTCCAATGAATTGAAGGTTCTATAAACCTGTCACTCAGAGTCCTTTTAAGAGTTAAGAATATATATTTTTTCTTAAAAAAAATTATAGGTTTAGGTTTAAAGAAGATAAGATATGTATACTTCTATAAACTTTAGTGGTTGATTTCAACTAATAAAATTAATTTGATAAATAATATTTCAATAAACCAAAATTTGAAATTTTATACTAAACCATTTAACACAACATAATAATATAAACATAAAAAATCAACTAAAAACTACAAACTTTCCGCAAACTCTACAAAGCACTAAAATTATTGCGCCAAGAGGCGCTCTACAGCCCAGTATGAGGGAGATCTTCTAACTGGTACCGTTACATCTATTAAATCATAAAAATGTACCGTTACATTTAATAAAACGTAAAAAGTTATAATATGAGGGAGATCTAATAAAAAGGAACGTGTATTTTCAATTGAAAAACAGGGTTGATATCAATGCCTATATAAACAAAAAACAACATAAAAAATGATAAAATAACGTTTTCGAAAAAATAAAATGTAAAAATTAATACTATGAGGGAGATCTTGTAACGGATGTAACATGTAATAAATAATATGTCTATAGTAAACAAAAAAGAAGTTAAAAAAATATTATAGCTGACATAAAATAAAGAAGTTAAAAATATATTATAGTTGATATGAAAAGTACAAACATAATATTATACCCAACATAAAATAAAGAAGTAAACAAAAATGTAAAAAAATATATTATAGCCTACATTAAAACTAGAAACATAAGAAGTAAAAAAAATTATTATACCTAACCTAAAAACTAAAAACATAAAAAGTAAAGAAATAAAGAAGTAAAAAAAAATATTATAGTGGACATAAGAAGTAGAAATGAAAGAAGTAAAAATAATATTATAGCCTACATAAGAATAGAAAAGAAAAGCAGCCATAATAATACTTAGATTTGCTAACTAATAATTATATTTGATAACTAAATATAACTCCAAGCAAAAAGAGATTTGAATCTTGGTCTCTAGGTTAAGATAAGCCCAATCACCTCACTACTTACCAATAGATCACACAGAAATGGTGTTAAAAAAAAATGCCATAATAACCCAATCACCTTAATTCCTACCAATAGACCACAAACAAATGTTGTTAAACAACAAAAGATGCATATTTATTTTATTCGTTGCATTGATTTCAACAATGCATTTTTTTTGTTTTTTACATGTATGCATTGAATTTATCAATTTAATAAATAAAAAAATCTTTCATTAATTTCAACAATGCATTGTTTTTTGTTATTTACATCTATACATTGAATTTATCAATTTAATAAAAAAAATACTCTGCAATGATTTCAACAAATTAGATTTTGGTGTTCTCTATTTCAGAGTATATCGTGGATCCTCATGATAATATTGCAAATAATGAAGATATTGATTATTAAAGAAGAAAAGTACGACAAATGTATAGAATAGAAAAATAAAAATAATCTTTGTAGCAAGATTTATGTGGTTGTTGATTTCAGGAGGTTTTAGAGAATCCATAGTATCCATGTTCTTTAGTCAACGTTTCGAATCCATAACAGAAAAAGAAGCATCAAAACATACAGAAGAACAAAGAAAACACGGTTGTGAACTAAAGAGATCGTGAAGAAGTGTTATTTGTGCAAAGGGATTCTCAAAAGCATGAATGGGAGATAATTTCAGGGTTATATAGGAATCAATATAACTACCAATGAATATGACATACTTGGATACATGGAATGTGATAACAATTTACTCATACTTATTACTTAATTTATTATAATCCTCATAATTCTTTCTGTGTTTTCAACTTAACATGTTCCTTACAATGTTGAAATTTTTTATTGCATATTTTTCAGTGTAGATGTTATTCCGTGGACGCATTGATTTCAGTGTATGGATGCATTGATTTCAATTAATGGACGCATAGATTTCAGTGTATGGATGCATTGATTTTAGTGAATGGACGCATTGATTTAAGTGAATGGAGGCATAGATTTCAGTAGATGGACGCATTGATTTCAGTGAATGGATGCATAGATTTTAGTGTATGGGATTTTTTATTGCATATTTTTCGGTGTAGATGTTATTTTGTGGATGCATTGATTTCAGTGTATGGACACATAGATTTCAGTGTATGGATGGATTGATTTCAGTGTATGGATGCATTGATTTCAGAAACAACAAAAGAACGAGAAAAAGACTTGAAACGAAAAGCAGAAGAACAAAAAGAATTTCGAAAAAGGAAGATGGAGGAAATGATAGTACAAGAACTAGAAGAACAAAGAAAACGAAATATAGATCAACAAAAAGAATATCGAAAAAGAAAGTTAGACGAATTGACAGCAAAACAATGAGAGGAACAAAGAAAACGAAACGTTGATCGACAAAGAGTGTATTGAGAGAGAAGTTGAAGCAGTTGGAAGAACAAAGAAATCAAGTTGCAAAACAACAAATAAATCAAAATGTATGAAATGATGAAATGTCGGCAGAAGAAGGAGAAGAATGAACAAAACAAAATGCAGATCAACAAAAAGAAAATCGAAAAAAAAAAAGTTAGGCAAATTGACAGCAGAAGAACGAGAAGAACAAAGAAAACGAAACGTTGATCGACAAAGAGCGTATCGAGAAAGAAAGTTGAAGCAATTGGAAGAACAAAAAAATCAGTTTGCAGAACAACAAATAAATCAAAATGTATGAAATGACGACGGAAGAAGGAGAAGAACAAACAAAACAAAACGCAGATCAACAAAAAGAGAATCGAAAAAAAAAGTTAGGTGAATTGTCTCTATTTTCCAGTTTAACAATTTACTCTATCCTTAATACTTATTACTTACATTATCATAATCCTCGTAAATGTATATGTGTTTTCAACTTAACTTGTTCCTTACAATGTTGATCAAACTCCAGTTTTGTGTCACTGCCCACGACTGAAACCAGCCTAGATCCAAATCTGAGGCTCTATCAAGCGTCGAGAGGGATCAAATCTCCCGAGGTGCAAACCTCTTTTTAGGTATTGCACTCAAGGAGATTTTCGAGGAGAGGTTTGCACCTCGAGATATTTGATCCCTCTCAGCGCTTGATAGAGCCTAGGATTTAGATCTAGGCTGGTATAAACACCCAATTTTGGTGGAGGTTTTGAATGAAGTTCACGACTTAATATGTTGAAGAATTTGCAAACTTTTTCATTTTATTATTATTTTATTATATATTTTAACTAGTTATGCAAATGATATCAAACTGTATTGATAATTAACTAAATATAATAAAATAAAACAACCTATAAAAATTTTAATTACTATAACTATGCTTCTTTGCTATTTCCTTGCAGTAATCTTTTATTTCGTAAAGGCTTATTTTTATAAGTTTGAACTATTCCACTTACCATGGCAATGCTAAATGTCGACACAGCTCTACATATTTGGAGGAAATGCCACTAGTACTAAATGTTGACAGTATACATCCCTCTGCAAATTTCGATTTAAGGATTGTAACCTATGTTGCACTGGCTTTGGGGATGGGGGAACGACGGGGACGGGGGGGGCGAGTCCCCGGGATGGATAGAGCGCACCCCCAACTTTTCAAGGGACGGCAGGTTGGGGACGACAATAATTAATATATATATATATATATATATTAAAAACTTTTAAAAATTAGAATTCACCTTAAACATTTGTAGTTGATTGTAAGCACAATAGTTTATACTTTATAGTATTATGCACATCCCTTACACTTGCTAGTTTTGAAAAAACTCGGGCAAATAAGAAAAGGACTTGAGAGCATTATTGGCACTTGAACGTGAATAAAATGTAGTTTAGCTTTAGGAAACTTAAGTATAACTATTTTCAATTTGTACTAAGGTCCATGTAGGGTCTATGAGAAGAATGCTTGTCTCTATAACAACTCTTCTTCCTTAAATTTCTTGCTTATAATGATTGGGTTAAAAAGCATTCCCTTCACAACATGTTCTGTAGACTTTTACAACTATGTTGAAAACCACTACAAAACAGTTTTGGATATACATGCTTGCAATCCGTAAAGAGATTAGATTCATGTTTTAGATAAAGAAGGATATTGAACAGGAATTTATTCAAATGTTAAGTACCCAATCTAAGTCATTACTATCCAATTGTTTTCACAGTGCTTGAGGTTGGGATGGGGAAAAAGTTGGGCTTGAATAACTCATGGACACCTATGTAAAATATGTAAAAGCTAAGATGACCCTAAAAATGAGAAGAACAAGAGCAATACCCAAAAGGATCAAACCTTTGAGTTGTTGCATTTCTTAGTTTGTTGAAATGGAGGCTTTGCTGCTTGTAATGATGTTGCTAAAAAGACAATAGTTAAATCACTAGAAACCCAAATCAAAATCTATCATACACAACCCATATTTTGAGCTGCAACTTGCATAGATTTAGATTTAGATTTAGAATAATACAAATAATATGGATGGGATAAATGATCATATTGTCCATTCATCAATGTCCATTGCCAGAATTGAAGATACATAACCAAAACATCTCCAAAATTTGCCCAAGACATCTCTGAAATCTACTTGGAATGTCTCCAAATCTACTCGGAAATATGTTGGGGACGTTTTGGATACGACCAACAAGCCTCCAAGTCCCTAATGAAGTCCCCAAAAGATTAGGGAAGTTTCCTAAGGGTCCCCAAGTCCCCGAAACGGGGAGACGGCGAATACGGGGCTTTTTTTTGGGGGGGACGGGTTCCCGTGCAACATAGATTGTAACCTAATCCAACTAATTTTGAAAGCCAATGGCCTTTATTAACTATCCAAAATTGCATGCTTTTATTGCAATCTGTATATTTTCTATGCTTTTATTGCAATCTGTATATTTTCTTACAATATAGTTTAATTTGTAATCTTTACACACGTCAAAAAAATTTACAAAAACCTATGGTAAGTTTTTCATTGAATAATTAATTTTATATAAAGATAGGTATACATTTTAAGATTTTAAAATTTTTCCCTTAGTTATTGTTAGTTGCTATAATCTAATTATTATATATTTATTAAAATTATTGTTTAATGGTTGAAATAGTTATTATTTTTAATATAAAAAAATATTTAAATATTTATCGTTTAAATAATTATTTTTGAACTCATAAAACATTGTTATATCTATAAGTGTTTATATATTAGAATTTGGAGTGGATTAGCATCTTTTTTTTTCTAGATTGCTTGATGATGAGACAAGTATATTGTCCAAATTGATTTTATGGCAAGTTCAAAATTTGAAATAAACAATTATAAAAGAAAAAATATATCAAAAAACTAATAGTTGATGCATGGATGCATGGATAACTCTTAGTTGATGCATGGATAAAAGACATCGTAACAAATAACGTATTACGTATTTGTGACATTTTAAATGATTATGTTAGTTTAAATTATAACATTTTATATTAATCTCAACCATAATATATATATATATATATATATATATATATATAATCTAAATCTAAATCTAAATTTTTAAATTATAACCAAATCTCCTCCTTGTATTCCTCTGCATGTTCTCAAAAATACATAAAGAATATGAATATATGTTTATTCGATCCATTTCCAATATATTTTATCTTATTGTTTACCCTCTTGGTATCTATATTCATATCAATTGATATGACAACATTTGAAATTGAAGGAGGCTAAAGGCGTGACTTTTTTTCCGTTTAGGCGATTTTTAGCCCAAATCCAATGGACTTTTTTTCTCTGAATTCGATTTTTTCTGCAAGCCAAATCATTTGCTTGAGTGAAAAAATAGATTCATCACTCTCAAAAACTTTGGGGCACCTGAGTTATGAAAATTTGACAGCTCTTATATGGAATTCCCAAAATCCATTGCTCGATTTAGTAAAAAAATGGCCAGAAAAAAAAGAAAAAACAATGGAAAAAACATCCTCTGTTTAAACTACTCTTTTGAAATTCAAACCTCCTCAAATGGTTTGGCTAAGAAAAGATTCTTCGACATCAACAAGGCTTAGCAAAAAAACTTCTTGGTCTGGCATGAAAGCTTAATCCCTCTCTATCAATACTGCATGGCTCATGGCTCATACACTAGGTGAACTCATGCATACATAACTCCCCAAGGTTAGCCACAAGATTTGCATATATAAATCCCCAAGGTCAACCACAAGATATTCAACCCTTTTCTGGTGAAATCGCGAAGTTGGTATACACTTTTTTGACAATCAGGTGAATTTGATTGTAATTTTCAATTTCTCGTCCAAAGGTTTTCGTCAAATCATTTTCTCATACGAGATTTTTTAACATTCTCATCCGAGAGTTTAAAATTTTCTCATCTAAGAGTTTGGTCGGGTTTATGTTGGGTTAATAATTTTCTTAGACAGAGTTTGATATTTTCTCTCCCAAGAGTTTTCTCGAACCCGCCAAACAAACTCTCGAGCCGAACTCTCGCACAAGAAATAAGATTCTTTTTTAAAATCTCATCCGAGAGACTGTTTTATATATAAAGGCCAAAAATTGACGTTCCAGGCACCATACTAATGCATGTTGTCATTGTTGGGCTGCACCCGACAGAAAACCCGTGAGACTAGTTGGGTTGCATGCCTCCCACGAAAACGATTGCACCGGGGCTATTTTCCACACACAGTAGATCTGGAGGATGTGTTGGTGCTTGGGGATAACCTGGTACTGCTACTAAAGCTGGAAAAAATGCTACTACAGTGTATATGTTGTTGGTGCTAGTGTTGGGTGTCGATGTTACTCTGATGTTGGGGCTACTTATGTATTTAATTGAGAAATAATTCATATGTTAATTCAATTTCGATTAAGCACATCCATATTTGCAGAATATAAACTATATAAGTCTAAGATCTTTTAAATACATAGTCTTCTTAAAGTTTGAGTTTCAAAGTCTGCGGAAGCGGGGCGAAACAATATCCTATCTGGTTTTTGTAATACAACCGTAACACTAATACAAGGTAGAACAGAGATCTTTATGGATTTATAACTTATGTGTTTGAAATTGTGAATGTTTAAATGGTACTTCCAGGTGATATGCTCCTTTGTTGTTGTTTGATCCTAAGGTGGGTGCCGTAACAATCCGGATGAGGTAATTACATATCCGGCAGGGCTGCCGTGGAGTGTGGGTAAGCTTTGGCGGTTTGTTGAACTTACTTAGAAATTTGCTAATGTCATCCATTGAATTTGTCTTTCTGCAGGTACAAACTCCATAATTATTCTATCCTAAGGGAATGGCTCAAATCGCCATGGCAAGGGTTATGAACCATTCTATGTAATTTGAATGAAGTGCAATGTGGCTTAAAGGGGCACGACTAAACTATAGTCTCTTTATAACAAATCGAGCCTCCACTAAAATGTGGTTAGTGGGGCAATAACTACGCTTTTAATGTATGTTGGAGGACAGCCTGTCACCGAGGGTTTGGTATTAGCTGGGGTTTTCATTGGCTTTAGCCTCTGTTTGCGAATTTGTTTTACTTTCCTGGTTCTGCACTTCTCTTGACTGTGAGACGATGGGGGTACCCTGACCCGAGCGATGCTCATGGTCAGTGCACATGGTGGCTATGATACTCGTTGGAGCGTGGGCACCATAATCTTAACTGGTGAGTTAAATTCCTTATCTCGTGGTTTCTTGCTTATTCGTTGCCAATTCACAGAGTTGCTAACTAGTGGTTTTCTGTATGCCGACAGGTGACAAAGAGCCGTGGATGTAGAAGCTATGGTGAGTCGAAGCTCTGCCAACACGACTAGGGTAATGGTAAGTTCAACCAACCCCCATTATCTTGCCTCTGGTGAATTTGTTGGGATGTGTATGTGTCTTGTCCTGGTTTCGAAGGAAACTCCTGTAATCATTTGGCTTACCGATCCACTATGGGAGAAATAATGGTCACTTAAGGTTTGACCAGGGGCTTGACATGGTGTCTCAGGGTAATTGAATATGGCAGAGAACTTTGTAATGTAACTAAATGTATTTTTTTGGAACTGGGTCTTTTCCTATTAATCGGGTTCCAGTCCTGTACAATGCATTTTTCATTTGAAAGGTAGGATATATAAGATTTGAGTAAATTGTAACGATATCATGGTTGGTTTTATTCGTACTCTGTAATTTTTGGCACAATGTGTGGCGTTGGGGTTTTATCCCTTCGTTGTGGCTATCACCTATATATATATGATATTTTATTTAAGATTTACACCCATACTGTGAACTGTGTGAATTTGCAACGATAACAAATGGTGCTGCTATTTTGTATTCATGTTTGAATCTAATTATTTAAATCTCGAAATGGTTTGATATTAAGTGTTATGGGAAAACCCTTTGGGTTTCTATTTGGTAGATTACTGTTCAAACGTTCTAAATGAGTACTGGCTTAAACGCCTTTGGTTTTGGTAGATGTAGTTGGATATATATATATATTTGGTTGATGAAAACTCAAGGTTATATAAATATTTGTTTGATGAAAAACTCAGGGCTACACACAGCGTTTTGTCATACGTAGGCGTGCCTCCTGTAGGGAGCATTCACCGGTTTAATGTTTGAAGACGCCAAGGGGTTCGACCCTTGACCTAAGTCTTGATAGACGCCTGTGTATAATCCTGCCACACTTGTATTCTTCGTTGAAAGTATTGGATGGTCGTTGGTATAAAATATGGATTTGGATATGATATTAAATCTATGTGTTGGTAATTTTGTCCCAGTTACTGACTTGTTTATTTTTTGTAATGGAATAATTGTACGTAATAGGGAAACTATTTTAGTTCATTGAAGCAGGGACAAAATATCAAACCCTGATTTGAGTTTGGATGTAAATCGTTGACTGTAATAAACAATGGCTGAAATTGATGTAAAAATGAATAACTATTTTCGTAATAGTTTATTCTATCAATTAACAATTTCTGCTAAAACTATCCCAGTGGTTAAATAACTATGAGGAACTTTAAACAATACATCATAGGCAGATACGAGATACAATAAAGATTTGTTTTCAATGCAGTAAAATCTATAATATGATTGGCTAGCAAAGGCTAGCTACTAGACCTGCTAGACAAGCCATTAGATCCTGGGTATTTCTCGAATTTAGGTCAGTATAGAGACTCATACTAATTTAGCATTTTATTTATAAAAGAATTAATTACATGGGGAAATCTCATAGCAATTGTGTACCTTCTGATTCTGGAACTTGCTCCTGCTTATAATGCCTTGCTGATCCCTGTAGCCTACTCCTGTCGATAATGTCCTGCACACTCAGCCAACTGGTAAATGCAAAACTACTATACTCTTAGCTGACCTGTTCACTAATCTTGGATGGATGACTTTGGGACTACCACGTTCCTCCCAACCATGATTCTACAACCGTTCCTAGTTCAGTAAGAATCCCCCCGAGCTGGTTCTGACATGCAACTGAGAGATAGAGGCCCTAGATGGCAATTGGTTCAGATCTGAAAAGATTAGGAGCAGAGTTCTTCTTGGAACAATAATACCAAAAGAAGAAAAAGAAGGATGATCCCCCAAACTTTGGGGTCTGTCCTCCTTAAGTAGGAAAATCTTGAAATTAGAATTGTTGGAATTTGCTAGTTTCTTTAAAATAATTAATTTATAAAATAATATTTGTTTACTTTAACTGCTAATTCATTAGGAACTAAGACCTCTCAACTTATTGATTAAAGTTTTTATTTAACCTTTTAGATATTTTCATAATAATAATAGTATACAGTTTATAATACCACCTAAACATTAATAATTAATATTCAGTAGGTGGCAGCCCACTTATGCATAACTATATATATCTATAAAGTGTACACATTTATAAAAGAATATATATATATATAATATTTAACCAATATATAATTGAAGCTCCTAAATAATAATACTGTTGGTGGTCTTTAAGCATTTGTTTCACAAGATGCCTCTTTTAGTTCTTTTTAAGGAAAGGGTCCACTTATTTGGACGGTTTTGGTAAGTTGGTAAAGGCACCTCTAGTCTCTCCCTTTGCATGTCAGATTCCCTCGTTTTAACATGGTAGTTCCCGCAGTAGATGCTGATAATAAGATTTATTTAATCAAGTCGAAATAGTTGTGATGAAACACGCAAGTGCTATTCAGAGTCCTCTTTGACTCAACACTTGAGACGTAGTAACCCCCAAGTGCTCTTTAGATCCTTTCAACTCAACACTCTCACATGGGCATTAAGCTAGTGCAATTCCAGAGCCTCGACTCAACACTAGAGCTAGAATGTGGTTGTGAGGCACATCTAGGATACTTAAATGTCCTCGGATCCAGTAATCATTTCTTTCAAGCTCAGAGTACTCCAGGGGCTTAGGCCCAGTATATAGGTCTTTTGGGTGTTCCTGAGTCCACGCTCAACACACTAACTAATCAACCATGTAATTCATGCTCTACACAGTATAATGTAACAAAAGAGAAAATCTCAGTATATCATAATTTTGTAATCACTTCTCAAAATACAACATAGTTTATTCATTCGGATTTCCTGCCCCGCATATATTCAACAATGAAACAAATCAGGGTCCATGCCCAATACATCAACTCATAAACGAAACTAAATCAAAACATATTAATGCTATGTAAACATAATAAATCACATATACTGGGTTGTGACCTGACATGACATCATAACATAGTTAGTCAAAAAGTTGGGATATTACATCCTCCCCTCCTTAGAACAACACCGTCCCGGTGTTTCCTAAGGACTAGATATGAGCTCATGAAACAAGGCGGGGTACGCCTCTCTCATGGTAGCCTCACTCTCCCAAGTGGCCTCATTTGGTCCAAAGTGCCTCCATTGCACTTTCAGCTGAGTAATGGTCCTCCTCCTAAGCTGGACCTCTCTCTTGTCCAGAATGTGGAGTGGTTCTGGCGTGAACTCCCATTCGGGCTCCACCTGTAACAAGGACCAATCGACGACATGTTTAGTATCGTATACATATTTCTTTAATAAAGAAGCATGAAAAACATTATGAAATTTTATATGTGCTGGTAGGGCTAACTCATATGCCACTGGGACCTTCTTGCCCAGTATTTCAAAAGGTCCACAAAATATTGGGGCTAGTTTACCGCAACGTCCCAAACTTAACGAGCTTTGTTTCGCTTTTATTCTTAGGAAGACATGTTCACCGATTTGGTAGTCCTTGTCCTTTCTTTTCTTGTCTGCGTAACTCTTTTGGTGGTCTTGTGGTTCTTTTAAATTCAGTTGCAATTTGGAGACTAGTTGTACCAAGTCTTTTAGTAAGTCTGGCCCTAGCATAAGCCTGTCCACCGGGCTATCCCAGGTGACGGGGGTTTGACACTTTCGACCGTAGATTACCTCGAAGGGACTCATTTTGGACGAGGTTTGATACCCGTTGTTGTATGCAAATTCCACGAGGTGTAAGTAGTCTTCCAACTTAGTGGGATTGTTCATGACATATATTCTCAGCATGTCTTCTAAGATTTGGTTTATTCATTCTATCTGTCCGCCGGTTTGGGGGTGGTATGCGGTACTAAACTGTAGTTGTGTTTCTAATCCGGAGAACAATGCTCTCCAAAAGTTACTAGTGAACTTTGTGTCTCAATCTGAGATAATTGCTTTGGGTATCCCGTGTAACCGGAAAATCTCCTTTAGGAATATTTCCGCAATGTGAACTGCCTTGTAGGTAGATTTTACTGGTATAAAATGTGCGGCTTTCGATAGCTTGTCTACTACTACGAAGATGGAGTCATTTTGTTTCTTACTCTTGGGTAGACCCGTAATGAAATCCATACTTATTACCTCCCACTTCCATTCTGGAATGGGTAACGGTTGAAGTAGACCGGAGGGATCTTAGTGTTCTACTTTGACCAACTGACATTCCTGACATTTCGCGATGAACAATACTATGTCGGCTTTCATTTTAGGCCAAAAGTAATGTTTCTTTACAGCTGAAATCATCTTTTGATATCCAAGGTGTCCTGAATAGGGGCTCCGATGGAATTCGATGAGTATGTTAGGTCTAATGTCCCCCCCCCTCGGGAACGTAAAGTCTCTCCTTTGACCATAACAGTCCTAAATCATCTATCTTGTATTCCTTCTATTGTTGAAAAAGCCTATCTTCTTGAATCATCTATCTTGTATTCTTTCTGTTGTTGAAAAAGCCTATCTTCCTGGATCTTTTTAAGGATCTTGACATAGAACCGGTCATTTTGGCATACCGTTCTAATTCTATCATGTAAGTCGGAGTCAGTTCGACTTTCGGTTACCTCATATAACATATGAGCTCGTCAACTTAAGGCGTCAGCGATCTTGTTTTCTTTCCCCTTGATGTGTTTCAGTTCAAAGTGATATTCACTAAGGAAGGCTAACCACCTAGCATGTCTAGCGTTTAGGTCAGGTTGATCGAACAGGTATTTTAGACTCATGCTGTCTGTCTTTAGTAGAAATTTCTTACCCATGAGGTAATGTCTCCACATCTTTAGAGCGTGGATAATGGCAGCCAATTCGAGGTCATGAGTAGGATAGTTCTTCTCATGTTCCTTTAACTTCCTTGACTCGTAGCAGATGGAAAAATCATCTTGCATAAGGACTCCACTGAGCCCTTCCTTTCTTGCATCGGTACAAACTACGAAGTCCCCATTGGGGTCGGCAATTCGTAGTATTGGTGCGCTAATCAGAAGTTGTTTTAACTTCTGAAAACTTTCTTCGCACTTGTCTGTCCAGATGAACTTACTGGTTTTCTTCTGTAATGCGGTCATGGGGCAAGCGATCCGAGAGAAGTTCTCAATGAACTTTTGATAATAACCGGCTAAACCTAGGAATGATCGTATGTCGAAAACACACATAGGTGTGGTCCATTCTTTGATAGCCTTGATCTTTATGGGGTCAGCCGTTATTCCCTTCTCGAAAATGATGTGCCCTGAGTACTGTATCTGAGGTTTATAGAAATCACACTGGCTAAATTTTGCGTACAGCTGATGTTCTCGTAATATCCGTAGGACTATTCGGAGGTGTTCCTCATGTTCTTCCTCATTCTTGGAATATATCAGGATATCGTCTATGGAGACTAAAACAAACTTGTCGAGGTACTTGCTGAAAACATTGTTCATCATGCACATGAAGTTTGCGGGTGCATTTGTCAGACCGAAAGGCATTACTACAAATTCGTAGTGGCCGTATCGAGTGCGAAATGCGGTCTTACTGATGTCCTCATCACGAATCCTCACTTGGTGATATCTGGATCACGGGTCGATTTTCGAGAAGATATTTGCTCCTCCGACTTGGTCAAACAAGTCATCGATCCTAGGGAGTGGATAACGGTTCTTGATGGTTAACTTGTTGACTTGGCGGTAATCGATGCACACATGCATTGTGCCGTCCTTTTTTTTAACAAAGAGGATTGGGGCTCCCCAGGGGGACACACTTGGTCGAATGTAACCCTTGTCTATTAGTTCTTGTAACTGTATTTTGATCTCTACCAGTTTGGGTGTACTCATACGTTACGGAGTCCTAGAGACAGGTACAGATCCGGGGGTTAGTTCTATGGAAAATTCTAAGTCCCGCTTGGGTGGTAACCCTGGTATCTCTTCAGGAAATACGTCTCTGAATTCTACTAGTATAGGGAAGTCCTCGATCTTTTGATCTCTATCGGCTTATACCGATTGAAGGTGGATTGCAAATAGTTTACAACCCTTTCTCAAACATTTCTTTGCTTGTAATGCTGATATCTGTCGTACTAATACTTCCTTAGGTATACCTTGGATGGTTCTTTGGTTTCCTTGACTATCTGTGCATAGGATTGACTTATTTAAGCAATCTAACAAGGCATGATGTCCTTCCAACCAATCCATTCCTATTATTACGTCATAAGATCCTAGCGGTAAGATGTTCAAATCTAACTTAGTTAAAAAGTCGTTCAAATCTATCTCGCAACTCTTAACTAGTTCGGAGACCTTCCATATGGTACCGGTGGCTAATTGTACCAGCCATGGTGCTTTGTGACTCTCTCGGTTTAATTTGCAAAACTCTACTATTCTAGGAGAGATGTAGCTCCGGCAAGCATCGAGGTCTATTAAAACTGAAATGATATGGTTCGATATCTTACCCTCAATTTCTACCATGGTGTCTTGATGATCTTCCTACCGGCCATCAAGTGCGGCATAAATCCTAGGTGTCTTTGCCATGTCTCCCACTGTAGGCTCTGCCTGGATATTGTGGATGGGGCAGTCTCTGTAGTAATGTGGTCCCTAGCATTTCCAATAAGAAATAGTTGGTGGGACTGTCTTTGCCCCTTTGTTGAAGGTTGGCCTATTGGCTGGTGGTGGGGGTGCATTAGGTCGAGCTTAAGGTCGGTTGAAACTCATGTTGGGTGGGAAACTATTGTTATGTTTCCGAAAAGGTGGGGGTCTAAAACCCGGTCTGTGGTTGTCTGAGAAAGTCCTAAATCTGTCTCTATTTCTGTTGATGTTGGCGTTCCTTGGCTGCCCATGCTCATAGTATAGCCCGACCTTATGTAGGGTTATGTCAAGGGTTTTGGGCATGTCGAATTCTATCTTCTCTCTAAACTTTGGTGGCAGCCCACCCAAGAACTGCTAGATTTTCACCTTCTCGTCCTTAATATAAGGTACATAGTGCAAAAAGTCTAAGAACTGATTTATGAAAGCTTCCATAGTCAGGAAACCCATTTTCAGCTCATGAAATTCTTTTATCTTCTTGTCGAAAAATATTTCAGACATATGTTTGTCCTGAAATATTCTGCTGAAAGTGTCCCAGCCTATGTCTCACGACTCTTGTCCTTTAGTGTGTTTTAAGTCCTGCCACCATCTGGCAGCTTTTCCATTTAAGTTGTATATGGCTAGTCGAGCTTGCATCTCACTGGAGTAATTATGAACCTTAAAGTATTTGTTCATCCCTAACAACCATTCTTCAGCCTTTTCTCCTGAGTTTACTTCCCCATCATAAGTTGGGGCTCTTATCTTTCTGAACTCCCCTTGTAAGTTGTCATCGTTCTTCGTCCTTTTCTTACAAGGAGGTGGAGAACCGTTGTCATTGGAAGAGCTCTTACAGTCCTCTTCCAATGGTTCTAATTTATGCTCTGCTTGATCTTATGTTTTTTCATTTGTTGCTTTCTTGGTGTCAAGAGAATTGACAGATAGAGTAGGATGTCTAGAGGGTTTTTCCCCTGTTAGGCTTTGGAGTAAGGCTTCATTTATAGCCCGTTGTTCCCTTCTTTCTTGCATATTCTCATCCCTGAAAAACTGGAATTTTTCCTGTAGCTACTGCATGGAATTTCCCAAATTTGAGTTGAGCTCCACCGCAATTTCTTTCTCTCGTGGTGGGGAATCTAGATTTCCTCGTACACCGCTGCCTTGTTCTACATTCATTTTCTTGCTGTTGCCTGTACCTGGAATTTATATAGGTATTTGTTGTTGCTGCTGATTTCCAAAAACAATGTGTTAGTCTATATTTTTGTAAAAACATAATACAACATTTTAAACACTTCCCTATATTTGTAGTTGTGTTTGGTAGTGAGCCCAATAGGTCACTTAGTGTTTGTAGCTCGCTCTGATACCACTTGTAATGTCCCGAAATGGCAACATTATTTTTAATTTTTCCTGTCTGCAACATTTGCTATTTAATTGAGAAATAATTGATATGTTAATTCAATTTCGATTAAGCGCATCCATATTTTCACAATATAAACTATATAAGTCTAAGAAATTTTCAAAACCTAGTCTTCTTAAAGTTTGAGTTTCAAAGTCTGCAGAAGAGGGGTGAAACAATATCCTATCTGGTTTTTGTAATACAACCGTAACACTAATACAAGGTAGAACATAGATCTTTACGGATTTATAACTTATGTGTTTGAAATTGTGAATGTTTAAATGGTACTTCCAGGTGATATGCTCCTTTGTTGCTGTTTGATCCTAAGTTGGATGCCGTAACAATCCAGATGAGGTAATTACATACCCCAACAGGGTTGCCGTGGGGTGTGGGTAAGCTTTGGCGGTTTGTTGAACTTACTTAGCAATTTGCTAATGTCATCCATTGAATTTGTCTTTCTGCAGGTAAAAACTCCATAATTGTTCTATCCTAAGGGAATGGCCCAAATCGCCATGGAAAGGGTTATGAACCATTCTATGTAATTTGAATGAAGTACAATGTGGCTTAAAGGGGCATGACTAAACTATAGTCTCTTTAAAACAAATCGAGCCTCCACTAAAATGTGGTTAGTGGGGCAATAACTGCGCTTTTAATGTATGTTGGAGGACAGCCTGTCACCGAGGGTTTGGTATTAGCTGGGGTTTTTGTTGGCTTTAGCCTCTGTTTGTGATTTTGTTTTACTTTCCTGGTTCTGCACTTCTCTTGACTGTGAGATGATGGGGGTACCCTAACCCAAGCGATGCTCGTGGTCAGTGCACATGGTGGCTATGATACTCGTCAGAGCATGGGCACCATAATCTTAACTGGTGAGTTAAATTCCTTATCTCGTGGTTTCTTGCTTATTCGTTGCCAATTCGCAGAGTTTCTAACTGGTGGCTTTCTGTATGGCGACAGGTGACAAAGAGCCGTGGATGTAGAAGCTATGGTGATTCAAAGCTATGCCAACGCGACTAGGGTAATGGTAAGTTCAACCAACCCCCATTATCCTGCATCTGGTGACTTTGTTGGGATGTGTATGCGTCTTGTCCTGGTTTCGAAGGAAACTCCCATAACCATTTGGCTTACCGATCCACTTTGGGAGAAATAATGGCCGCTTAAGGTTTGACGGGGGGCTTGACATGGTGTCTCAAGGTAATTGAATATGGCAAAGAACTTTGTAATGTAACTGAATGTATTTTTTTGGAACTGGGTCTTTTCCTATTAATCGGGTTCCAGTCCTGTAAAATGCATTTTTCATTTGAAAGGTAGGATATATAAGATTTGAGTAAATTGTAACGATATCATGGTTGGTTTTATTCGTACTCTGTAATTTTTGGCACAATGTGTGGCATTGGGGTTTTATCCCTTCGTTGTGGCTATCACCTATATATATATATATGATATTTCCTTTAAGATTTACACCCATACTGTGAACTGTGTGAATTTGCAACGATAACAAATGGTACTACTATTTTGTATTCCTGTTTGAATCTAATTGTTTAAATATCGAAATGGTTTGATACTAAGTACTATGGGAAAACCCTGTGGGTTTCTATTTGGTAGATTACTGTTCAAACATTCTAAATGAGTACTGGCTTAAACGCCTTTTTTTTGGTAGACGTAGTTGGATATATATATATTTGGTTGATGAAAAATCAGGGTTATATAAATATTTGTTTGATGAAAAACTCAGGGCTACACACAGCGTTTTGTCATACGTAGGCGTGCCTCCTGTAGGGAGCATTCACCGGTTTAATGTTTGAAGATGCCAGGGGGTTCGACCCTTGACCTAAGTCTCGATAGACGCCTGTGTATAATCCTTCCACACTTGTATTCTTCGTTGAAAGTATTGGATGGTCGTTGGTATAAAATCTGGATTTGGATATGATATTAAATCTATGTGTTGGTAATATTGTCCCAGTTACTGACTTGTTTAATTTTTGTAATGGAATAACTGTACGTAATAGGGAATCTATTTTAGTTCATTGAAGCAGGGACAAAATATCAAACCCTGATTTGAGTTTGGATGTAAATCGTTGACTGTAATAAACAATGGTTGAAATTGATGTAAAACGAATAACTAGTTTTGTAATAATTTATTCTATCAATTAACAATTTCTGTTAAAACTATCCCAGTGGTTAAATAACTATGAGGAACTTTAAACAATACATCATAGGCAGATACGAGATACAATAAAGATTTGTTTTCAATGCAGTAAAATCTATAGTATGATTGGCTAGCAAAGGCTAGCTACCAGACCTGCTAGACAAGCCATTAGATCCTGGGTATTTCTCGAATTTAGGTCAGTATAGAGACTCATACTAATTTAGCATTTTATTTATAAAAGAATTAATTACATGGGGAAATCTCATAGCAATTGTGCACCTGCTGATTCTGGAACTTGCTCTTGCTTATAATGCCCTGCTGATCCCTGTAGCCTGCTCCTGTCGATAATGTCCTGCACACTCAGCCAACTGGTAAATGCAAAACTACTATACTCTTAGCTAACCTGTTCACTGATCTTGGATGGATGACTTTGGGACTACCACATTCCTCCCAACCATGATTCTACAACCGTTCCTGGTTCAGTAAAAATCCCCCCAAGTTGGTTCTGACATGCAACTGAGAGATAGAGGCCCTAGATGGCAACTGGTTCAGATCTGGAAAGATTAGGAGCAGATTTCTTCTTGGCACAATAATACCAAAAGAAGAAAAAGAAAGATGATCCCCCAAACTTTGGGTTCTGTCATCCTTAAGTAGGAAAATATTGAAATTAGGACTGTTGGAATTTACTGGTTTCTTTAAAATAATTAATTTATAAAATAATATTTGTTTACTTTAACTGCTAGTTCATTAGGAACTAAGACCTCTCAACCTGTTGATTAAAGTTTTTATTTAATCTTTTAGATAGTTTCATAATAATAATAGCATACAGTTTATAATACGACCTAAACATTAATAATTATATTCAGTATGTGGCAGCCCACTTATGCATAACTATATATATCTATAAAGTGTACACATTTATAAAAGAATATATATATATATATATATATATATATATATATATAATTGAAGCTCCTAAATAATAATACTGTTGGTGGTATTTAAGCATTTGTTTCACAAGATGCCTGTTTTAGTTCTTTTTAAGGAAAGGGTCCACTTCTTTGGACGGTTTTGGTAAGTTGGTAAAGGCACCTCTAGTCTCTCCCTTTGCATGTCAGATTCCCTCGTTTTAACATGGTAGTTCCCGCAATAGATGATGATAATAAGATTTATTTAGTCGGGTCGAAATAGTTGTGATGAAACACGCAAGTGCTATTCAGAGTCCTCTTTGACTCAACACTTGAGACGTAGTAACCCCCGAGTGCTCTTCAGAGCCTTTCAACTCAGCACTCTCACATGGGCATTACGCTAGTGCAATTCCAGAGCTTTGGGTCAACACTAGAGCTAGAATGTGGTTGTGAGGCACATCTAAGATACTTAAATGTCCTCGGATCCGGTAATCATTTCTTTCAAGCTCGGAGTGCTCCAGGGCTCATGCCCAACACTCAACGTACATCAGGGCTTAGGCCCAATACGAAATAGAATTCTCTAAATACTTCGGGGCTTAGACCCAGTATATAAGTCTTTTGGATGTTCCTAAGTCCACACTCAACACACTAACTAATCAACCATGTAATTCATGCTCTGCACAATATAATGTAACAAAAGAGAAAATCTCAGTATATCATAATTTTGTAATCACTTCTCGAAATACAACATAGTTTATTCATTCGGCTGTCCTGCCCCGCATATATTCAACAATGAAACAAATCAGGGTCCATGCCCAATACATCAACTCATAAAGGAAACTAAATCAAAACATATTAATGCTATGTAAACATAATAAATCACATATACTGGGTCGTGACCCGACATGACATCATAACATAGTTAGTCAAAAAGTTGGGATATTACACCCACCTAAAATTTAGGTCATCCTTGGTGTCTAGGTACCTTCGCTATTTGATTTCTCTATGGCAATTTGTGTTTTTGAATTCAAATCAGAGTAAAAACCCAAAGAAATAGCAAAAATTTAACTCAATTCTGGTCAAACATAATGTAACTAAAATATAAATATGTTAAATATCCCAAAATAGGAACCCTAAAGGCAGTAAGTATGAAGGGTCTAAAATATTTTACCTTTCTACAATGTCCAACAAGATAATATTAAACAATACAATTGGGATGTGGTAGTAAATAGAAATAAGGTTCAAGCACAGAGACATTTGTAAATTCTAGAATCAAGCCGAGAGAATATTTTTGAAAATCATACAACTTGTAAAAACTTCGAAGTTTTTTGCAGTGCCATTGTTTTCTCTAGCGAAAGTATGACTACACACTTTATGAGAGAGAAAGGGTGACAATTTCAAAAAATAGGTAGCCTAGAAACAATTCTTCATCAAGGAAAAAAGTGAGGATTTATAGCCTGTGTCACCTAAATATAAAAGGATACAACAAGTAGAAAACAAATAGAAAGAAATGAAACTTAACACCATCAAATAAATCTCATGATGAGGCACACACAGAACCAAGGTTGAAATAAGGGTTTCATCCCCAGTATGGTCACCAATCTAGTGTTGGTGTTTGATCACCAAAATGTACCAAAAGGAACTTGCTTATAGGTTGTGTTGTTTAAGTATCAAGTAAACAAGTGTAAGCCAAAAGGGATAATAAAATTAAAGGAATTCCAATATGTTAGATATTATACAAGACAAAAATATAAATCAAACCATCAAATACATAACATATAGCCAAGAATGTGAATATTTATATTGATATAAAGGGGAAAACATGTTAAGTATACCTTGGTGATAGTTGGTTGAATAAACTGGAGATTACAGCTACCCCAAGGGAGCCTTCTTCTCCTCTTGTTCTCTACTCCGAATTCTAGATGGTGTCAAGTAAGTTCCCATATTGTAGAAAGAAGGGACACAAATGATTATTTTCTCTATAGAATGAATTGCACAATGATGAAATTTCTTTTAATGAGTGGTATTGATCCATGACCTTGAGGGATTTATTCATACTGGTAAATATGTCAACATTGCTTAGAACTAGATCCAAATTATGTGGACACTTCCATTGCATTGATGAAGTAATTGGATAAGGATAGGTATTGGATTCCAAATAAAAATCTAATATTTATAAATAACAATTTGGTTATGTCCATTTTAGGCCACTACACCACTTCATCAAAAGACTCTTACAACATTAGTGAGATAATTGAGATAATTGTTTTCTATTTTTGGGACCATAGTGCAATTTTCAAGGATTTTAGTGCACAATGCGCACACATTATTGAGGAAATATCATAAAGGAGAAAAATAGATTGTTAATAACACACAATCACAAACTTCCGTTGTCATGGAAAAAATAATTCATTGATCACTTCTTGGACGGTACTGAGATAATGGATATCCCAAAGGGAATCACACATAATTCATATAGATCTTAACAAGTAACACGGTCATTGGTTGGTTACAAGAACCTGATATCATATCTTTTAAACATATATTTGTATTGTTTTAGAGGCAAATTGTTCAAATCCTTTTGAACAATTTGTTGTCTTGAGTGATAAGTATGGTTGAACCCTTTTAACCAATTTGTTGTCTTTCAGTGATAGGTATTGTTTTAGTCACACTGAAAGTGACTGTTCAAAACCTATTATCTAGTTTGTTGTCTTTCCCACTTTTTCAAGAGTTATAAATTCAAATTTATATTCATAGTAGACTAAAGTGATGGAAATTCAATTTCATAGTAAACTCACTTTCACTTTAAAATTTCAGCACTCTTTCATATTTTTTATTGTGTAATTTTATGATAATTGTTTTTTTTTTATTTATATGTCCTTAAGGCATTTGATTAAACTATTCCTAATTCCATTTTAATACATTTATATATGATGATCTTCTGTGATTTCTTTTGACCAATTGTATTCAGAATTCAATTTTATTTTGTGAAGTGGGTTCATACTACCTGGGATGGTTGAATGAGGTAACAGAACAACATCGGGGGATGTTATAATGAGGGGTCTTTCTCCTCTCTGTCGGTTTTGAAAAATAAGCCCTGCTTGTTTAGCTGGTAAGTGTATACCCTATGCACAAACTTTTTTTACTTCCTTTGGGAGAGGAGTAGTTTAACTATAAAAAGGAACCACTCTAACGTATAAATAACGTATACAATCTATAATCGAATGGGACTAGTTGGTGTGAACTACTTGATGTTACAAGATGGTCCGGTATGAATAGAAGGGAACCTATGGTTATGGTATGCGGTCTCAATTACAATTCCTAAAATGGGATGGAACCCTATTGTTGCTCCTTTCAGTGGATGCTTACTGATGTTGTGAATTTTAGGCTCCTCTTTGATGCCATTTGAGTTCCCAGTTTTTATCTCTCTATTGTTTGATGACTGAGAATTCCCTTTTTAACCACAAATTCAATTATCAAATCCTGGTTATATCTTGAAAAGTGCCCCGAACTCAAGAAGAAATGATTATCCATGTTGATCTACTTCACAAAAGTGGGAAGATTTAGGAATTATGGGTGTCGGTGCCCAAAATTCACTTATGTTACAAGAAATGGTGCCATTATGCTTGCCTAGTCTTGAAATTTGCTCAGTTTTCATTGTTGTATGAGTGAATGGACCACCCATAATTCATTATAAAACTTGAATTGATGCCATATGTAGCCCCTATTGTGTTTCAAATATGCGAGTTATGTCTTGTCTCGTTATTCATCAATGGCTAGCAAGAAAACATACGTGAGGTAAGACATGCCTCCTTGATGGCCTTTTGCTTGCACTATTGCAGAAAAGGAGATATTGAGCATATATTTTGGGTTTGTTTCTTTGTGAGGTCTTTCTGTAACGATTTTTTTAATCATTTCTCTTATCTAATTTTCTATCCACCTCACGGGAGGGTAGTTCTTTTTGGAAACCTTGATTTGTTTTTGTTACTTGTTCAACCTATTTGATCAGTGGTTAGATTAATGGATCTTTCACTCTTATGGAAAATTTGGATTACCTTCTTTATAAACTATTAATCCTTTGTTATGTAGGATATAATAACATACACTACAACAAAACAGCCCTTTAGGGGCGGTTTTGGCTTGCGGGGGTCTTGGTAAAACCTCCCCTAAAAAAAATTTCAGACCTTTGGAGGTGGTCTTTTAAAACCGCCCCTAAAAGTCATGGAAAATGGACTTTTGGGGGCGGTTTTTTCAAATTTGCCCCCAAAAGTCCTGAAATTTGACTTTTGGGGGCGGTTTTTGGAAAACCCCCCCTAAAAGCCCAATTCTCATAACTTTTGGAGGCGCTTTGTCAAAACCCCCCTAAAATTCATGAGAATTGAACTTTTGGAAGAGGTTTTTTTGGAACCCCCCTTAAAAGTCATGAGAATTGAACTTTTGGAGGCGGTTGTTTGAAAACGACCCCTAAAATCCCAATTCTCATAAATTTTGGGGGTGGTTTGTCAAAACCCCCCCTAGAAGTCATGAGAATTGAACTTTGGGATGTGGTTTATTTGGAACCCCCCTTAAAAGTCACGAGAATTGAACTTTTGGAGGCGGTTGTTTGAAACCCCCCCATAAAAGCCCAATTCTCATAACTTTTCGGGGTGGTTTGTCAAAACATCCCCTAAAAGTCATGAGAATCAAACTTTGGGAGGCGGTTTGTTTGGAACCCCCCTTAAAAGCCATGAGAATTGAACTTTTGGAGGCCGTTGTTTGGAAAGCCACCCTAAAATCCCAATTCTCATAACTTGTGACGGCGGTTTGTCAAAACCCCCACTAAAATTCATGAGAATTGAACTTTTGGAGGCGGTTGTTTTGGAACCCCCCTTAAAACTCATGAGAATTAAACTTTTGGAGGTGGTTTTTTGGCATTGAACTCATGAGTATGCCTAGGTATTTTAGCATTGAACCATGACATATGCATTGATTCCCTATGGAGGGTATGTGTGGCGGTTTGAGGGCTTGAAAATGGACCATGATCTTAGAGAAAAATGTTATGACCTAAGACCCTCATTTAACCTTATATCATAACATGGGCCTTGAAAATCATCCTTGGCATGCCCTTCCTCAAAATGGTGAACATATCTCACATATAGGCTAAGATTCCCTATGTAGGCCTTATGTTATAATCTAGGCCTCCATTCATGGGCCATGATCCCCAATGTAATTCATATGGCCTTGTACCCTAAAACCTTGGTCCATGACCTAGGGACTGAAATCCATACTTGGTGTGCCAAACCTCAAAATGGCCAACATATCTTACTCATTGGCTAAATATTACCTATGTAGTATATGGGGCCTTTCAGGTGGTCTAGGGAATCACACATGACCCATGAGCCCCTTACCCTTAGACATTATGTTTTGACTTGATAATATGGCCCAATCAATGATAACCATTCTTGGTCACATAGAGCTTGAAATGGCCATTTCTTGCTTGTAAGCCAAATATTTCCCACATAGAGATGATGTTATGGACTAGGGCCCCATTTGTGGGCCCCGATTGAGGAAAATTTTATGGCCTAGGACTTTATATGTTTACCCTAGAACATGGACTAGGCCATGAGAGCCATCCTTAGTGTGCCAAACTTGAAATGAACACTATATTCCAGTTACATGATAAGGATTCCCTTTATAGGGCTTGTATGGTGGACATAGGACTATTAATGTCACATGATCCCTAGAGACAAAATGGCCTAAGGTAAGGTTGATGCAGAAGAATTATCCTTACTTACATGGCATATTTGGATGTGTGAGGTTTTGAGTTTAATTAATGTGTCCTCCCACCTTGTAAATGGCCATATTTTTCCTTGTATTTGTCCCTTTTCCTTGACACATTAATCACATATTACAGTCTTTTACTCCCTCGAATTCCTCACTAGTCATGTCTTCGACAAATGAAGGTCAATGTCCAAACTATGATGATAATCTTAAAAGGTACCATGATGGAATACCCTCACTGTTTGGCAATTTTTGTTGGTAATTGTAACTGGTATGTCAAATCCACTCCAAGTATCTATTAAGTCCACATAAAGAAACAACAAGACCAATGTAAGAACATCTCTCCATGCTTGAAACAATGCATATCTCTATGGTAGCATTCTTTTAAACAATTTGTGAGCCTCCTTGATTTTCCCATTTTATATGCAATCCCAAATCACAATAGTCCACGAGACAACATTATTCTCAAGCATGTTATTAAACATTGTTGAGCTTTGTCCATCCTACCATTATAGGCATATTTCATAAGCATTATAGTCCACAAAATGATGTATCATTGAGACATTCTATAAGCCACGTGATGAGCATATTATAATCAATCCTCCACACCAATTGTTCCAAGTGAAGATGGAAATCTTTGGAAATACATCCACAAATTATCAATGCTCTAAAAGGTCCTGGAGAATCTAGCTTGCCACATCCAACCTTTACACTCATCCTTTATTTTCAAAGAGGGACTTTGTTGCGGTTAGGTCGTATTCTCTAATGATTCAATGTTCCTAATTGGGGAGGACCTTAATCGTACTTAAGATTTCAAAACATTAATCTAGAATTTGTCAGGGATCAATGAACCCATATACATTAGTTATATTGCCCTTTACCCTTGAGTCTAAAGTATAAATCGCTAGTCATCTATCAATAGGTGGTAAGTTGGTTTTCTAGATCCATGTTTATGGGATCCTACATCATTGCCCTAACTCTTGAAAATCCTCTCAATCCTCTAGTCGAGCAATCGTATCCTCCCCATATCATTTTGGTGAATTTATACATGTTATACATTTTGCATTTTGTTTATTGAATAAACACTAACTCTAGTTTTTCTACTTCTTGTTGATGGTGGTCATCCCCTTCATCTCAATGGTTTCTTTCCTCCTTGTCCTTTTCTCCCAAGGTATTGAGGATTCTAAAGGATTTGATTGAGAGTTATTCTTTAATTCTAGATATAGGTACCATACTAATTGGCAAATCCATCCCTCATTGAAGGCTAAATTTGGATTCAACCTAAGTCTATCTCTAAATCTAGATCACCCTATTGAGTTTTTCCTTGATCCTTCTATCCACATATAATAAGTAAACATTCTTGCCTCCCTACCTACCTAGGTCATTATTGATCATCTTCAATGGTTCCCTACCATCAACAATTTATCATCTACCAAATTTACCAAGCATCACCTATGGCATTTTAGCCTCAGAAGTTAGAAGCATGTGCTGAATTTAGATACCCATTTCTCTAGACAGTTTGAAAGTGCTCTCCTCTAGCTATCAGAGACGTGGAGCTACTAATTTTAGTAAGATGTTATTTTCAATTTTTCATAAATTTGATCATAATCTAAAACAAATTTTAATGAAACTCTCCCATGTTTTTTCTTAAACATGAAATTGTTTTTGTTATTTTGATATTGAGCTAGGTTTTAACACTTGTGAATGAAAAAGGAATGGGTTTAGACTCGTGACTGAAAAAGGAATGGAAACATGGTTTTATTATGGGAGGCTCCCAATCCCACTTTGTACACTTCCAATACTTCCAAGTTACAATTTATAGGTCTTGTTCCTAAAATCTTTTCAAGTATCTATTCACATTTTTTTGAAAAAGATTTATTTGATATTACTCATGGGAAAAAAAGCTTCTAAACAAGCTTGAATTATTATCCATTTATAGCCAAGGGAAAGTGAATGGCCAAATGAAAGCAAGAACCAGGAATTGGTTGGGAATTGAAAAATGTATCACTTCGCTGTCTCTATATTAAGAGAACTTGTGTCCAAAAAATACTGTTACTAGAAGAATTTTATATATTCAAATGTTTACATTGTTCTATTTTTATGAACTTAAAATAAAACGAATTACTTATATTAGGAAACTAAATTCTTTCCTTTATGAATGAAGTAAAACAAAAGAAAATTATTTTATCAAATTCTCTTCAAAGTGCATCATGGATAATACATAGAAAACTCCACTTCCGTGAAGGATTCGCTGCATCTTGGTATGTGAAAGTTCGGGTACAATAATAGTTGAGGAATCCGAAACAATCCATACCTTTGAAAACCCGCCTTATTATTCTTTTTTTGACAAAGGAAGGAGAGAGCATCATAGTACAATGCCTATTGCAATGTGTTTTTTAATGAATCACTTGTACAAATGGCATATTATATTTATCTGACCTTTTAACTCAAGTCCTTTGGAACAAAATGTCACAATTTCAATTACACCATTGATGCAGCATGTTAAACTTGAACATTTTTGTATGTTGCATTATATGTGGCCTGACACTAACCTCTGGAAAGGATTCTATGTTCCACCTTTTGTTTGTTTCCTAAGTTTATCACTTAATGTACGCCAAATGCATAATGTCAACACATTTACTATTGAGTTGTGTGTGCCACTATTAGTAGTTTGTTTTGTTCCACCCTTGATTTTCAGAGTGCATGATCAACGAAAAACATGAGTAAATGAGTTTATTGTTATCTTTTAATCAAAAATTAATCTCCTTAATAAAAACACATCTTTTAATTGAAAACCAGAATGTCACAATTTCAATTACACCATTGATGTAACATGTTAACCTTACAAGATTTTGTATGTTGCATTACATGCGGCCTCACATTAATTTCAGAAATGATTCTAGGTTCTATGTTTTGTTTCTTTCATAAGTTTATTACTTAATATACTTCAAATGCATAATGTTGACACTTGTTATTTTTATTTGGAAATTAAATTACTTAATAAAAAATATATATATATTTTAATTGAAAATTAAATTCTTTAATAAAAAAATTCTTATTGAAAGGTATTTTTAATAAAACTTGATAGTTGAAGAGTTATTGTTTAGCATAAAAAACTAAACCAAACATAAAAACAAAAAAAATAGTTGAAAGGGCAAAGATGAAATGAACTAGCCCTTCAATTTTTCCCGCCTCTACCAATTTTTCCCGTAGAGATGAAATGAACTACATCATGTTGGTTTGTAGAGTCTCCGTCGCGCTGGTCTGGAGCTTTTACAGTGGTTTGGTGTAAGGGAGTTGTGGTCGACATAAAGCCTGACGGGAATCATCGTTTTGAGAAGGGGAAGGGAAGCAGACACAGAGGGATGCCGAGGGTATTCAAAACAGAGAAAGCGGCCATGGCTTCATTTTATTCCTTGGACTCTTCATGTCTTGTACTTCTTTTGTTGCATCTGTCTTCGGGACTCAATAGTAACAGGTTTTCACTTCTAAGTGAGCGATCAATTTGTCCCCTACACCACCGATATGAAAAAGGCTTTTCTTGTAGAACCGATCCAAGAAGGCTTGGTGGTATCAAGAATGGTTTCTAAATTTGGTGGTGTAGGATCGTCGGACAGTAAGTGGAATGGTTACACCCAAAACAGAGAGCATGGAGACTGGTTGATGACTCTTCTGAGGATTTTTCACAAGCTCTCAGCATGGTGAAAGTTAAATTTACATAATAAAATTGGTTGGGAGGAGCTATGTTGGGAGACTTACTCGAAAAATGGATAACGCCCAAACACCATATTGTGTTCGGATATCCATCATCTATTTCGGGATACATATCTATTTCAGGATCATCTATTTCGGGATACATATCTACTTCAGGATCTTGCATGATCTATTTCAGGATATGCAGTCCAGTCACCAGTTTGATGCCTCCAGCACCTTATCCACCTTCTTCTAGCACCCGGGAGCCACTTTCCACAGAGTTTTAGCCCTCCTAAGCTGAAAGGCGCCCTCTTCTCACCTACTGACTGAGAAGGGCGCACTTGCTCACCTACCACTGCAGATTCACTCCAGTTACATTCAGTTAGCTCCGATTCTGATTGATTTCACTCCGATTTCACTCCTGACTGACTGTTTCACCTCCGATTGACCTCCAGTTCGATTAGGTGACTTGCTCTGACTCCAGTTAGCCTCCCATGCGCCCCCACTGAGCCTCCAGATCCTATATCAGTGCTACACACTTCAGTTACATTTATTATGATCAGTTAGACTCAGCTTGACACCTGGATGACTGTTTGTTGTGATTGATGAGCAACACCGATGATTGATGAGGACTCCTAGATTGAGTCAAGCTACTCCATTCAGTGATTCGAATGACCTCCTTAGGCAATTCGAATTGCTCTGTTCATTGTGACAGTTTGTATTGTAATTCATTCACCCTTTCTGGGATAGAGAGCACTGCTGCATGTTTTGCACAGTTTTGCACCATATCTTCTTATTCATCTGTTGTGACTGATTTATTTGTTCATTAGATCTGCTGTGACTAACTTTACATGGTATCAGAGCCATTGCAGGAACAAGATCTCTTTTCTACAGGTGTTAATACAAGAAGATTTGACTGAATTGCTAAAAATTGCAAAAAGTTTGGCATGAGATATCTCAAGGGCATTCGCTCCTGTGCATGCAAAGCTTGAAAAATACTCCAATACCACTCCAGAAGCTTGAGTTACCACATAATTCCTGGATCTGATACATTGGACCTATTCAACATTGCTTGAAATCCAATCCCAGGTGTGATGCAACTCTCAAAGGGTGGATTGTTCGACCTTATTGTGGTTGTTTTTATGTGATTTGCAGGTTTATTGTCTCCTCCAATTGCATTCGCTACCTTCTGCATGCAAGCATTTCTACAGCAATTCCATTCGCTCTAGTCTGCATGCAAGCTTCTTCTTCATCAGTTGACTCAATCCTTGCAATGGAATACTCTTCTTCAAAGCCTATCCTCACCCCATTCAATTATTTTGATTGGAAAGATGATATGGAGATCATATTACGTTCAAAAGGTTACTACCGAGTCACTCTTGGTCTTGAATTGGAGCCAAACAATGTAGCAGAAAGAACCAAACACTACAATAAGCTTGATGAAGCTTACGGTCTTCTTTGTCTCTCCATCTCCAAAGATCTTCACTTCCATCTCAGCGGATTGAAGACTCCAAAGGCCATATGGGAGCAACTTGAGACACTATTCGGCAAGCAGGATGAGCTTAGGGCTTTTCAATTAGAGAATGAATTGATTGGCCTTAATCCTGAGAATTTCGAGAGCATCAATGAATTCTTCACCAAATTCAAGAACTTGAACTTGCAATTGAAGAACAGTGGTGTTATCAAAGAGGATAAACAGTTGATCCTCTCCATTCTAAGCAAGCTTGGGAAATATTATTCGGTATTTGTCTCCACTTTCAATTCCGGTCGGCTAACTACCCCGAATTGGAAGATGCCTACCTTGAATGCCTTCATTGAGTCCGTTACGAAAGAGCATGACAAGTTGATTCAAATGGGGTCCATAAGCTCCAAAGATTCAGCCCTATTTGTTCAAGGACCCAAGATCTCGAATGGTAAAGGAAAGCTAAAGAAGGAGAAGCCCAAATTCGAGCCTCACAAGCAAAAAGACAAAGGCAAGCAACCGGATGCACCATCCAGTTCGAAATCCAAGCAAAAGGGCAAAGAAGGTAACCAAAAATCTAAATGTACTTATTGTAACCGTGGCTTTCATCCCGAAAGTTCATGTATGAAGAAGACTATAGATCAAATGGCCCTCCTTTTGGAAAAGAACAACATAACCCTTCCTGACGGTGCAAGGAAGAAGGATCGGAATGACGATCATGAAAGAGGACAAGCACTCATGGCAACGGTTTCGAATCCCACTCTCTTGATAGATTCGGGTGCATCAAATCATATGGCTGCAAATATTGATTCTTTTTCCTCATTCGATCCAAACAGCTCCATCCCCATCCATTTGGGAGATGACTCAAAAATTTCTTCAAAGGGCAAAGGTACGATTCATGTAGATCATGGATGCTTTCAGAATGTTCTCTATGTGCCTTCCTTAGCTTCGAATCTCCTTTCTGTGTATCAAATGACACATACTGGTGATCCAAAGAAAGTCACATTCAGCCCTAATACAGTTGAAATTTCTGATATCAAAAGTGGAAGACTAGTTGCGGTTGGAAAGGCAAACCACACTGCTAAATGTTATGAGTTTTCGCACTTTATTCCGCTTGCAAAGCCCACTGCTCTTCGCACACATGGTAATGAGGTTAGTAGGCTTTGGCATGAAAGATTTGGACATCTAAATTATAAGTATTTGCTGCTGCTATCAAATAAATCCATGGTTGATGGGCTTCCACAACTCCGTTCCTCGAAGGGAATATGCTCCGGTTGCATTATTGGGAAGCACCCCGAGCACAGATTCGACCGCGGCAAGGCTAGCAGAGCCTCTACTATTTTGGGATTGATCCATTCTGATATCAGCGGTCCGCTGCCCCATATGTCATTAAATGGTTCAAGGTATGTTTTGACATTTATTGACGATTATTCTCGCTTTACATGGGTATTCTTTCTCAAAAACAAGTCAGAAGTGCTTGGAAAATTCAAGGATTTTAAGGCTTCTGTTGAGACCACCACTGAGAGCAAGATCAAAGCTCTTAGATCTGATAATGGTGGGGAATATATCAAGTCCGAGTTGCTGCAACTTTGTGCCCAAAGCGGAATCAAGATCCAACATACAGTTCCCTACACACCCCAGCAGAACGGTGTAGCGGAAAGGAAAAACCGGTCACTGAAAGAGATGGCTACATGCATGATTGAATCAAAAGGTTTGGCTGCAAATATTTGGGCTGAAGCAATCAATGTTGCTGCATATATACAGAACCGTGTTCCACATTCATCCGTGAAAGGTATGACTCCTTTCGAAGCATTCTTTGGTCACAAACCGGATGTGTCAAATTTGAGAGTTTTTGGCTCTACTGCATGGGCTAGAATTCCTTCTGAGAAGAGACGAGCTTTGGATCCACAAAGTATCGAGTGCATATTGATAGGATATGGGGAAGAATCAAAATCATATAAACTCATGGATATCAGATCTAAAAAGATATTCATAGAGCGCAGTGTGCAGTTTGAAGAACCGCTTCAAGAATTGCAACTAGTTGAGGAGAAAACTGCCGATTCACCGCCTTCACCAGAAGAAGATTCGAGCAGCGATAATGAAGGTATGAGTTCTGATATTTCTGATATTGTAGCAGCATATGATGATCATGACATATCAGGTTCGGAATCCGACCATTCAGATCCCCCTCAGTTACCAAAGTGGGCCCAAAATACTCTACAATCTGCTGGTTCGAATCTTGGAAATCCTGCTGATCCAAGACGAACAAGAGGAGACTTTCAAAGGGCAGGTATGGCTCTTTCTATTGCTGATCCATTTCTTCCTGAGATTTGTTATTTGATGGCTGGTTCAGATCCCCAATCATATTATTCATCCCATCGAGATCCGAGATGGAAAGATGCCATGGATGAAGAGTACAGTTCTCTTCAAAAGAACAATACATGGGAGCTAGTTTCTCTTCCACCTGGAAGAAAATTAGTGAAGTGTAAATGGGTCTACCGTACTAAAGTTGCTGCTGATGGCACTATCAGCAAATATAAAGCAAGGTTGGTGGAAAAAGGTTTTTCCCAAGTCCAAGGAGTGGACTACACAGAGACCTTTGCACCGGTTGCAAAGATGGATTCCATCCGCCTTGTTTTAGCTATTGCCGCATCCAAGCACTGGGAGGTGCATCACATGGATGTGAAGAGTGCATTTTTACATGGAGACCTTGCTGAAGAGGTCTATATGCAGCAGCCAGAGGGTTATACATCAGATCCATCATTGGTTTGTAGATTGAAGAAGTCTTTGTACGGGTTAAAACAGGCCCCAAGAGCTTGGTACGCAAAGATGGACTCCTTCCTTCTTTCTCAGAATTTCCAAAGATGCAAATCTGATCCGAATGTCTATCTTCAGCGAGTTAAAGGTAATTTTTTGGTTATTGTACTTTATGTTGATGATCTGCTTATTACTGGTAGCACACTTACTTCAATAAACAAGCTAAAAACTGCCTTAAATCTAGCTTTTGACATGAGCGATTTGGGCTTGCTGAGTCACTTTTTGGGCTTGGAGATAGCTCAAAATTTCGATGGGATCACTATATCTCAGCAAAAATATGCTTCCGACCTGTTATTGAAGTTTAATATGGCTGAATGTAAGGCAGCCCCGTTCCCATTCCTCTCAGGAATCAGTCTTGAGGAGGGAGATTCCACACCGCTTGCAGATTGCAGTATGTATCGACAGTTGATTGGTTCACTACTTTATTTGACACATTCACGGCCTGATATCTCATATGCCGTGAGTGCCGTGTCAAGATATATGCAGCAGCCACATGAGCTTCATTGGCGAGCAGCCAAGCGGATCTTGCAGTATGTGCAAGGTACGAGACAGTTTGGCATACATTATGCTGCAGATTCTGAGCTAGATTTCATTGGTTTTACTGATTCAGATTGGGCAGGTGATAGCATTGATCGGAAGTCCACTTCCGGTTATGTTTTCATGATTGGTCATGGTGCTATTTGCTGGTCCAGCAAAAAGCAAGCAGCCATTGCACTTTCTTCAGCAGAGGCAGAGTATCGAGGGGCAGTCAATGCCTGCATTCAGGCAGTTTGGTTGCAGGGTATTCTTTCCGAGTTTGGTTTTGGTGGCACTACTTCGACTGTCCTATTTTGTGACAATCAAAGTGCTATCAAGATCTCCACAGATCCAGTTCAGCGGCAGAGGACCAAGCACATTGAGATTCATATGCATTACATTCGACAGTTGGTGCATGACCGCACCATCATTCTGCAATATTGCCCTACCGATGAGCAAATTGCAGACATCTTCACCAAGAGCTTCACTGAGAAGAAGTTCTCTTACCTCCGTTCACTGTTGGGGGTGAGTTCCATCATGGTGGAGACAGATTGATTCATTATTATGCTTTAGACTTGAGGGGGGGCTTTCTTCCCACTGGGTTTTCCCTCTTTCCTCACTTAGTTTATTTTTCAGCATTTTTTGGATTATTGTATTGGGGTGACCTTTGGTCTTAGTTACCAGGGCCCCACATTATTTTTAGTTGGCACATCATAGTCTAGCTTGAGGGGGGGTGTTCGGATATCCATCATCTATTTCGGGATACATATCTATTTCAGGATCATCTATTTCGGGATACATATCTACTTCAGGATCTTGCATGATCTATTTCAGGATATGCAGTCCAGTCACCAGTTTGATGCCTCCAGCACCTTATCCACCTTCTTCTAGCACCCGGGAGCCACTTTCCACAGAGTTTTAGCCCTCCTAAGCTGAAAGGCGCCCTCTTCTCACCTACTGACTGAGAAGGGCACACTTGCTCACCTACCACTGCAGATTCACTCCAGTTACATTCAGTTAGCTCCGATTCTGATTGATTTCACTCCGATTTCACTCCTGACTGACTGTTTCACCTCCGATTGACCTCCAGTTCGATTAGGTGACTTGCTCTGACTCCAGTTAGCCTCCCATGTGCCCCCACTGAGCCTCCAGATCCTATATCAGTGCTACACACTTCAGTTACATTTATTATGATCAGTTAGACTCAGCTTGACACCTGGATGACTGTTTGTTGTGATTGATGAGCAACACCGATGATTGATGAGGACTCCTAGATTGAGTCAAGCTACTCCATTCAGTGATTCGAATGACCTCCTTAGGCAATTCGAATTGCTCTGTTCATTGTGACAGTTTGTATTGTAATTCATTCACCCTTTCTGGGATAGAGAGCACTGCTGCATGTTTTGCACAGTTTTGCACCATATCTTCTTATTCATCTGTTGTGACTGATTTATTTGTTCATTAGATCTGCTGTGACTAACTTTACATATTGAACCAACTCTTTAATCTTGCCTTGTGTACTGCCAGGAATCGGGTCAGACTCAAACATTCTTGGCAACCCCTTGCACAAGAAGAAAATTGCGTGCCAATAGAAGAACGACGACTCCAAGAGGTAAACAGTGCACAATTTGCTTGATATTCAATATTTTTTATCATGTGTCTTATTGATGTGCTCAAGGAAAGACTTTATTGTATCTATTTATTTTTAAAAATAAATGAAATATTTTATCCCGGTATCTTTGGTATCTTTGGAAACCATTTTGATTGATTGGATTTCACACAACCCGGCCCAGCATCATTTTCACTTCGATTAAGTAAATCTCCTTTTCTGCTGCCTTCCAGTAAAAGATCCTTTAGACTATGGCTTGAACCGGAAAGGCCCCTATTGTTATCTCGACAACCTATCCTACTTACAAACCCATTTCCTCCAAAAAAAACGACAAATGGATTTTGGTAACCCTGTATCTCCGTAAGGGGGAAATCAAGGTGCCCCTTTGCAATGGGGCAATGCTTTGAATGCCAGTGTTTACATGTGTGAAAAATGAACTTAAAATTTAAGAACAAAGCTTGTAATTATGATGCCCCTGTGGCTGGACAACCTGTTATTACCATTGTTTCTCTTAGAAAGTGTAAGGCAACAAGAAGGAATTTTAGAGGGACTAAGACTCATTTTTTCACTTCATCTTTTCAAATCAAGAGACTGTAAGATAAGATTTGGAATTGAGCGTATTCTGTTTGACATATTAGAGGAGGACCAATTATATTAGATGACTAAGTAAGCTCATATCCTTGTCGCTTTGTAGAAATGCACATTCAATTCCTTTGAAGACAGGTGTCATTATTGATTCTCATAGAGGGCCTTAACAATCATAGTATGGGTCCAAAACTCCTAATAGATAGGGTCAAGAGTACTAAATATTAATGTAGATGTAGCACAAGGTTTGATTGCACATTCAATTCCTTGAAAGACATGCGTCATTATTGATTCTCATAAAGGGCCTTAACAATCACAGTACGGGTCCAAAACTCCTAATACATAGGGTCAAGAGTACTAAATATCAATGTAGATGTAGCACAAGGTTTGATTTGGGGAATGCCATTGATGGCTCTGTTCTCTAAGTTGGCTAGCCAAGTAAAAATTTGATAAAATTCCTAGTTATAATTGGTAAGTTCTGATTTTACTTTTGGTCAGTAATTTAAAAAATATGTATATATGTTGTATGAACATTTTTATTTCTCAATTATAAATTGGAAACTTTCATGAAGAATATGAAAAATCTGTGAAAACTTCACAATATTACACTTGCAACAGAAATGCATGCTAGTAAGAGATAACTTTGTTGATTTTCTTTGAAGATAAACATTATAAGTAAAAAATTTCAACCAACTAACCTACCAATCTTGAATAACATTTATTTGGCTTAATCATATTTGCTATGATTGTGTCTCTAGATTTAACAATGAATATATATATACATCAAAATCCTATAATCACCAAATGATCCCTGACTTGAGAAGTGTTGTGGGATATGCTTGAGATGTCTATTTTATACGTTAAAGGACCACCAAAATGACAAAGCCAAATATATTAAGTACCGATTTCCATTCATCTTTTTTAGAGAATGCTAATTTGGCTTGAAAAACATGATCTTTAAACCACTGTTAACCATGCTCGATACTCCACCAATTGAAAATGCCAGACTGAAAAGAATCCCAAGTATACCAAGACCCCAGTTCAAGTACCAGCCTGAGGTATGTTTTTTAGGCTTCTTGATACAAACCCACATAAAACAAGGGTATGCAAAAGTCACTGGCAGAGTCAAACCTACCAACAGACCTGCAAGGATGGAAAGAAAGGGAAGTGCAACCCCAATGAAGAAATAAATGAAGCCATAGAACACATGAAATCCAACACGAACCCAAGGAGGGAACGGCGTATTGATCCGGCTGGTTTAACCTGCTTCAAAGCTGTCAAAGACTGGCATAGATTAAATTTGAAAGATGCTAAGACAATTGAAGATGACCAAAAGGAAATGTGTTGCCAAAAGACCCCTCGCAATATCCTGGTTGTGAAAGGCATACAAAGCATTCAAAATTCCTCCAGCGGGCATCTGCAACAAGAGTCAGAGAATGAATTTAGCATGTGGTCCCAAAGAGGCATTCTAAGTTTGTTGGTCTCGGTGGAATGGAAAATTCAAGATAAAGCTAGCCTAACCAGTGGTAAAAGTGAAGAAGGCTAATTAATATTACAAACAAAATACGGGTGCTGCTTCGAATTCATTCGTCTTACGATTCTTGCATAGCAATAAACCCTAATATTTAAACACTTAGGTTTTAACCTTTTTCTCATGCTCGCAAGCTTCATTATATCCATCCATCCCAAGGGGGAGAATACAGAGAGCGAGAGTGTATTAGAGGCAATGTACGAAGATGCTCCGTCGGATTGGGATAGATTTTCTTCAGATGTAGACATGATGGAAGCTGATGCCGAGGCCGACGATTTGGAGGATGCCTCGTTAAATAATCAATGTGCTGCTTCTGGGGTCGAAACCCCCCAAATTCGACCCCAGAAGGACCTCACATCTCCTCTTAGTGCAGGTATGTATTTATATATATGAATGTTTGGATTGTTGGATTTTAGAATCAATGATAAGTTTGATAATTCGATTCCACATATCCACGAGGCGTACTGGGTCTGTTAAAGTGGGGCGCTGTTAAGCAGAATAGTGATGTGTAACAAATTATCTATTCAAAACTTTTGACATTCACGGTTTCTAGTTCAATAAAAACCAAAATGTCCTACCCCCTCTGCAGCCCTAGCAGGCCAGTTTGTGCTTTTTATTCTCAAACATCTAGTTTTCATAACCCACCCTAGCTGGAATGTTTGTGTTGGTTTTGGAAACATGCACACATATATCTATGTGTGGGTTGCTATGACAATGTTTCAAATCTTGCAGGCATGCTCCTCCCCAGCTTGATATTATTGATGTAGTTTTTGGGTAGATCATTGTAATGGTACTGACATTGAAACAACCACCCTATTCTTTGCTTAATTGCGAGATTCTTTTATATATATAGTGAGAGTGTTTGAGGTTGTTTCTATGGACATATGTGAAATTCCATTGAGTAGGAAAGAGTAGAAGTATGAACAAAATTTACAATATCCCTTCATGAGTTAAAACAATTCATAAACCTCCAAAAACTGTCTCAATATCCAAAAACTCACTCAGCTCCTCTGCAGGTTTGTTGTGTTTTCTCTACAAGCCTGCAATAAAAACATGCACTGTCCAAGCTAATCATTATAGATGAAAATAGAAGGATAATGGATAGTGCCCAAAATGAGAATTTGCATAGCATTTCTAGAAGGTCGGCCAGACAAAAGACTAGTACAACAGCAATTGTACTATAGAATTTTGACCAAGGTAGTAAAGTGGGAAAGCATTAATGTTTACAGTAACCCAAAAATTCAATGGCAAGGAAGCATAGATGACATATCAGGTCATGGGAGCAACAGTTCAATTTATTGTTCAACGTTTAGTCTTGACATGCCAATCTTTGCACAGAAAGCTTTTTAGATGATAACTTATTTATTCTATGTTAGCATTTAGATTTTATTCATAATCAAGGAAATTGAGTCCAAAAGTTCAAAATTCAAATACTCATGAATATAAGTGTCAAGATTCTGCAATGATTGATTTTTCTTTTGTAAATTAGAGTATAAAAGTGACCATATTTTTAAAAGAATTATTTTTCAGAAGGATAACTCAAAACAATTTTTTTGTTTTTTCCCCTTTCAGATACAAAATGAACCATCTCACATCCTCAAAGGGATGTGATTTTGTCCCCTCACTGTCATCCAGGAACATACACCAATATTGGAGCCAGAACCTCTTGTTTCCTCAATGTTCTTTAACATGTGTTTCCCTGAAATTGTTATCTAAAGTTGTATCAATCCATAGGTTCCAGATCTCTTTGTTGTCAGCAATAATTTGTTGGTGTGAGTCCTGTACTGCTACTAGTTATTCCCATTGGACACGAAGTTGGTATCCTATCTACCACATTATCCTTCTTTCTGTAGAACATATTTTGTTAAGTATTTAGTCTTGCATATGCAAAGCAATCGCTTACTCTATATGATATATGTTTTGATTGAGCCTGAACAACTTTCTTATGTAAGACAAGCTTCAAATGAATCTATCCTATATATGTCTTCCTATTCTTGAAACATGTTTATATCTTATATCTATAATGGAAATATGCACTTCCTTAATTAAAGCTATTGGTTTCTTTTGGTTATCTAGCCACGGGAAATGATTTGGAGAAAGTAGGAAATGATTCAAACCATGTTACTCGAAGAAAAAGATGCCCAAGAAGGAAACAACGCAGAAGAAACAAGAAAAATTCTAATTCCATTCGCAATATTAACAAGTACGCAAATTTGGGATACACTTTTCTTGTGCTCTATTCACCTAATCATAATGTTACTACTTGTTGGAATGTATAAGATGATTTAAATGTCAGTGATTTGGAAGGTTTGTCACTAACACATGCAAGTATTTACGAGATCCAAAGTCTTATCTTGTATGGGAAGCAGTTAAGAAACTTGTTTTTTATGCTATTGAAGAATTAGTGAAACAGGTACTATATTCTGCACTTGAAAGTAAGGTTTCATAAGATCTCTTTTGTGTTGGAATAGGAAATGCAATAAATTTTGTTGAATAATGACATCAATTGGGGCAGCTCTAGTTCAGCACTTGATTCCCTGAGTTGATAGACTTTGTAGTTTTGAACATAAATGTTACTTCTATGGGTATTTTACTCTCCCTTGTCCAGACATATCTGTATATTATTATTGTTTTCAAGGCTTTCACAATGTTATTTTCCACTCCTTAGACAGATCTATATATTATCCTTGTTTTATAGGGATTCCCAATTTCTTGCTTATTGTTTAAATTTGACACGAGGTTTTACCTTAGAGCAATGATAGACTAATAAGCTAGGTATGATGTGTCGAAATGCAATTTGGCAGACTACCATTGGAAATGCATACATGGATTGAAAATACTAGTATAAATTGGTTGAATCTAAGCTAAGCTCAAATAGCACAAATGTAGCTCAAATAACTGAAGGGTAAGAGTCATTCAACGTGAAAGATACTTATGAAAATCGTCCTAAACCGTAAAAGAGATGGAATGCAACTATGATTCATAAGAATTGGAGGACGAGTTTGTTAGAAAAACAGGATCGCAGAGCAATAACAATAAACAGAAATGCAAATATAATCACACATACACATTACAAGAGAGACATAGATATATCATGGTTCACCCAACTTGGGCTATGTCCACACTGAATTTTCCAGTCCTTATTATTATTACCGTCCAGCAAGGTGAAGGGATACAACCTGCAGCACAACCGTTGCACTTCCTCTTCTCTGTTTCACAGTCTCTCTCCTGATCTCAGAGATCTTTACAATGCATAAAACCTAATACATCATCCCTAGTCATATTACAATGTCTTTATTTTATAAGGGAAATACAATGGGAAAATACCACGGGATACCCAAAACCATGGGCCCGCAAAACAGCTGGCGAAAACAGCCCCAAAAATTTTCTTTGGGGGCGTTTCCCCCGGACCCCCCAGCCAGGGGGGATGGTCCCCCCTAGAACCCCGCTGGGGTGACTGTATAGTTCACCTACATATCATATAAAACTGGGGTACAAACACGGCTGATACAATATCATCTATGAGACTAGAAGATCACAGCAACTCCACCGCTGCTGCACTTGCTGGACTTGGACTTGGCAAATTTCTCCTCTTCACCTTCATGCTAGAAGGCTAACTGAAACCGAGCACGAACTCAGTTTCTCTCTGGTCACTACCTTTGTGAACATGTTTGCAAGATTCTGGCTAGTATGTATCTTTTCCAGCTTCAACAGTTCATCTTCCAGAACAGAGCGTATGAAATGGTACTTGAGCTGTATATGTTTAGTCCTGGAATGGAATGTTGAGTTCTTTGCAAGATGAATGGCACTCTGGATGTCACTATACAATCTGCTATCCTTATGCTTCTTACCCACTTCCTCCATAAACCTCTGCAACCAAATCATCTCTTTACTAGCCTCTGTAATGGCAACATACTCTGCTTCTGTTGTTGAAAGTGCAACAACCTTCTGTAGTTTCGAAATCCAGCTTACTGCTATTCCACCTACAGTAAACACATACCCTGTGGTGCTCCTCCTGCTATCCTTGTCACCTGCCATATCTGCGTCAACATATCCCTGTAGAATAGTGTCTGAACCTCCAAAACATAATGCCTCAGTGGTAGTACCTCTCAAATACCTGAGAATCCACTGTACTGCCTTCCAATGTTCTTTACCTGGATTGTTCATATATCTTCTCACAACTCCCACTACATGTGCAATATCTACTCTTGTGCACACCATGGCATACATCAAGCTACCAATTGTTGATTGATAGGGAATCTTGGACATGTAATCTGTCTCTTCTTGTGTCTTGCGACACATTTCCTTACTTAGACTGAAATGGCTAGCCAAAGGTGTACTTACAGGTTTTGCATTCTGCATTCTGAACCTCTCCAACACCTTTTGTATGTACTCACTTTGAGACAATGTCAATTTGCGATTTTTCCTGTCTCTCGTTATTCTCATACCAAGGATTTGCTTTGCAGCACCCAAATCCTTCATCGCAAATGAATTAGCTAGCTTCCTTTTGAGTACATTTATATCCTGCATGTCAAACCCTGCAACAAGCATGTCATCCACCTACAATAACAAGATAATATATCTTCCATTGTCTAGCTTCTTGAAATAAACACAGTGGTCAGAATGACATCTACTATAACCTTGTTCTGTCATAAGCCTATCAAACTTTAGATACCACTGCCTTGGAGCTTGCTTCAAGCCATACAAGCTCTTTTCCAACCTGCATACCAGATCCTCCTTACCTTTGACCTCATACCCTTGTGGCTACTGCATATATATTTCTTCCTCCAAATCCCCATGAAGGAAGGTTGTTTTTACATCTAACTGTTCAATATGAAAATCTTCTACCGCCACTAGACTTAAGATAGTCCTAATTGAAGTCATCTTAACAATAGGAGAAAATATTTCATCAAAATCTATACCTTTCTTCTGTGTGAACCCCTTTACAACAAGTATGGCCTTGTACCGCTTCTTACCTCCTTCTTCTTCCTTCAACCTATAAATCCATTTGTTTTGCAATGCTCTTTTACCAGCAGGCAACTGAACCAAATCCCAAGTCTGGTTTCCTACCAATGAGTCCATCTCCTCATTCATGCCTTGCTCCCACTTCTTTCTAGTTTCCACCTGCATTGCTTCTTCATAACATTCTGGTTCACCAGAATCAGTCATCAATAAATAATACATTGAAGGAGAGTATCATTCAGGGAGTCTACTTAACTTGGTAGATCTTCTTACAGTTGCAGGATTTTCAGGTACTTGCTGCTGCTCTTGATTTTCTGGCACCTTCAGAACTTCATTTTCTTTAATTTCATCAAGCACTATGTACTCTGTGTTTTCCTTTTCCTGTTTCTTTCCCTGCAACTGATCTTTATACATGACCTTTTCATTGAATATCACATCTCTACTCTTGATAATTTTGTTATTTTCATAATCCCATAAACGATAACCAAATTCATCAACCCCATATCCAATAAAGGTACATTTCTTTGATTTAGCTTCAATCTTTGTTCTATTTTCTTTATCAATATGGAAAAATGCTTCACAACCAAACGTTCTCAGAAATGAGTAGTTTACCTTTTTATCTGTCCATGCTTCCTCTGGAATACCACCATCCAAAGCACTTGAAGGTCCTCTGTTTATTAAATAAACAGCAGTATTTACAGCATCCACCCAAAACTGTAAGGGCAACCCTGCATGCAGTCTCATACACCTTGCATGCTCCATGATCGTTCTGTTCATCCTTTCTGACACACCATTTTCGTGTGGTGTTCCTGGGACTGTCTTCTCTCTACGAATGCCATGGTATGAACAGTAACTATCAAACTCCTTGCCACAGTACTCACCTCCATTATCAGATCTGAGACACTTCAATCTTTTTCCTGTCTCATTCTCAACCAAAGCTTTCCACTTCTTAAAATTAGAAAACACATCATATTTCTATCTAATGCAATAAACCCAAGTTTTTCTAGTTGCATCATCAATAAATGTAACATAATAATCAGATCCACCAAGAGATTGTACCTGAGCCGATCCCAATACATCTGTATGCACAAGCTCTAATTTTTCATTCTTCTTCTGTTTCCCAACCCTGAGAAATCTGACTCTCTTCTGTTTTCCATAAACAGAGTTTTCACATAATTCCAAACTTACCTGCTTCAAATCCGACAGCAACTTCCTTGAGTGGAGAATCTGCATCCCCTTCTCACTCATGTGGCCAAGCCTATGATGCCACAATGTTGTATCTGTTCCTGTGGAAGCTAAAGAGATAGAATGGTCAGTATTATGAGGACATAAATACAACGTACCTACTCTGTCTCCTTTTGCTATCACCATTGATCCTTTAGTGATCTTCCACCACTTTTCTCCGAACGTAGATAAACAGCCACCATCTCCCAACTGCCCTGTTGAGATCAGATTTCTTTTCATAGCAGGAATATTCCTAACTTCTTTCAACAACCAATCAGTTCCATTCTTAACTTTTATCCATACCTTACCCATTCCAACAATTTTACATGGCTCATCATCACCCAATAAAACATGTCCAAAGTCGCTAGGAACATACTCATGAAAGTATTTCCTATGGGGTGTAGCATGACATGAAGCTCCTGAATCTACTACCCAATAATCACTAGTATTATCTAATGCAAGAATCAAAGCATCTTGTAACACATCACCTGCTACATTTGCTTCCTGGGTAGTTTCCTTCTGTGCATCTCCTTTCTTCTTTAGAGATTTGCAATCTTTCTTCAAATGTCCTTTCTTTCCACAGTTCCAGCATTCTATCTTTCCCAGTCTGGACTTGGATCTTCCCATTTTAGACTTTCCACAATTACCTTGGCTCTTTCCTCTCTCCTTTTGTCTTCCCCTACTCTTCATGGTCAATGCATTACCTGATGTCTCACCTGTGCTTTTTCTTCGCATTTCCTCGCTAAGAATAACACCAATAACATCATCAAATTTCAAGGTTTTTGAACCAGAGACAGAGTTACTTACAGCCATGACCAAGCTATTCCAGCTTTCTGGCAATGAACACAAGATTAGAAGAGCCCTAACCTCATCATCAAAGTTCACACTTACGGAACTTAGCTGATTTGTAACCATATTAAACTCATTTAAATGATCAGTAACAGATCCACCTTCAGACATCTTCATATTAAATAAACGCTTCATTAGAAATACCTTGTTGGAGGCCGAGGGTTTTTCATACAGCTTACCCAATGCACTCATCAAACCCTCTGTTGTCGTTTCTTTTGAGATATTGAAAGCCACCGACGAAGCCAGTCTCAACCATATTGTTCCCAGAGCCTTTCTGTCAAGAACCTCCCATTCTTCGTCCTTCATAGCCGTCGGCTGCTTTTCTTTTCCTCCCAACGGTAGGAATAGATCCTTCTGGTACAGATAGTCCTCCATTTGCATCTTCCATAACCCGAAGTTTTGGCCGTTAAACTTATTGACCTTAAACTTTCCTTCTTCTGCCATTGCTCCCACTCGAACCAAAAACCCTAGCTTCCTGTGAGTTTAACTGCCAAATAGACCTTTGGCTCTGATACCAATTGTTAGAAAAACATGATCGCAGAGCAATAACCATAAACAGAAATGCAAATATAATCACACATTCACATTACAAGAGAGACACAGATATATTGTGGTTCACCCAACTTGGGCTACGTCCACACTGAATTTGCCAGTCCTTATTATTATTACCGTCCAGCAAGGTGAAGGGATACAACCTGCAGCACAACCGTTGCACTTCCTCTTCTCTGTTTCACAGTCTCTCTCATGATCTCAGAGATCTTTACAATGCATAAAACCTAATACATCATCCCTAGTCGTATTACAATGTATTTATTTTATAAGGGAAATACAATGGGAAAATACCACGAGATACCCAAAACCATGGGCCCGCAAAACAGCTGGCGAAAACAGCACCAAAAATTTTCTTCGGGGGCGTTGCCCCCGGACCCCCCAACTAGGGGGGATGGCCCCCCCTGAAACCCTGTGGGGGGGCAATGCCCCCCGCTGGGGTGACTGTACAGTCCACCTACAATCATATAAAACTGAGGTACAAACACGGCTGATACAATATCATCTATGAGACTAGAAGATCTGGCTCCACAACCAACAGAGTTCTCCTTGTGATTGCTTTGGAGAAAGGAAAAGTAGTATTTTATTGATAAATAGAAATTTATACAAAGAGAGGAGTGAACCCTTATTTATACCAATAAAACTCTGATTGGTTTCCTAAGCAATCTGTATGTGGTAAGTCTAGGCTTATATATAGCTTAATTGATACTAAACACTAATTATATATTATTAAATTTGTATATTTAATATAAGTTTCCTTTTACAAAGATTCAAAATATACCACCAATTTTGCATGATGACATGTCCATGCACATGTGGGACTTGCCCTTTGAATTACCTTGTCCTTGTGACAATGGGGACATCCCACTGGGCAAGGAACAACTTTGGGGACAATGGGGAAGTCCCCAAAATTTTTGAGGATTTCATTGTCCAATTTTTGGCATGTCTCATGCATCCCATGACTTGTTGGCCCCTATAAGCTCTAAGACTCTATTTATGCAGTATAGCAAGTATTGTTGGACGTTTTGAATATTTTTTGGATTTTTTGAAGAATTCTTCATTTTTTTAATTTTTTGCCACGTCTTGGGAATTTTGGGTGAAGCTTGCCCCACCTTGCTTCACTACTTATTGATGAAAACATCAACAATGGAAAACAATTGGTGAGGGTCGAGACATTGGAAAAATCGGCAAAATATTAGCAAATTCCAACAAACCAGGACAAACATTAAAACATACAAAATTTGTGTTTCAGTTTTTTCAAATTGTAAGTGGCAAGCATTAAAAAATGCAAATTTGTTATTTCTTTCAATTTCTTCATAATATAAACCAACAACAATGTCAAATAATCACATCAACACATAAGTATGAAAAAAAAATTGATGTATAAGATGTAGTGGATGCCAAATGATACATCAAATATATGATAAATGTATCTCATCATTATATGATATGTGTGTGTGTGTGGTGTGGATAGGAAAGTGAGGGAGGGGAGTAGGGTAGGGAAGCATTTTGGAATCTGCACTGATTAGACTTTTTCTTTTAGAATTTCTGTCACAGAAAGCATATAACATCATTTAAGATTTACATCCCTGTATCCATAAATTTTCAGAGAATGTGTTATTGAACCTCTATTGCTCTAAGATGTATTATGATCAAAATTGTCTGATGTAAAGGGTCATAATGGTTGGTATAAAGATCATAATGGTTGGTATAAAGATTTAATATTTACATCCCTGTATCCATAAATTTTCAAAGAATGTGTTACTGAACCTCTATAGCTCTAAGATGTATTATGATCTCAATTATCTAATGTATGTTGTAGATCAATCCACCATTTCACTCATAAACACCAGAATTGGCTATTTGACTGTAGTGAGTAAAAGTGAAATGTTAGCACATTGAATGCAACACAGTCAAAATAAAAACTTTGGGCTTAATGCCTTCTACCAAACATATATATATTTCTGAGGCAATTAATGAAATTGCACTTGTCCTCCAACAACTAGCAAAAATGAGTTCCCTGCCAATCTACAAAGAAGTGCCCAATAGATCATGGGGCCCTACCATTGTTGAATTCTCTTTGCCAAAAAAAACCATGCCTTCAACAATTTTCCACCTCTGCTACAAAGAGGCCCCCAGACACTCACTCCATTTAGCTGGGGAAGACAATAATGGAAAAAGCTTCAAATATGGAATTGAGCCTTAAGTCTTTGGTTTTGACCAACTATCAGAAATAGATCTTCTCCATCTATTTCAAATACAATGAAAGTTGAAACCCTGGTTTTTAAGACCTCAGCACAATTGTCTACTCAAACAAATGCCAAATTGTCCCTCAATTTGCCACACGAATTCAGCAAACCAATGCTAGCTTGCTTGCCATATGTAAGTTAAGTGGAATGGAATGAAACAGATGACACCGCCATTTAAATCACATGATATAGCCCAACCTTGAGAACATTCAAGGCAAGTAAACCTAAAGCCATAATTCTAACCTTTTCGAAATCCACAACATAAATGAGTAGAAGGTTTTACTAACAAACGATTGATTACACATTGCCTCTATCCAGAAATTATACCTAAACATGGAGCTTCATAAAATACTTCCCATATTTTCCTGTAGCATAAAGACCAATCAGGATTTAGGAAAGCAATAGCGCCTACATAAAGAAAGCACAAGTATCCGTACTGTTGTAAATCAAAATAAAGATGTCAAACCAAAGCAATTATACAATAAGCCTTCACCAAACAAAAAGATAATCAGAAAGCAAATTTTCAGAGCACAACAAATAACGTGCCTTTCAGGAGGAAAGCCATAAAAGGCTCAAGACCAAGGCCAAGAGAAACCATTTATACTTCCTCAAAGGCACCACAACATCCAATTTTTTTCTCGAGAAGCCATCGTGGAGGATATATGATCTCAGGAGCTTCCAGATACAAATGCCAAACCATGATTTTAGCACAATCGTTCAGTAACCCTTCCATCTGACTCTCATCTTCCACTAGTTGCTCAATGAAGGTTGTCTCCTGCCAGCAACACCCAATCAGTCAATTTCATTCAATATTTGCATTAGATGGAATACAATAGCAGGTCCAAAACATGTATGTGGCTTCTGTCTAAAAGACAGTGTTCATTTGAGACAATGTAGTGACCAAATTCTAGGAAGATGGTAATCAACCTAACAATAGTTAATCTACATATGCAACTGGATTGGGGAGAACACAAACTACAGATTTGGAAAGAAACATTGTACTGACCTGGAATCCTTCTTTCATTGTATCTAGTTGCCTTATAGGTTATAATGCAAGACGATGCCATCTCCGGGGATCCCAAAGAATAGTGCTATTGAAGGAAAATCTTGACATATTGACATGGAATCTATGAAGTCTTCTACTTTTTTCATTTGTGTACCACCCAATCACTTGGCTCCTGTTGCAAACTGGACCTTCCAGGATTGCCTTACTTTTGCTGTGTTGAAGCATGCCAACTGGCCAGGTACCAAAACGTTTGCAGATTAGACATATTCATGGTATCAGAGATGTATAATAAACCAAAAGAACCTGTCCAAAGTACATACCCATTAATTTGAGAAAAAGAACCCAAACGCATTGTTTAAATTTTAAAGTTGGATCCAGAGCCAGATCATGAATATCCTGTGAATTTGCTAATAAATTGAAAGACAAAAATATTGGGTAGTAGTAGTTACCCTCTTAAACTGTCCCAAAGGATGACCAAGGTAAAACCCCCATCACATGGAAATCCATGTAGTTGTAGGGGGCTGTAGAAGGGCAGCAATACCAAGATAAGACCTAAGCATAGATAAGTGCATAACAGGGGAATCCCTTCCTTTGGGATAATAAGGCGAGTATACACCATGTAATGTATGGAGTCAAAACTAAAATATGTGTATTTACCTATTGTATAATCATTTCATGGAAGTAAAGAAATTGCACGATAGCTAGGGTAGAAAATGATGACCATCATAAGAGAGCAAAAAGTTGCAAGGACTATTCAAGAAGCACATAGGGTTCATAACATTTTTATCTTTAAGCAATCAAGGACTAGTAAAGAAACACAGGGTTCATGTCCAATATATTAGGGCCATAGACAAGATCATGGGGTGTGGACTCTAGATGCAAAAGTTATAAACATAAGGAGTACCTCATAAGACAGGTACATAGACCAAAGAAGAAATTTGGTCACTGAAGTATTACATGAGCAATGGAAGCGGCTACACAGGAAAGTAATATAGCTTCGAAGACTTATTTAAGAACTTGTACTGATTTTCTAGAAAAAGGGCAATGTCAATAATTCATAGGAAATTAGAATGGAACCACCACAAGCTAAGTACCCAATGGTTGCTTGTTAAATCTGAACAAGAAGCTTATTAGAATCTTTCCAAGCAAATTAGTATGGTAGTTTTCATCTTTTATCACATCCCATGTTACCTCAACTTTCTTCTTTGATTGAAGCTCTTGTGAGAATATGATGCACTGCAAACCAACAATGATTTCACTCTAAGGAAATGACTAAGTCACTAAGTCTATGGTCTTCAGGGACTAGTAGGCTAGATAAAGGTATCGAGCTTGGTCAACAATCTAATCCTCAATGCTCCATATGCAGTGAAGAAGAGACAAGTTTGGAAATGGATTCAATCTTGAAAGGGTAGGTTGCAAACTCCTTCTGGATAAAGTGTTTTGGGATTGTCCTTTTGCTTATAATTATGTAGCGAAGCACAAAGGCCTAAAATCACCTCTTGATCCAATTTGACTTGATGTCAGAGTTGTTATTTTGTTGGATCAATCCTACATCTTTGACAAAGTCAAAATCAACCTATTTGGTTCACAACAGTGGACCTTTACCATTGAAGGGCACAAGTATGATGTTGCAGAGTACTTGCCAAATAAGATTACAGTCATTTATGCTAGGCAATGTTGGAGATTCATCTCCCACACTTAGTAGTATGATGGTTTAGCCTTAGTGAAAAGATCCCAAGTTTGATGACATTCCTCAACTATGAAACAAGTCAACACACATTCTCAACAAAAGCAACTTGACCACCTTCTACAACAATACAACAATGTCTTTTAGAGCTCACAGGTGTCCCAATTCCCAACACATCATTGGCTTTGTGTTGAAGTCTTCTCTACCTATTAGTCCACTACACAATATATTAGTTTAGGAGAATGATGAGATTCAGTGTCAGATTCAAGAATTAATCTACCAAGGCTGAATTTAACACAATTCATTTCCATGTGGTAACCTAGTAGCATTGTTGTAGATATTGTCAATATATTGACAACAACATAATTCTTTCAATCTACAAATAGCATCACCTTAATCTATCACAGTTTTTATACTTTTGAATATATCATGATATATCACAAAAAAATTGCAAATTGATAGATTATATCATCAAGCCTGCCATAGAGGGGCTATAAAATTCGAATTTTTGTGTTTTGGCCTCATTTTGAAAAATAGATGTAGGTGATTGAGAGCAAAGGAGAAATTTGTCTTTTGTGGAGTTGAGGAGGGGAAATCGAGTGTTGTCATTGCCATTAGCATATTTATTGTGGAGTGGGGATTGATTCCCATCTATTGTTTCCACTTCAATGCCAAGGTCTTCTTATTCTAAAGGAAGAGCCATTACCTTTGCCCATAAAAAAAGTAGAGGGAATTGATACTATATTCACCTGATTACATTGTTGATGACTTATCATGATGAGATACATTTTTTTTATGTAATTTTGTGTTGCTTTTTTATTTTTGAGCTTTTGGAGGAGTGAGGACTAAGGATCATATTTTGTCTTGATGCATGAGGTATCACTTGACATCTTATATATCTTGTACATCAGTTTTATTTTCATAGTCATGTGGTAATGCATTTATTTGATGTTGTTGCTTTTATTTAGAAAAAATGAAAAATGGATATTTTTATATGTTTTTAAAGTTTATTGATCTTTGATTCTTTTCCAATATTTTCCTTGATATTTTTGATACTCGGGTTTCTAGCATTTTGCACCACTCATCATTGCCTTTACTGATATGGCATCTGATGCACCTAGCATTAGTTGAAAGTCAGAGAGTCTGGCTACATTTGCAGAAAGATAGATTCAAAGGGCCACATTGGAAGATCAAACCACTTGATTATGATTCCTATCTGAGCAGTGAGTATGCCTTTCTACTCTACTTGCCCATGTACTTATTAGGCATCTAGTTGCACAAAAGGGGGAAAGAGGGAAGAGTTTCTGAAATGGGGATGCATTGGAAGTTCGTGACCACACAAAATTTCGGAAACGTGGTAACGCTATATATATATGTATGTATGTATATTTTAAATTAATAGATGAGCAAGGATATTTAAAAAATGAATGTGAGACATAAATCATAAATCATTAATGTTGGTGAAACATTGCCTATATTGGGATCATATTCATCAATAGCACCCAAGTATATTGAATTGTGAATGTGATCTAAAATTCTGCTTTTTTCATATGGTTGGAAACATTCTCAAACATCCTGAAACAATTAATGGTTATGTTAAAACTTTAAGTAAAAGGATAAAAAATGGAATATAAGGAGAAAGTTAGGCATGCATCTGGGAAAATCTACAATCAGAGCAAGTTTTTCCTCAAGTTTGTATTTGCAATAACCAGTTTTTATTCATATGATTTTTTATCAGTTAATCATTTTCCCTTCTAAATTTGAGTGTTGTTGTAAACATTTTTTTAATGTTGTTTTCTTGTCCTGTAGATTAGTCAATAAGTTCAATCTGTCCTGTCAAAAAACCATTGGAAATCAAACAATTCTTGTGATGACTCTTCCAGGTTGTACGTTATTACCTATCAGTTAGTGGACTTAAAATGTATTTTGTACTGATTCCTACATGCCTTTGTGGACAGGAATAACATAAAATTGTCATTACTCATAGCACAAACAATGTTTCTGACACTTTTTTCTCAGCCCTGTCAATTTTTGTATTCAAGGCTTAAGATGATCAAGATAAGATTTAGATCTGCCCTAAGAAAAATGTTTATCTATCTAAAGTTTGTTGTCTCAATAGTTGATATTTGGTACTTATAGATGAAATACAAATTGCTAGAATTTTAGTGTGTAGCATTTTAGATGTAGTCTTCTCAATCCATATGCAGAAATACACATTATGTTAAAGAGTATGGGAAAATCAGGAGTGTAACTGTATACCAATTAATGTTTTACCATTAAATCACCATGTGTGGTGAGATGTGAATGATTCAGTGAAAAACTGTTGCTTTCTGGTTGACAAATTGCCATGTTTTCTTTATTATTTTTATTAATCTGTTTCAAGCACTGTTGTTGTTCATTTGGATTGGGTTTCTTGTTTCTATGATCTCACCATGTATGAGGACTTTAGGGTATGGCATAGATAAGATAGGATAATTCTGTTTATGGCTAACAAATGACTACAAATTCAAAATTAGGTCAATGTGACTGTTGAGTACAATAAAACAAGATGCAGAATGTAAAATACTGATAGAGCAATGCAAATCAAGTTTTGACCCAGTTCGTATTCATTCTTTATTCCTCTTGGTTGGATCGAGAGTCAGGGAATTTTATATCTTGGATTCTGTATTGCAGTTTAAATCAAAAAATTTGGACTTGAACCATCAGCTTATTAATTGGATTAAATTAATTTCAGGTGGATATCATTGAATGTCATGGAGGGCATATGACAGCAGATGGGAAGCGCCGCCACGCAGCTGGAGGCATCCTTTGGAATATCTTGAAATCACATGAACCAGAAGCATATAAAGAAATAATGCTGAAAGGCAAGGAATTTGAGGTATGTTAACAGTCTGTTGAATTATGCATTTTGCAAGTGGATAATGTCCTAATCTACTTTGCAAAATTTTAAAATTTTAGGAATAATTTAAATTTATGGAGAGCTTATTTAACAGCCTTGCCTGCTCAACAAGAATGAACACGAGTTATAATGCCAAGCATTTAGAAACATGTTCTTTAGCTTGAGTTGTTTGTCCTTTTGCAAACCCTATCCTTTCTGGAGTTGGTTAAAAACGCACTGTTTGTCTCTTCTTTCAAAAAAATCATCAAATAAGATCATTCCTTAATGCTTGGGTATTGAAACTTGTGTCATATGCCTTGCACATTTCGTGTTGTTGTATAAGAAATTTTATTAATCAGCTGGTTAAGTTTGTAAGCTGATTTTTTTTTCAGTTTTTAATAATTATGGAAATATTTCTATGTTGTTCTTGAATGGATAATTGTTTAATATTGCATAAGCAATTGGAAAAATAAAATGGTAAACCGCGTATCACAGATGTGGGTGGGCATACAAATAACAAGAGAAATAGAACGGGCTCAAATGAATCAGATTTGGGTGGGCATCCAAACAACAAGAGAAATAGAACAAACTCAAATGGGTCATCTGAAAAAATTGGAGATCGAGCCACAAGGTGTACCTTTATAAATCATTCCAGGTTTCCTAAATATCAACAGCTTGACGTTAGTCTCTTGGACAATACTTGCCAGGATCCTTCAGTAAAGGAATGGGTGAATGGCCTTAAGACAAACAATGCATCTTGTGAGAATGGTTGCAAAACTGATGCTAATGTGCAAGAGAACAAACATCTTCAGAAGGCAAAGTTACCTGTCAAAGATAGGATCCGTCTACTTGTGGGTTGTGATGATTTAATTAGTGATGGTATACAAGATCATGATTTCAAGGAAGAGAATGGTGGGCATATCCAGGATGCTATATGAGGAGCAGGATTGATAGTCATATGCAATCTGACTATTTTCTGGGTGCATACATTCTCAAGCTGTGCAAATACTCTGTTAGGGTTAGGAATAAGTAGCCTTTGATGAGATCTACTTTTTTATGGCAGCAGATTAGAAATGATATGGAGTTACTAAAAAATAGTTGTATTCTTTCAGAACTGTATAGTGGCCATCATTCTATGTGACTCTTGTGAAGGTATTGGTAGTGCCCAATCGACGCAGTGATGAAGCATGATCACTTAGTAGGGCAGCCAAGAGCGTGGTGGTTTCTCTTGCCAAAAATTTTCATGATAGTCTTGATGTGGATGAGAATTGTAGTTCATCTAAGTTTGAATCATCACTTTCTTCAAAATGCCGGTACTTGGGGAAAGTTGTGGATGACATGACAACAGTTATATATGACAACCATAAGCGCATGTGCAATACAGCAATAGTGAATTGTTTCTATGCTCATGGTACAATTAAAAGTCTTTTGACTACTTTTGAAGAAACGGGTCATTTACTGTGGACAGTACCATTTATGTCACAGCGAGGAATGGAAACTGAAATGACAAAGGGAATGAAAATGAAAAGCTAGAGCATGCTCCTTGGTTTTTAGAAACATTACGAAGCTACTGTAGGCTCTTGGAATACCTTGTGAATTCTTCTTTGCTATTAACTGTGCCATCTGCATCACAACTGTTAGTGCAACCAGTTGTTGGAGGATCTTTCACTGTTCCAAGGGACCCAAAGGCTTTTGTCCGCACACTACAAGCTCAGGTTCTCTATGTTGTTCTACTTATCTGGAACAATCCAATGTTTTGTCGCTGCATTCCATCTTTGATTATCTCTGTGCTTTCCATTATTACCCATGTATACTCTGCCATAGGTGATGCCAAAGAAAGCAGAAAAGGTATTCCTGGAAGCAAAGGTCAACGTTTTAGAGGTCATCCACCTGATGATTCTACCATTTCTATGATGGTTGACATGAGATTTCCATGTTCTAGGGCAGAGGAAGCATTGAGGCGTGTTGAAACAAATAGTGTTGAACTGGCTATGGAGTGGCTCTTCAGTCATCCCGAGGATCCAACACAAGAAGATGATTAACTTTCCCAAGTTCTTGCCCTATCACTGGGTAATTCGGAGGCTCCCAAAGACAATGCCAATGAAAAAGGAACAGAGGCTTCTTATGAAGAGAAGCCTTTAGAAAATCCCCCTGTTGAGGATATCTTAACCACGTGTATGAATCTGTTGCAAAGTACAGATGCCATTGCTTTTTCCATGACTGATTTGATTGTGACATTGTGCAGCCAAAACAAAGGCCAATATCGTCTGAGAGTTATTTCAGGCTTTCTCATTCAACAGCTAAAGCTTTGTAAGGTGGAGGGATCTGAAAAAGACACTAGTCTATTATCAAGTATTTCTCATATTTTGGCATTAGTTTTGAGTGAAGACAGTAGTACAAGAGAAATAGGAGCAGAGAATGGATTTGTTGGTGTCACATTGGACTTATTGATGAATTTTATGCCAATTTACGTGACAGGGGGAAAAGTTTCATTTCCTAAGTGGGTGACTTCCTTACTGCTTATACTTGACCATCTGTTGCAATGCAAGCTCCATCTTACTCCAGATGTTCAGAACACTATAGCTATGGGAGGAACTTCAGTTGTGTCTGAGTCTGGAGATACAACCTTAGCTGGTGCAGGTGCTATGGATAACAGTAAAAAGTCTTCCTTGGATGAGAACATCAAAGGCAATAGTCCATTCATTAACATTGAATATTTTAGGAAAACCTTTGGGATACATGACAACAGATGAACAACATAGAGTAATGAATATTTCTTGCAACTATTTGCAGTTGCACCTTCCAGCAGCTACAGTACAAGAAGTTCTTCAGTTGTGTGCTAGACTGACAAAGTTGCATTCCATGGCAATGCAGTTTATAGAGAGAGGTGTATTGTCTTCCCTTTTGAGTCTTCCTAGAAGTTATTTTTTCCCAGGTTTCAATAGTGTGGCAGCAGCTATTATATGCCATCTTCTTGAGGATCCTCAAACTCTTCATATTGCCATGGAGGTAGAGATATGGCAGACTCTAATGAACATTTTAAATCGTCATGGTGGTCGTGTTTCTCCTAGAACATTTTTTACGTCTATGGCTCCAGTCATTTCTCGAGATCCAACAACTTTTATGCAAGTTGCTGCTATGGTTTGTCAATTACAAACAGTGGGAGGAAGGCCAAATATCATTTTGTCAAAGGAGAAATAGGATAAGGAGAAAGGTAAAGAGAAGGAGAAATTGAAGGAGAAGACAAAGAAAAAGATAAAGGCAAAGCTTCTGGATAGACTAAAGCAAGAGTTCCATCTGTTGATTTTGGTTGGGTGCCTCATGTAAGCAAGCCACATGATGGGCTGGGTAAATCTGCCAAGGGTCATAAGAAAATTCCTCATAGCCTTACACAAGTTATAGATCAACTTTTAGAGGTTATATTGCACTATCAACCACCAACACAGGAGGGTGAATGCACAGGTTCAACAACAGCCATGGAGGTTGATGAATCTGCTCCAAAGGAAAAAAGAAAAGCAAAGCTTGATGAATCAACAAAATTAGAAAGTGACAAGGTTTCTGAAAGCTCTGCAGGGTTGGAAAAAGTTGCTTTTATTTTGAAGTTGACGAGTGCCATTCTTCTCATGTATATACTTGAAATTAGTGTAGTCCTGTGGCGAGATTCAGAAAGTAGTCAAGGTCATGGGCCTTGCCAACTTGCTTTCTATGTAAATTGTAGTTTTTAACATCCTAGTCCCATTTATGAATTTTTGTCTCAGCTTCACGAGTATGTCTAGTTATTTCTTAGTTGGATTAGATATACATGATGTATTTTAACTCTTTCCATAAGAGATAAACCTGTACATTAGGGTTAGAATTCTATCTATTCCTGGATGTAATCAGGAAAGTCTTGGAAAATACCCTATTGATATTGCAATATTGGTATTTTCGTGTATCCTCAAAGTTTTTGATGTTTGGATTTGCTATGAGGGAATTCTTTTTCAATATATGCCATTTTGGATTTGAGAGCATGACAAGGAACTTAGGCCCGCTTTTCAATCCTTAGACAATTTTTCCAATGGCGAGCATTTTTATGGCATATATGTCATGTCTACAATAAGAATCATTGCACTATGTTATGAAATGCATATCACATGATTGAAATTTGTGTCTGCAAATTGTATGCAATTTTTTTCAACATTTTTGTTGTTTTAGTAAGTAATCGAAAAGTTTGGAATTATAGTTCTTATGCCTTGTGAGGATTGCAAAGAGCAGGTTGCTCTTGCATGATAATCTATAGATATTTGGGTACATGTGGATATCCTGTTACAATTATCTCCTGAACATTCTTATTGTCTTTTCTTAGACTTAAAAATAATGCAATATGGGTGTTAATATTGCTCATCTTCTTATTGTGTTAATATTGTTAAAGGGTGCTAGCTCAATGGTAGAGCACCTGCCTTACAAGCAGGAGGATGGTGGTTCGATTCCTCTGTACCCTATTGATATTGCAATATTAGTATTTTTAATCAAATATATTTTATTACGATTTATTATGGCTATAGAGGGGGTTTCAAACCGTATTTGTATGTTTCTACAAGGGGGGTTTTAAGCCACCTTCATATGTCACTACAAGGGGGGTTCTAAGCCACCTTCATATGTCTCTACAAGGGGGGTTCCAAACCACCCCTATAGGCATCTATGAGGGGGGTTACAAACTGCCCCTATAGGCATCTATGAGGGGGGTTCGAAACTGCCCCTATAGGCCACTACAAGGGGGGTTTCAAACTGCCTCTATAGGACTCTACGAGGGGGGTTCAAAACTACCCCTATAGGCCTCTACAAGGGGGGTTTCAAACCGCACCTATAGGACTATACGAGGGGGGTTCACAACCGCCCCAATAGGCCTCTATGAGGGGGGTTTGAAAACACCCCTATAGTCCTCTACGAGGGGGGTTCCAAAAACTTCCCCTGTAGGTTTGTAGGAGGGGGTTTATGAGGGGGTTCACAACTTCCCTCGTAGGTCTCTATGAAGGGGGTTCAAAACCATCCACGTAGGTTTCTATGAAGGGGTCTACGAGGAGGGTTTAAAACCGCCTCCGTAGACCTCTATGAGGGGGGTCACAAACTGCCCCCAAAAGTCACTTTTGGGGGAAGTTCCAATCTCATCAAAAATTGCCCTTAAAGGTCTACTTTTAACATCAGTTCCTTTAGGGGCAGTTTTTCCAAAACCTCCCCCAAAGCCAAACCCCCCCCCCCTGTAGGTCACTTTTGGGGGGGGAAGACAACCCCCCCTAAAGGCCAAAAATGTAGTAGTGATATCCCATGTTGTTTGTGTCCTCCATGATTTTCCGAACATCCCTAGATGCCAAGAGAAGGACTTACCTATCCTTTCTATCATCATTAATAACACTCTTGAGGCTTGTTAGGGTTGTCCATTTTCCTCATCATGCATGAACTTTGAGTCAAATATTCCAAGTGTGCATGGCCATCCTTAGTCTAAGTCTCTAACACTCAAATTGGTAGTTGACAAGCACTCTTGCCTAGTCATGTGTGCTTCCACATTGTGCCATGAAAGCACCTTATTCAAATATGTGCAATCATACTCAGTCATTTTTATATCTAGTATGGTCATTCTTCATCGTAGACCTCTTTCCCCAAGTTTAAGATACTTTGGATTTCACCCACATGGACAATTTCCTTGTCAAATCAAGCTTGGAGGTTGTATTATGCCAGTGTTACCACTTGAAATTACCAGTTCTTTTTTTCATTTTTTGAAGCATTCTTTTCGGTAGCAATGTACCAGGAGATGTGAAATTTAAGAGCTTGGTATGAGTCATTGTTTCGAGCATAACCTTGTTTATTATGAATGGTCAAAATAGTGATGGAGAAGCATGTGATTACCTTGTCTTTCACATGTTTGGAGGAGTGTTTCATTATTGAATTCACATATTTGGAGGCAGTATTGCACACATGGTAGCATTTCACCATTTCAGTCTACTGCTTAGTATTTTTCCAGTCTCTTGTGCGGATTTTGGAGCATGGAACCTCTTTATGCTATAGATATTTTTTCAACCCCATCAAGAATCTCTATATCATCATTTTTAACAAGGTTTGGACCTTCCTTATATGGTGATGATAAATCTTCTAGTTGTTGTATGGAACACTTGTGGACCACATACATTGAGAGAGAGACACAAAAATTTGTTTTCCCTTGTCTTGTGGTTAGAAAGGTTGTCTTCCCGCCTTGTCTTGTGGTTAGAAGGGTTGTCTTCCCACATTTTTGTGACACCTCTTGTTGACTTGTGGCTAGCCTTGTGTTGACTTAATCTTGTGGTGAATCCTCCCTTGTTGGTCCTATGTTCTAGCGCCTCTCTTTGAGTGTGGTAACTTGACCTTTGATGTTGTTCTTGGACGCTCTCATAGTTCTACTTAGGGATGTCCATTTGAATTTCGATTACACCTTCTCTATCCCTCACGTGTGAGCCATGGATTGTTCTTGGACTATTGAAGGATGTCACTACTTGTTTTTAAGCCTTTGTTGAGGCCGCCACTACCTGTGCTTGGACTGGGGAGGGTGTCGCTACCTTTTTTATCCGAAAATGGGTATAACTCACTTTCCTTCCATTAATGAACACTTAATTAAATTCTCAATTTATTAATAAACATAAGTCAATTGGCATAGTAATCAATTTGGAGATTAATAAACAAACACACACAAAATATATGCAAACCAAAATTGTTAATGGAGTTCGTCGGGACTTCTGAATACATCTCCAGACTCCTTGGAACTTTGAGTCTCTTTATTATCTCCTTCAAAGATATGTGGCTTTCATAAGTACAATTGCATGATCCTCACTTCAATTGCCTCTTTCCCATCCTAGGATGCCTTTCTCTTCCTGACCAAGAAGAACCAAGGATCTCACATGAACGGAAATGTTTCTCCCATCTTGTGATGAAATTCTTCACACAAATCTTACTACCAACTCTTTCCAGCAAGCCTACATTCCTTCTTCAAATGAAAGGATTTTATAGCCTTTTCATGGATTATTACTCATCATACATGTTAAGGAGAATATATCTCCCATGATCCCCTAAATTAGGATCAAGAGACACCTTAAGGGATAGGTGGAGAAATGGTCTCATATTTCTCCATGAAGATCTCAACACCACTCAAGAATAGGAAACCAATTTGGTGAGGTGTATTCTCACAACTTGTTAATTTCCTTTTTACAAATTAAATGAGAATTTGTATGAGCACTTTCATATAATTCCTTTTTACACGTAGTTTTTCATTGAACTTCAATTTCAATGTATAAAACACTTTGTCCAATGTTTTGTGAACTTTTGTTGGAAAAACCTCATTTTTTCCCGTAATTTCAACTTGCAATTTCTTTCACATACAAAATCCATTCGACCCCGTTCAAATTGCATCAAGAATCTTTATGCGAGCTCTTTGTCGACTAAATGCCTTTGAAGCTAATGGAGACCTTCTGCATTCTTCGACTGTGGAGATCCTCCTGGATCAAATCTCCCCACTAAAAAGCACTTTTTGGACCTCCAAAAAGTCTTGATTCATGATCGTAGAAGGGTCTTTTTCTTCTCCTCCTTCAAATTTATGTCCATGGTTGTCGATTTGATCACTCGGATTGATTCACTTGCACTTATGACCAGTTTTAGGGTGTCGGGTACGACGATCATGCACCCCAAAAATTTGTAATTACAATGATTTTGAAGGCTTCAAAAACCTTATTACAATGTTTGCTAAGACTTAAACATAAAATAAAATGCCTCTAATTCTTTCCAACTCCTAAAACTATAAGAGTGGCTACATAAATATTCAAGCCCAAATAAAAATTACATCAATTTTAAGGTAGCATTATTTCCCTAATTGTGCACTAGACTTTATGGTTTCCACCTTCGTTACAATTGTGCAACCTATTGGTTAAAAATGGCCTTCAATGGTTTGATTAACACAAACTAAACCATGTAATAATAAAAACCATATTCAAACAATTGTTTATACCAAAGTTTTAAGACCCACCTGCTTGGCCTTGAGCATCTTTTGAATGACATAATCAGATGGTCTCCTTCGACATCTTATCACTGAAGAAGAATTCTTCGTAAATTGTCCAGAGAGACATCAACCGTAGCCCATATGCTGCTTGCAATATCTTACGAAATAATTCTAAAATTAATAGGGCCTTTTTCCACACATGTGAGTTGACCATAAATCATGATCAAGGATGTCCGGGTTGCCCTTTTCTTGGTCATTCAAACCAGGCAGTGTATGATATCATGATTTACCAACGCGCAGGTCGCATTTCTTTTGCAATCTCATTTTCTGAATGCTCTTTTCAGAGTCCCTTACGTCGGATGTCCACAGCAATCTGCATTTCCGATTTCAATACTCAGATCACAACTCCAATGTAGTATATCTCTCCACGTAGCAGATCACTACGCTTCAACATTCTCTGAGTATATCAACAATTCTGAAAACCTTTGCATCCGCAAGTTTCTGGATACTTGGCAACATTGCTAGGTGACAACACTCTGACATACATAATTTATCCTTTTCCCTGTGATTATTGACGTCTCTATAAACCACCATCTCATCCAGATATGTAAGAGTAGAAGATATTGTCCCACACTTCTTATGTTGGCCTTCAAACTGCATTTTTCTTGACCCGAACCTATGTGCGTAACCGTCCAAATAGACTGCGGCTCATACTCAGCGATCACAAACTAGATCTAGTTAGATATACCTATGTAGCAAAGGCTCTCACCACCCTGCCTATGCATGTTATCTTTTCTTTTTGTATAGCTACACCACCGAGATCGATAACATGCTGCTTTCAACGGTGACTAGGGTTTCTCTTTGTGGCCAAGTGGAGGGTGATATACAAGTCGAACCCTCTAGGTACACCTGTAACAATGGCCTCCCGTCATGACCGAGTGTGACTCCTATGTCTGCAACAACTGCAATCTCCACTGGGATATTTATCGGCTCCACTCATAGCTCATCTATCGAGGTCTGAGGAGTGTAAATGTGCCTTTGTCACCAGAGATCATGTGATTCAGGATAATCATCCATCTCCACCTCGTCTAGGGAGCAGATCTGGTACTCCTTTCCTCCACGTGGGCAGATCTTCAACCAAGAGGCAGCGATCACCAGATTGACACCCGAGTGAGACACCTCCACCCGATCACATGATTTGACTTCATGATAACCAATAAATAAATTATAATCAAATGGCATCAAATCACGAATAGAGATATACTCTATGGCTGTCTAAATTACCACTAGACGTGCTGTGGATACCGAGTTGACTGTAGACGTGCATTGTATGGAATGCTAAAACGGAGAACTTATCTTCAATATAAATCTTGTTCAACGATTTCGTGGTGTCACATGTAAAAGAAGCATCAGTTGAAGCGAACACGGTCACCCCGCCGGGAATGGCGTTGTCGTAGAATTTGAAAATGATTGGAATCCATCACAGTGAAATGGCATATAAATGGCTGGTATTTTTCCAATATGTTTAAATTTTGTGTTGGAGTATATGAAAGCAATTGGGGCATATAAATAATGAACTGGTGTATATAATGGGTGAATTTGGGAAAATATTTTCCAACTTTTTCCCAATATTAAGTCTTCAATACCTTGCCAATTTTGCATCTTTTTGAATACGTGTTTTCAAGGTATGGATAAAATGGAATGCAGTCATATGCTTCCTCTTGTGGTGACAAAGTATTTCATTCTTTTGCTCCTAGTACGCATCACCCAGAAGGCTCTTCTATTGGGCATCTTCCCTTCCATATTCATCTCACCAGAGCATCTCTCCAAGTGTATATAATTCTTGTGTAACCTAGATTGTGATCAATGTCCTACAAGGAAACCATGGATATTTTTATTGTACTCGATCCAGCTACATCCTGGCTTCTTCATTACCCCCTTATGTCTCATTATATTTCCCATCCTTTCAATGTTGAATCCCACATGTTACCTACTGCATAAATATTTGATATACTTATCACATAAGGTGCAGCATTTCAACCCCATCAAGAATCACTAATCTCTATATCATCAATCTTAACAAGTTTTTTCAGGCCTGTGGGATGGAAAAATACTAGTTGAAATGCCTCTTCATTTTTTGTGAGAATGGCAGAAGATGACTCAAAATATACATAATCCCAAATTCCTTGGAACTGGTAGAGTGCATCATTCCCAAATTATGAACCAACGCAGCTTGGAAACCTGACTTCAGAACACACACTACTTATGTTACATGAATTGTATCAAAATACTTGATCTTCAATTGATTCACTTAGCACATAAGGTGCAACATTTTCAACCCCATCAAGAATCAAGAATCTCTCTATAAATAATCTTGACAAGGTTTTTCAGGCCCCTGGGCTGGAAAAGTACTGGGTAAAATCCCTCTTCAGTTTCCATGAGAATGGCGGAAGATGATTCAACATATACATCATCCCCAATTCCTTGGAACAAGCAGAGTGCATGATTCCAAAATTCTAAACCAACAAAGCTCGAAAACCTGACTTGAGAACACACACTGTTGATGTTACATGAATTGTATCAAAATACTTGATCTTCAGTTTAGTCACTTAGCACATAGGGTGCAACATTTTCAACCCCATCAAGAATCAAGAATCCCTATATCAACAATCTTAACAAGGTTTTCGAGGGCCCTAGGATGGAAAAATACTGGCTGAAATCCCTCTTCAGTTTCCATGAGAATGGCGGAAGATTATTCAACATGTACATCATCCCCAATTCCTTGGAACTGGTAGAGTGCATGATTCCCAAATTTTGAACCAACGAAGCTCGGAAACTTGACTCGAGAACACACATTGTTGATGTTACATGAATTATATCAAAATACTTGATCTTTAGTTCATTCACTTAGCACATAAGGTGCAACATTTTCAACCCCATCGAGAATCAAGAATCTCTATAACAACAATCTTAACAAGGTTTTTCAGGCCCCTAGACTGGAAAAATACTGGCTGAAATCCCTCTTCAGTTTCCATAATTTTTATGATATGCAGTTATGGGATCGATGATTCCGATTATTTATCATTGTACGATGTAGCATATAGATGCCTCGTGAGTCATGATGATTCATGTCTTGAGAGACATTTATTTTGATCATTTGATGTGATTTGCTATCATTCCATCAGGAACATATTTTGGTATTTTCAGTTTACAGTCGATATGTGATCGATGATCGATGATTCCTATTATTTATCATTGTACTATGTAGCATATAGATGCCTCATGATTCATGATGATTCATCTCTTGAGAGACATTTATTTTGATCATTTGATGTGATTTTATATCATTCCATCAATTTTAGTATTTTCAGTTTACAGTTGATATCTGATCGATGATTCCTATTATTTATCATTGTACTATGTAGCATCTAGATGCCTCATGAGTCATGATGATTCATCTCTTGAGAGACATTTATTTAGATCATTTGATGTGATTTTAGATATCGTTCCATCGGGAACATATTTCAGTATTTTTAGTTTATAGTTGATATGTGTTCATGATCCACCATTTGGCATCTTATGCATCTTATATATTAGTTGCATTTTCATATTTATGTAACAATCTGTTTATTTGATGTTGTTGTTGCTTTAGAAGTTAAAAAATTTGAAAAAAATGGTTAATTTTGTATTTTTTTATGCTTTACGACATTTGCTGATATTTTCGATATTTTCGTTGTTGTTGCCAATAAGTTACATTCCGAACCCTCGATGATATATTCGTCGACACGATATATGTCACTTTGGTTTGGACCTTCCTTATATGGTGATGATAAATTTTCCAGTTGTTGTATGGAACACTTATGGACCACATACATTGAGGAGAGAGAGATAAAAAAAAAATTTCCCTTGTCTTATGGTTAGAAGGGTTGTATTCCCACCTTGTCTTGTGGTCAGAAGGGTTGTCTTCCCACCTTGTCTTGTGGTTAGAAGGGTTGTCTTCCTGCCTTGTATTTTGGTTAGAAGGTTTTTCTTCCCACCTTGTTGTGACACCTCTTGTTTACTTGTGGCTATCCTTGTGTTGGCTTAGTCTTGTGGTGACTCCTCCCTTGTTTGTCCTATGTGTTAGTGCCTCTCTTTGAGTGTGGTAACTTTACCCTTGTTCTTGTTCTTGGACACTCTCATGCTTCTACTTAGGGATGTCCTTTTGAAGTATTATTACACCTTCTCTCTCCCTCGCATATGATCCATGGATTTTTCTTAGACTACTGAAGGGTGTCACTGCTTGTTTTTTTCCTTTGTTGAAGATGCCATTACCTGTGCTTTGACTATATAGGTTGTCACTAACTATTTGAATGTGTTTTTGGGTGTCGCTTCCTGTACTTAGGGTGTTGTTTCCTGTTGAGATGGATGCTACCTATGTGGTCTACTTTTGGATTGTTTTGTTGGGTCGTTTCTTGTGTGGATTGTCATGTAGGCGTTGTTTGTCATCTTGTGACTATTGTGGACTATTTTGGAGGGTCGTTGCATGCGTAAACTATTATGTGGGTGTTGTGAGTATTATTGTGATTGTTTCTACCATGATTGAGGATGCAACTGGTTATGTGAGGGTGTTGTTGCCTATTTGAAGGCTCCCATTCTATTCTAAGTCATCCTGTGAGGTTGTTGTTGCTTGATTGAGGTCTGTTTGGAACTGTTGTGAGGGTTTTAACTTTTAAGGCTGTCAGTTATTATTGTGGGGTCTTGTAAGTTGTTTGAGGTTTCCATTTAATATTGGATATTTGTTGAGTGCCTCTAATGATGTCTTTGGGTTGTTCTTGATCATGTTGTACCTTGTCTAGACCTCTGCACTCTCTATTGTACCTGTCTAACCCCATTCTACAACACTTTAGCTCTCTCTCTCCCTCTCAAGTATGTTCATACCCTCAGGTAAGGGTTAATTTTGTTCTTATTATTGACTTTCCTCTGAGAGGCAAGATCTGATCCAAAATTTATCTTTGAGTATAAGGAAGGTTCTCACACTCAAGTACGTTATCAGATCTTGTTTGTGAATTTGATTCCTTTTATTGACTAGACTTTTTACTACTATTGAACTATAAATTGTAAATTTTATTTCAGTATTATTTTTTCTAATTTGCATTTAGATTAATTTTTATGATTTACTTTGGTAGTACTCGTACTATTTATTTTTGCATTATTTTGTTTCAAACCCTAACTTTAACACAATGATCCTTAATGAGTGTTAAAGTTGAAATAGATGGAAAATATATCTTAAATTTAACAAATTCAACATCTACTTCATCTCGATTAGAACTTTTACTAATGTTGTACTATAAATTATTTCAGTGTTCTTTTTTTAATTTGCATTTAAAGTATTTTTATGATTTACTTGAGTAGTACTTGTATTGTTTGTCAGAGATATGGATCTAACTAAACTAGCTTACCTATCTATGCAAAACAATAATATATCAACAATAAGCACAAAAAATAGAACAAGAGAAAAGAGTACACCAGATATACGTGGTTCACCCAATTGGGCTACATCCACGGGAAGGTAGTATTATATTATCTCCAGAATATCTCCCTCAAGCTTACAAGAGAGAAATGACAATAACCCCAATACAATATAGCAATACTTAGGTGAATAAGTAAAGTTCATGCATAAGTGATGTGACTCCCTTAACTCTATTATATACTAAGAGATGAGGAGGAATTACTCTCACATATTACATGTGGGATAATATAATTCTCCATAATAACATCTCTTTATATAATAATGAATATCAAGAGTATATTTTACCATAATTGTAGCATACCCAATACTTGAGACATTTTATGTTTGTGGAAAAACATTGTCTTAACTTTTATTGTAAAGTTTTATATTTGACCAAGTGGTCAAGGATGACTGTAAATGCATAATATTATTATTTAATAGAATAAAATAGGAGACACTCACCCAAAGATACTATTGATAGAGTGTTTACTAACCCACTAGGAGGAATGGAATCTGGGGTAGAAGGCAATGGACAAGTGGCAGCATCATGAACTCAGTAACTAGTTGTTGTTATGGGACAACTCCCTTAAATTGTGGTCAAGTTCCCTGGAATGTGGAACTGGAGCTTGAGGCTCATTTATTGAAACTGACCACTAAAAGACCTAGGCATCTTTTATAAGCCATCGAATTTGAGCAAAGGCTCACACTTTTTCTAATGGGAAAATTTACCTTGTGGTTTTGTTGTATGCACACAAGAGATTCGATGAGGGGAAGCTATGTTTTGAGTTGTAGTGTAAGTCTGTCTGATTTCTGTTGAGTGCAGAGTTTTCCTGCAGAGTACAAAGGTTTTGATATGTATGCAAGTCTCCATCGATTATTGAAGTACATAGGTGAGGTGTATGCAAGTATCCAATGATTGTTGAAGTACAACCTGAGTTCCTTTCTTCTACACGGAGTCTTCTTCCTAGTGGTTCAGTAAACAGGCTCAGGGGTCCAAGGGAGCAAATGATCTGGCTGCTTCTTCTGGAGAAGGTTGGGAGGAACGGGCCTCTTTGGGTGTTTTTCCACCCTATCAAGCTATCAGGTTTTTACTCGTTATGTTTTCCTTCTGCACTAGTTAAACTATGTTGTTTAGATTGTTTAAAAATGTTATTTTCTAGTTATCAGTTAGCTGAACTATTGAATGATCTTGTGATTAAGTTAATTTCATTTCTACAGATTTAATGAATGAATGAGATGATAAAAGTGAATGAACAAAATATCTTCCTGTATTTTTCCTTTCGTCATAGACGATGTACTCTAGTACAGGAAGTGTATAATTAACTTTGACGATGAGATTAGAAAATAGTAGTAAGTTTATACTTCAAATAGAATAAGTCTTTTATGATATACTACTCCTACAGCATAGCAAATCCATACTATATACTATAGCAGTTTTAGATTTTTGTTATCAATGTAAATGTATTTAGATTTTTTTTTATGCTAGTTTTCCATAAAACAATTAGCAGAATGATATAGGGTTTCATCTCAGAATGCAAACTGAAATATCTAGTTATACATTTACTAATCGTCTCATAAGATACAAATAATGTTTTAAGAACAGAGTCTACATACTTACTTATCATATATCTATACTATACATTAATGCAAACCCTAAGCTGTAGATTATCATTTAAATACTTTCATAAACTATTGCAGCATTGCATATACAGAATTTATAGTCTCTTTTCCAAACAAACTACTCGAATAAACATAACATAGTATCTATGTAATGACTTAGACAATATAGAGTAGTATTATAAACCAAGGTATGGAAAACACATTAGTGCAAACATTCATATCCATATCATATAAACTATATCGTTGGTCAAACAAGTTATACAAGTATCGAACAATTACATAGTATTACTGTAAAAACATATAAACATACAGTAGGAATATAATCCTGTAACCATTATAACATGGGAATAATTTAACACATGCAACACTTCAGGATCAAGACCTGTATAGGCTCATCCGAGGGTTTAACTCACGTATTAAAAACAATAACATTTAAGCTTTAAACAACTTCTAGTTGCCTCCTTATAACCATTGTACAAAATTCAAATAAGAGACGAGGGTTCAAGTCTCCATTTGGAGAGCTCACCCTACGCTGAGCGTAAGGTTCAATAAAATTTACAAAACATAAATTCATGCAGTGTTAGGCCCAAGCCTAAACCCTATAGAGCAATCAGGTTACACATTAAAATCAAACCCCAAACTTAATAAAATCATCAAAGTAATTGACGAAACAGAGCTCAGTACACAAGTTAACCAGCTTATAAAGAAACTAAGGGTTCAAGTCTCAATACGAGCTCGGCCAAGCTGTAAGCACGGGGTCTTCACTAGAAGGCAATATAATATCACGTTTATTCATATTGCGGTATTAAATATTCATGAAAACCTAAAAATTATATTGCTTATATATTAAGGGGCAAAGGGATTTTTTTATTTAATGTAACAATACCAAAATACTTTGGGGTCTTTTTTATATGGGCGGGCTACCAAATATCCGCCAAATGGAGATGGCGGGATCATGGCCGAATGTGAAACCGGGTTGAGGCAAGGCTCAAGCTTACCAGTACGCAAGTATATCGCGTCTTGAGGCATGATTAAGGCCAGGGGTTTCGTGGTGAAGTGGGTTTCTAGCCGATCATAGTCAAGAGACAGTGGTCATTAACAACCAATTGTTACCAATAGCACTCAGCCAGTTGTTACCAATAGCCTTGGGAGTCTCTAAGACTCCAAGGCCTGTTATAGGCCCTTGATAGGCCTTAGGGGCTTGAATACCCAACCACTCATGCCTATTACAGTCCTTGGGAGGTTTAGTCAACCTCCTAGAGCTTTTTACAGGCCCTGGGGGCTTGGATACCTATCCCACAACTAGCTTCGTCAACGATTGGGGAAGTGCAACATGCAATCTAAATGTTGTACTATGTGCATTAACTCTAGTGACATACAAGAAGTGATCTCCTATCTCTTCATTAGACCATTAGATGTTGCAAATCATAATGATATATGGTTGAGTAATTGCATTGTGGGTGAAGTAATGTGCATCCACAATATACATCGAAAGAAGCAAGGTGCATTGTAGAATGAATGTGGGGTCATAAGAGGGGTGTCATATCAATATACTAGGTATAAATATAAAGGGGTGTAAAAAATGTAAATGAAAAAATTGATACATACAATATCTAGTGAAAATAGGGATTTTTTTAAATTGGGAAGGCATTTTGGAAGGTATTTTTCAATGTTTAGTGAAATTAGGGGTATTGTTTCATATGCCACGAACGAACGTGCTATGATAGCGGTTTGTTGAGTGAAGCCCCCATGGTTGTAAGTCACAAGGCTTAGAACTTTTCAACCAATACTTTGCAGAACCAACTCTCAGTTTCAATATCTTGCAAACAGGTTCTAAAGGCCGACAATAATATCTTTTAGAATAATTATTAACAAAGGTTACGGGCTTGATTCTTGACTCACACAGGTTTTCATCATTTAAAACAATCAACATTTAAAAACTTATAAGTTAAATTTTAAAACTTCATAGACAGGCTTAGGGACTAAACCCTATAGCTTCCTCCAAACATTTCATAAATCGAAGTTAGGGTTTATCCCTTCCATCTAAAATGAAACTTCAAATCATTTGTTACACAGAGATTTAATTTCATTGCCAAAAAGAAAGAACACAACATTCGTATTCATATAATGTAGTATTACATTGCAGTCGAACTACCAGTAGAACCACGATAATCCTGTAAAGACAACTTCCTACCAACACTACAAGCGAAACCCAACTTGGGTCAATACCCAGCAAACCAACTATTGTAGTAACGTAGCCCTGAAAACCATTTGACAAATGGAGTTTGTATTGATGAAGAGAAACAAATTATTACATCCTTGTTGATAGAGGAACCCTGGTTTGACCGAGGCTTACCGGTGAATGCACACCGTGGTGGTTTGTCCCTTCGTCATAATAACTTCACCGTGGATTTAAAATATATTTCCCTGCCATGAAAAAGGAAAACCAGGTTAAATACGAACATAAATCTCAACACAACATTGTAAGCAAGTAAGGGTTTGTATACTGTAACATAGCTTACCTGGTTAATAACAAACCCGAAGCCAAGGAAAGAACCAAATGTTGGAAACCTGTACACGATGCAAACCCATAAATCCCCATGAACCAGCACTCATCCTCCTTCAAACCAACTTGATGAGTGGAGTATGAATGCCAACAAACTATGGCAGCTGAGCAGGATCAACCTCCTCCTCCACAACAAAGAGTAACATTAAACCAAAGACCAAAAACCCCAAACCTCGCAGTAGGGTTTTGTCACTATCAAGATGCATTTACGAACTTCACGTGAACACATTAAATGTGCCAGCTACCACCACGTCGATGGTTATACAAGAACCCACTTTGATATATTTCCAACATACTTTTCCCATCACATATTTTAATATAGCGTCGGAGAATAACTAACAACCCACTATTCTATAGTTTAAACCATAACAAATATTAATACCCCAGAGTATTACTTGGAAACACCATAGTTCACCTTTTCCATGAAGTTTTATGTCAATTTCACCATCCTTTGCAAGGTATGGAGACTCCCACTTTAAGGTAAGTTTAATAAACTAGATCGATGAAGAATAACATTGGTCACCATGGACTTCATATGCATTTTAACATCACACACTAATTTTTGTACATACTGTGTAATTATAACCTTGGTGTTCAACTTACAAGTCACCACTTTAATAAGGATAGGGTCTTTAATATTCTAACATAGGTCTTAATAGAAATCATCAAACTATCTCATCAAAGACCAGAAGTATGCAACCTGTAACCTAGACAGTTAAAGAGAGGATGCATTAGCTTTAAGCTAAGTAAGCCTCAAAGTTGTACACCAGAATCCAACTGCCAACAAGAAGTTAATTATAATTAATAGTGTACCAATAAATAAATAATATCATAAGTACCATCTATCAGACCTTAATACGGAGTACAACTAAATAATAACATGATCGCAACTGTATGTAGGTTTATAACACTACTAGCACGCATTATATTAAAAGACGATAATTTCATAATTATAGTTATAGTATCGTAATACTTATGTTTCATGAAATAGTATGCATGGGCAGAAAGTGACGACTCAAATTAATAATTACGATAGTTGACATAGGAGTACTAATGCATTTAATTGTCGATAAGACAACTAAAAATATTTACAAATAATTACATGTTGTAATTATTTAGTATCCAGTTTAGTTATTAAATAGACATTTATTACTTCTGCATATCATCTAATGATAAATCTAATGCTTAGAAATAAAATTAAATTTTACGAAATTTTGGGATGTTACAATAATGAATATGGGATATAATGTATTACTCTTTTACATAAGATTGTGGATATCTTCTGACATAATACAAAGAACTTATTACCCTCCAAGGAATATAAAATATTCCAACACTCCCCCTTAATAATGGCTGGGAGAAAGGCCGACTAACAAAGGAAGGAAGGAGTCATTACTGCTCCCCCTTGATGACAACTTCCCTCATCCCTAGTAAGGAACGAAGATGCACATACTTCGTTGTTGTTAAGGATTTGGTGAAGATATATGTTGCCTGCTGCTCTGTAGGAAAATACTCAAGAGAAAGAACACCATCTGCAACGAGACCTCGGATGTAATGAGCATCAAGATCGAGATGCTTTGTCTTGGAGTGATATACCGGATTATAAGCAAGCTGAATTGCACCTTGATTGTCACACTTCAATAGAGTGGACTATTTCAGAACCAGACCAAGCTCAGTGAGAACATGCCGTAACCAAACTGCTTCTTTTGTTGCTTCTTTGGCTACTCTATACTCTGTTTCACACGAAGATAAAGAAAGAGTCTTCACCTTTTTGTTGGACCAAGAAATCGGACTTGAACCAAGTTAAACTACATAACCAGCAGTTGATCATCGATCAGAACTGTCACCTTCCCAGTCAGAATCTGTATAACCAGAAAGTGAAACTGTAGTACTGCTCGAATAAAAAACACCATAGTACAATGTGCCTTTTAAATATCTCAGAATTATCTTTGCTGCTTGTCAATGACTTTCATGAGGTTGATGCATGAACCGTGAAACCATATTGATGGAGAAAGAGAGATCTGGTCTGTTGTGAGTCAAATATGTCAAACTTCTGACTAGATGATGATAAAGAGTAGCATCAACAAGAGGAGTAGTACAATCAACAGTTAATTTTACACCAGACTAAAAAGGTGTAGGAGCAGGTTTACAATCACTCATGTGGAAACGAGCCAATAAATCTATAGCATACTTTGGTTGAGAGAGAAAAATACCATCTTCCATATGCCAAATTTGAAGACCCAAGGAATAGTGCAATATACGGGGATCAGTCATTTCAAACTGCTTTTGAAGGTCACTTTTCATACTTTAAATGAGAACAAGTTGGCTTCTAGTGATAATAAGATCATTCACATATAAAACAATAACAATGATATTATCATCAACATGCTTAACATACAGGTTAGGATCGGATATACAACGTTTAAAACCATTATTCAAGAAATATGCATCAATTTTATCATACCAAACCCTAGGTGCTTGTTTAAGACCATATAAAGACTTGTGTAATTTACATACTAAACTTGATGATTTAGCATTAATCAAACCAGGAGGCTGTTGCATATAAATTTATTCATTAAGATCACCATTTAAAAAAACACTTTTAACATCCATTTGGTGTATTTCCCATTTATAAGATGCAGCAATAGATAAAATGGTTCTTATTATATTCATTTTAGCAACAGGAGAAAAAGTTTCATTATAATCTATACCTTCAAGTTGATTAAAACCTTTTTCAACTAATCTAGCTTTATACTTTTCAATCTGTCCTTCTGCAGTAAATTTAGTTTTATAACCCCATTTACAACCAACTAAACTATTTCCTGAAGGAATAGGAACAAGAGACCAAGCCTTGTTCTTCATAAGAGAATCATACTCAGCAAACATAGCTTGTTCCCAATGAGGTTTACCCTTAGCTTGCGCATAAGTAGTAGGATCATATGTGGCCAAAACTTTGGTCATAAGAGAAAAGTTAGATATAGTTCTACGACTATCGAAAGGGATTCCGATATCACTTCCTGCAGATTCAAGAGTTTTTTTGGCCCAAATAGGAAGGTTAGAAGGGATAGAAGTCACTTCAGGAGCTTCGAGATATTCAGGTGGAATACTTAAAGAAGAAGAAGAAGAAGGTGAACTAATACCAGTCACAGAACTGGAAGTTTTTAACCGAGATAGGAGTAATAGGTGATAAGGGAATATTCAGAGTAACATGAGGTTCGACAGACTTAGGTGGTGGAGAGACTTCAATAAATTGAACATCTCTTCTAATGATGACACTTTTATTAGAAGGATCAAACAACCTATAATCCTTAGAATCCTCAGAATAACCAATGAATATACACTTGTGAGACTTGGGTTCTAACTTTTTCCGTTTATCATCAGGAATATGAGCCAACATTCACAACCAAACACTTTAAAGTTACTAATATCTGGTTTTCTACCATTCCATTTTTCCTCAGGGGTAACATGCTTAACATCTTTTTTAGGAACTTTATTTAAAATAAATTTAGCACAACTTATGGCTTCGGCCCAAAATTTCTTATGTAACCCTTTAGAATAAAGCATACATCTAGCCATTTCAACTAAAGTTATGTTTTTCCTTTCAGCGACACCATTTTGTTGAGGTGTGTAAGGAACAGTCTTTTGATGTTGAATTCCATGTTTAGATAAAAATACTTCAAATTCTTTCTTAATGAATTCCCCCCCACTATCAGTTCTTAAAGTCTTAATCTTTTTACCAAATTCATTTTCAACCAAGGATTTAAATACTTGAAATTTAGAAAAGGTGTCACTTTTATGTTTCAAAAAATAAACCCATGATTTTCTACTAAAGTCATTGATAAAGGTAAGAAAATAGACTGCATGTGATATAGAAGGAACTTCAAGAGGACCACAAATGTCACTATGAATTAATTGCAAAGGATCTTTAGCACGCCAAGCTTTACCTTTATCAAACATTTATCTGTGATGTTTACCAAGAACACAACCTTCACAAACACCGTCAGTAGACAAAACATTAGGCAAGCCAAGTACCATTTTAGTTAACATTTGCATTTTACCATAATTCAAATGACCTAATCTTTCATGCCATAATTTACTTAGTTCATCAGCATGAGCAACATAGGAATAAAAAGGTTGTCTTTTAGTTGAATTAAAACCAGCAAATTTATATAAACCAGCAGTATGATCAACAAGACCGGAAGAAACTACTTTGAAATTTTGCTTGATATCTTTAAGAACATATTTATCAGGCCAAGCTTCAAATTTATATCATTTTTGACATGCACGATAAATAGAAAGTAAGTTGATGGGAATACTTTCAACATGAAAAACATCTTCCAATTGACCATTAGCAACATTAACATGACCAGAACCAATTACGGAAAGTTGTTTACCATCACCTATAGATACTTTCTGAGATGTGTTTTTATTATTGTCATAAGATGTAAATAAAGAAGCATTACCAGTCATATGTTTAGAAGCACCAGAATCCATTATCCATTCCACATTAGAAGAGGAATTACTAGAAGAAACAACAGAAGCACACAAAGCTACTTGTGATTCATTAGAACCATTCTTTTTAGCTTTAGCTTTTAAACGTTTCAATTTAGAGCAATTCTTTTCAGGATGGTTAGTTTTACTACAATGTTTACAAGGAGGATACACTTTCTTCATCTTACTATTGTCATTATGTACATTAGAAGCATGACTAGAGTTATTAGTAGGATTTGAAGTGTGTGAATTAAAACCTTTAATATTATTAAAACTTCTCTTAGGATTCGTATTATGTGCCATTAGAGCTTTATTAGGTGTGAGTTGTCCTGAAACAATTAACCTTTCTTGCTCATTTATCAAAACTTTACAAAAATCATCAAAAATAAGTTTTGTGGTATTTGAAGACAATTCAAGAGCCCTATTCCTAGTTTGAATGAACATATCAAAAAAAGATGGCAATTTTTGTTCTACAAGAATTATAAGAGAAGTGTCTGTTTTCTTGTAATCTGTACCACAATTATTTAATTTTTCATTTAATGTTTTCACTTCAGCAAGATATAATTCTACTCTTTCAAAGTTAGTAGGATCTAGCTCAAAAATATTATTTTCAAGGTAATAAGAAGAAACATCATCAGATTTATCAAATAAAGAAGCAAGAATTGTCCATACCTCAACCAGGCTGTCTTTTTCCTCTATACTTACCTGAAGACTATCTGCAACCGTTTGACCAATGAGCCATCTTGCTTGATCACATTTATCTTCCCATATAGCCAAAGCTTGAGCATCAACAGGTTTTGCATTTTCACCATTAATAATCCTCCATAGATTCTTACTCCTGAGAGCATCAATCATTTTTCTCTTCCATGCAAGATAGTTAGGACCAACAAGCTCAGGAACAGAAGCTACTTCTGAAGTCATAATGGTAGAAAAAATAAAACCCAAATGCTAGAAATGACAAGAGAGAAAAGTGAATAAAATAAAACTGATATACTTTATCGTACTGATATGAATCTGCAGAAACACAGTTAGAAAAACAGTAACGGAAAATAAACTTTTACTTACAGCCCTTTTTGAGAAAAAAAGCTAAGAAAAGTCACTCGCGGGTTTTTCCACAGTGGACTCGCGAACAACACTGTAAAAACGAGGGTTCTGTACGGCAAGAGTCATTGTTACTCGCGGTTTGCAGTGTAATGGAGTCATATCTACTCACGGGTCTCTCTGCAGTAAGGTCGCGGTTCTGTCGAAGCATACGCGATCTCAGCACAAGAAGGGTCACGAATAGGCTACAGTAAACGCGGGTTCGGCAGTGGAACAGTCGCAAGTATGCCAAAGCATACGCGGTTATGCGCACTGAGATGTCGTGAGTCTGTAGTGTATTCGTGGGTTCACAGTAGGAACAGTTGCGGTTAACCGCAGGTCTCTGCGAAGAAAAGTCACGAGTGTTCATTTTAAGGCTGGAAACAGTGTCGAATATGCCGAACATGGAAACCTGCACAAAGTATACCAAAATTGGACGAAAACTGTTGTTTTGACAACTGAAAGATAGATCTCCTTGAGGAGAATCCAAGAAACATATAGATCTACAAAAATAACATCAAGAAACCCTTGAAAAATTTCTACAAAAAACTTACACAACAAGGTTAGGGTTAGAAAAAAAAAACTGCAGAAATATGCCCAGATCTAAAGAGAAGCCTAATGGCTACCAGATAGAAAGCAAATCTACAAGAAATAAACAATGCCCAAATGATAAAATATTGTTTTGAAAGAAATAGAAGGTGCTAGATCATAGCAACAAGCTCTGATACCGTGTCAGAGATATGGATCTAACTAAACTAGCTTACCTATCTATGCAAAACAATAATATATCAACAATAAGCACAAAAAAGAGAACAAGAGAAAAGAGTACACCAGATATATGTGGTTCACCCAATTGGGATATGTCCACGGGAAGCCTTAGTCTTCTATTATCTCTAGAATATCTCCCTCAAGCTTACAAGAGAGTAATGACAATAACCCCAATACAATATAGCAATACTTGTGTGAAAAGGTAAAGATCATGCATAAGTGATGTGACTCCCTTGACTCTATTATATATTAAGAGATTAGGAGGAATTCCTCTCACATATTACATGTGGGATAATATAATTCTCCATAATAACATCTCTTTATATAATAATGAATATCAAGAGTATATTTTACCATAATGAATATGGGATATAATGTATTACTCTTTTACATAAGATTGTGGATACCTTCCGACATAATACAAAGACATTATTACCTTCCAAGGAATATAAGATATTCCAACACTGTTTAATTCCGCATTATTTTGTTTTAAATCATAAATTTAACACAGTGATCCTTAGTGAGTGTTAAAGTTGAAAGAGATGAAAATTATATCTTAAATTTTAACATGTTGAACATCTACATCATCCCAATTAGACTTTTTACTATTGTTGTACTAGAAATTGTAATTTTTATTTCATGTCTACAAGATTTATTCCTTTCATGTTTGCTAATTATTTCTTTCTTTCATGGTCGCATATGCTTTGTTTTGTTTGTGTATATAGAAACAATGGAATCATACAACCTTTCCAATGTCCCCTCTAGAGACCTCTCCATGAGCGGAGGACGATCAGGTTTGTTAGACTATTAGTTCATGTTTTCAAGTACTTGAGTTGTTTATATATTTCCTGTTTATTATGAATACATGTTTAATGTGGAAAAGTATTGTTGTCAATAGGTACACCTAGCCAAATGATTCATGTGTCGAGACTTATTTCGTCATAGACAAATCGACATGAGCTATGTACATCTTCTTCCAGTGGTTCCCACACCAATAGACGCCATTTTGAGGGGTCTATTGGACGTGTTACGGGTTCACATTCGATTCTTAGTTAACATGTTCAAGTCTTCGTTATATATTACGTTTAGCATGTGAAAAAAATCTTTTGAACATGTGTTTAATGTGAAAATTTTCATTGTCATCTGCAGGTGCATGTGATTGACTTCAAGTTGGCTCTATTGCTCCAAACCCACACATGCGTTTAGTGTCTTATTCTAATTCTACCCCTTTGACAAACAACCCACCATCTAATAGAGTTGGTTCAGGTAAAAGATGAATAAAAATATTATTCAAGAATGTTTTTAATGTAAAATCTTATTGTTTGTCTCATACTTGAGTGATTAACAAATTAATGTTTTCTACAGGGGCTAATCGAGACGTTGCTTCCTCAGAGAGGGACAATTCTATTCTAAGAAGCAGAGTCAATGAGATAGTTTTTCCACAAGGTAATTTTTAATGAACACGTATTTTTTAGATATGAATTTTCCTTGGAAATTATTTGCATTTATTTGACTATGTGCACATATAACACGTTACAGGTTTTGTTGGTCCCCCTCCTGTGAGACCTCCTCAAAGGGGGAGAGGTTGTAGGGCACAATAGTTTGCTCAAAATCCAAGATATGACCCTCTTTACACCCATCCTAGAGATATACCATGGGAGATGCATTGGGAAGACAACATCTTGATGCTTATTATTGATGGGATGAGGGATCATACCACTAGATTATGCAATGAGTTGGAAAGTTGCAATATTGCTAACCCTAGTTGAGAGTGTCTCCAAATTGCTTTGCACAATTTGGAGAGTTTGATAGAGACATATCGTGGGGTTGGACCATCAAGAGTTTGATAGAGACATATTGTGGGGTTGGACCATCAACCAATGTTTTTTTTTATATGATGTGGAGGAGAACATCATCAATGATGGTTATCCACTCCTATGTTGAAGTTAAAAGTAAGGTCACTAAAGAAATGGCCTTGTCATTGTTTAACTTGCAGCCTAAAGACAAAAAACATTTGAAGATTGAAAGATTTAATGATCCTAACATTGCACCTTTTATTTATTAAAATTCCCTATATGCATATGGCAAGTTCCCCAATAATGATGAGGTCCCTCAATATTTTTCCAGGATGTTGTATGCTCAGTTTCGAGAGCACATGGACCCGGATTATACGGATACGGGATCCAAGTTCTATGGGGATGGAAAGGGTCGTACATACGAATGACCTGATTCTATGTGAGATGTTGGGTTTAGGGATCCAACACCTCGTTTAACACCTCGACCATCTAGACTAGTTTCACTTACATAGGAGCTAGTCCTTACATCCAATGAAGCAAATGAGATGAGGGAGAAGTTACGGGATCATATTTATGTTGTTTTGGAAGGGTTTGCATTTTTCTTAGGGAAGAGGAAACGTTTACCTATTGCATAAGCTGATCAATTTATGAATATTCCAAATGCTTTGTTGAATGAGATGGATCGATCACAACTTCTGGAATATGCAACAAGTTGTAGAGATACTTGTAAGAGGCTCATTTCCTATGAAGCGTTGATATTCAGTGAGGTATGTAAGCATGATATGACTAATGTTTAGAAAGTACATGTTTATTGATTTGAGCTAAAATGCCTCACAACCATTATTTTTATTCGAACTTAAGCAGTTTTCATCATTCTTAAATGGTAATTCCTTTTTCTCTGTGGAACATTATGTTGATCATGAAAATGTTGATGCAGGGGAGACACGGGTATTAGTATATTATTATTTACTTGTAATTTTAAATTACTAAGTGACATAATTTGTATTGCTATGACTCTTATATATTACGGAATTTCCAGGTTAGCGGTATAAATGAATGACATTCTGAAGGGTTAATACATAAACAATTTCCAACAGTCACACAGGTATCAATTTGTTGTTAAGAAGATTTTATTTTGTTTAAATCATATTTATAAATTCCAAAACTTATATATATTGACTTTGAATTTCAATTTCCAAGGTACTAATCAAGGACATTGTGAAAAGACAATAGCTACACTATTTCCAGTAGTCACACTGGTATCGATTTTTTTTGTTAAGAATATTTTATTATGTTAAAAATATATATTTATAAATTCCCAAAATTGAATTTATTTACTTTGAATTTCAACTCTCAGGGTACTAATCAAGGAAATGTTGAAGAGACAACACCTGCATAGTTTCTAGTAATAACACGGGTATCGATAATTTCTATTAACAATATTTTATTATGTTAAAACTATATTTTTATAAATTCCCAAAATTAAATTTATTTACTTTGAATTTCAATTTTCAGGGTACTAATCAAGGAAATGTTGAAGAGACAATACTTGCACAGTTTCTAATAGTCACACAGGTATATATTATCTTTGAATTTCACTTTTTATGCTACAAATCAAGGGAATTGTGAAGACATAATTCCTACATAGTTTTCACTAGTTACACAGGTACATCAATAATTTCCATTTACAAGATTTTATTATGTTCAAATTATATTTCTAAATCCCCAAACTTATATATTAACTTTGATTGGAACTTTTCAGGGCATAGATAATAATGAGAAGATAGTCGAAGTCATCCCCAAGGACATTATCAAGGAGTTGTCATAAATTCTGTGCATAAAATAGGTATTTCTTTTTACACGTTTTCCATTTTCCTTGCATGTTAATTTGTTGCTCATTCTGGTGTTTCAATAGTGATTGGCCCTATTTCATGAAGGGTTGATACCTTTGACTAGCATCCCCCTAATGCAACTAAATAGCTATTTAAACTTGATTATTCTTGGAGAGGAAGGAGACACTATTATTTTGAGATCACATTTGGGAGATTTGTTTTACATAATTTACTAGGATTTTTGTCAAAATTTTATAGGATGAATTGCAAAGAGAGATGGGCCTTCCTCCAATTTTCAGCTTTTTATTTCTCTACTTTAACTTGGTGCATAAATCATACTTAATTATGCACCATAAAATTTTGGGAGAAATGAATAGAAAATCGATGGGGTCCATGTGCCTCATCAAGTTTCATTCCCCAGATTTCTTTAATGACTTATGATTTACAATTCACTTTCCTAGCTCATGATTATCCTCTACAGAAACCGAATAGGGGCTTCCTTTTATAATGCTTTCCACATCTTTTGGATCAGCCTCTTCCTCATCCTAGTATAAGGATTTGAAATGATTGAATGCCTCATCCTCAATGGCATGAAATGTAGTTATCATCTCGACATCCTCCATAGAATTTAATTCACATTGTTCTTGTGCAATGTCACTTTTGATTGCTTGTGAAAGAAAGAGGTGTTCTTATCCCATATTGAAACCACAAACTTGCAATGTTAATTTATCGATGTTCTTCCTCTATTTGATTTGTTTTATGTATCGCACTAGTTACGTTCCTTTCTTGAATAATGTGTCATTATATGACTTCTTCCACTCCCATTTTAACTTGTAGATTACTTAGTTGATATTGTATCTTGTTTTTTCTAGATTAGGAGGCTTGTATGTATCTTATTCGCAAGACTTGCAGGTTACTCAAATGATCTTGTATCTCATTTCTTTCCAAAATTGCGAGGCTTGTATGTATATTTTTCCCAAGTATTTATCTTGGGTTCAATCATTTGAATTTTTTATTGCCACACAAATGAAGGGGAATCCTTAAATACTATGATCCATACCTCTATGATGATTCTAATAGAATTCAAGTCCCACAACCAAAGAGGGTTGGAACAAAAATGGATTGGTTTGAGGTTCTCTTAAGCCCAAAACATGCAAAGAGATTAGTACGTTTCACAATAAAAAATCACTTTGAATTTTAAGAAGAAATCTAGAATGTAGTCGTTATGTGACCTAGGCCCACCCACCAGTTGGACCAAGTGTATTTCCCTTTCTTAGGATTCAGGAACAATATCTATTAACTTCCACTTTGAAATCAAGTCTTCCATTCCTTCTTTGAATTGGTTTCTCACAACATGCTAACCCCCGATTTTTCCTTATTGGATAACACCACATTGACCTTTCCTTCTACAATGTTGCTTTTTTCATATCCATATTCTTTCATGTTTATCATAGACAACCAAAATAATATTTTATCTCCATATTGCATCGGGGAAATGACATCAGAGATATGAATATGCTTTCCTAGGTTTTTATGTGCTAGAGTGACCAATATCTAGTCCTCGTTCATTTCATGATATACAAATTTCCTAACTTTTTATGTGCCAAAGTAAATAATATATAGTGATGAGTGATTTAATGATATACTACCTCAAAATTACTTGAATCACATAATGTGCATAGACCCCTATATGCTCCTAGATCAATAACTAGTATTCCTTGATTGGTTTTCCACTACTTTTTATTAATTTCTTACACTTATTTATGATCAAACTTAGTCTCTGGAAGAGTAGGGTTGTAGAATTTTCCACACAAATAAGATCCTTTAAATATTCTATGTTCAAATGACTGCCTAATCCCCTACAATTCTAGGATATTATTTTCATCATTTCAAGAATCCATCGATTTAGGTACATGCTCGTTGTCCCCTAATCGATAAATTGTTGATCATTCTTGTTGATTATTTAGACTGGGCAGTAGTTTATGTGTTCTAAGGTTATTTATGATCTGATACTAAATATCATGTTTCTTTTGGAAATGATCTCAACGAGTTCGAGAACTACTTGTATGGATTATTTTAGTTGTAATGCCATTGTTGGTGTCAGTTGGGAATTATTGTGAGGCCAAACCATGTAGAATGAATCTATGGCCCATTCTTTTATATGTGAGTATGTAGCATTAAATATTTTCAATGTTATGTACCTTTACTTTTATTATTTGGAATTTGTTGCATGTTTTATGACAATAGGTATGTTTGAAACTTCAATATCTATGTGAAGGGATTTAGTTTGAGCATTAGCAATAGAAAATTCATCCTGAAAATTTAACAACTGCTCTTGCACATTTTACAATTTCAATGGCACTTCAAATGAATGGACTTGACCCTTAAAATTTTCAAAAACAACCAATTTCAAATCATGATGTGGTAAGTTTACTTCCATACACCATAAATAATTCAATTGGTTTATTTAATTGACAGACTATTAAATTTCCTTTCATCTGTCTGTTTATGTTCATATTATTTCCTTTCATATTTTTGTTTATGTTCATGCTAATTCCATATGGATTTTATCCAATAGAACCATACCTTCTCTAGATTTGATTAAGGTATAGAGGATCACATCATCCAGTTTACTATGAAATTGAATTTACATCTCTTTAGTTTACTATGAATATAAATTTTAATCTCCAACTCTTGAAAAGGTGATCTTGAAAAAATGCGAAAGACAACAAACTGGATAATAGGGTTTGAATAATCACTTTTAGTGTGACTAAAACAATAACTATCACTGAAATACAACAAATTGGTTAAAAGGGTTCAACCATACTTATCACTCAAGACAACAATTTGTTCAAAAGGATTTGAACAACATGCCACTAAAACAATACAGATCTATGTTTAAAAGATATGATATCAGGTTCTTGTAACTAACCAATGACTGTGTTACTCGCTTCTGGACTGTTAAGTTGGAATATGACTTTCATTGGGATGTTAGGATTAAGAAGTGAACCTTTTTGAACTGCTAAGTCTGATTTGTGATCTTTTAGACCTATTTAGAAGGTGTCATTGCATTTATGAGAGTGTTTCTACAATCTGTTCAAAGGTTTGAAGTTTCCACTCTTATTTCTGGACTGTTTTGGATAACAATTTGAGGTTTGTATTTGTCTAACTTTACCCTTATGGAACTCTCCTATTTCTCTCTCAGGTATGTCCTCACTTCCTTTAGTGATGTGTCTTCAAAGAGACATGATCTGATCTAAAAATATATCTGAGTATAAGGAAGGTCTAAACCAGTACTATTCTTCTTGTGTACTAGCGTTGTTTGTTAGTTTTATTTAACGTGTTCAATAGCCTATCTGTAATTACTACTGTTGTTGTTTATTGCTATTATATGCTTTCAAATTTAACACGGGTACCTTTGGGAGTGTTATAGTTGAAAGAGATGAAAATTATGTTTTAATTTTATTATAGTTGTACTGCTATGTTTCTAGCATTGATTTAGAATTTTATTTTATGTATTAAAGTTCAAACTTTTTAATTTTTCATTTGAAACCCTAACCTAACACAATTTTTAATAATAGGCATATCTAAAATATTTTCCTATGCCTTCAAATAGTCGCATAAACTTGCCATATGAATGTTGTTTGTCTTCAATTAGGACAATGTTTATTTCTTCAATGTTAGTTTTTGAAACCACTTCAATGGAAATGCTTCCTTGTAGAAAACTTGCAATAGACCCCTTCAACACCAAATCCAAGAATTTTCCTATCTTTGAAAATTTAAAGCAACACAAGATACTGGTTTTCTGCAAATTGTCCTAACCATTCTCTCCATATGTTATGCAGTTGCATATTTCCACGCATGCAGCCTAGGAAAAAGAAAAAGTCAATATTTTCACAATTGGTTTATGCAACTACTTTCGCAACCAACAAGTTCAAATTTTCACCAGCGTCAATGCCTCTTTTTGGGAAACAAGTTTTTGATATATATACGTATGCAATTGGAAGAATTTCTAGCCTTCTGGGCTCAAGTTTTGTATTTATTTTTTTGGGCATTCTTCTATTGAAAAAAAGACAACAGGAAATATCTATGAATTTTGGATAAGAAAAATAAGAATATCCATGCATTGCATGATTCTTAACAGTATCTTGATATTGGATATGATTATACTTCACCAATGGAAGTCCAAGTGGTTTAATTTGATATGATTATACTTCACTATCTAGTAGAAAAAAAAATCTTTAAATATTAAAAAAAGGTAATTATGAAATGTTTCAAGATCATCACCCATTTTTATATGTAATTGTGAAATGTTCCAACTTTTTGACTTCTCATATCATTGTTTGTTTTGTTCCATTATCAGTTTTCATAAAGGATTTTAAGAAATCCATATGGATATGTATTGATATATTTTGGGCATTGGAAGTAGTAGTAAGTGTGTTTGCAAGAATCATATACAAAAATTATTATAGGATAAAACTGCCCATGATCCTCTGTAGCTTCGAAATCTCTATCTCCACAGTATATTGGTATGATTAGGAACCACCATGGGATGCAATCATGCAATAGTAATGTATTTTAAAAGTAGCTCAGCTCAGTGGAACATGTTTTCAATGATGGATGGGGGGATGGTACATATGGAAACAAATAAAATATCAATAATTAATATTTTCAAAAACATATGGCAACTATCAATTGTATCCAACAATCCATGAATTGGAAATGCCCAAAAATCTCAATGTTATGTTTTTCAAAAGTTTAGAATGCCTCTAATTGTGTGAAATTTCTGAACTCAATGCCAACACCCACATATTTGCAGTTTATGGTGAAAACTCATTCAAGAGTGGTAGATATACCATGGAGGATATATTTGCTCGATATTTTAAAGAATCAACATAAAATATCAAGGATTTAGAGGCTCAAATATTGGCTCAAGAAAATTAACTTCACCTATTTGAGACAAATTACAGAAAATATTTGGATCTCTTTCCATAATTCATGAACCAATATGCACAATAAAAACAAGTGGTGGATAAGCTACTGAAAATATGAGATAATATTAAATAATCATTCATTGCAAGTATTGTAGTGAATACTACTACTAGTTGTAGTAATACAAGCAAGCTTATGGGTGAAATTCTAAGCTTGAAAGTATAAGAGAAGATATTCTATTGGATGGAAAGGATAAATCAAATGAAAAGAAGTGGTTAATCTCAATTTCAAAGGAGATAAGAATAGTTTTTTTGTTTTTTTGTACTCTTCACCTAACCTTGCTTAGAGTACAAGTTAGTTTTTGATAAAGAGGTGGTTTGCAATGAAAACAACTATACCCAGTTAATTACGTAGTTATAGTAAGACTATATTTGGTGTCAACAACCAATGACATGTCTTTACAAATAACCATGGGTGTTGATGTTTGAATCCATGTATATATCAATGTAATATCCCTCTTTTCTAACTTAGGGTTTCTACAACAAAAAGTACAATTGTGTACCCGCCAATGGAAAGGATATCATGGAAAGAACTCTACAGGTAAAACTTTGTAAGTATGATTATGTTTTCCTAAGTATTAAGTGAATTTGTAGACTTAGTAGACTGAAGGCTTGACACAACGAAATAGATGGGGCATGGAATCCACTAGGGGGAGAGGGTGAATGGCTTAATAGCCATGAATTTTTATGACAGTGGTCATCCTAATGTCATGTGCACTTAAAGTGAACTGATATGTTCACCAAGCAAATACTTAAGTTTAAAAGTATGTTAATAATTAGTCCTAGATAAGGATGGCAGAGAAACTTCTAATCGTCGGAAGGCAGTAATAATCTACCTTGGCCTAACTATTTTCATAGAGCTAACCCATATTGAGTACCATTAAGTAAAAATAAGAAGTTAGCCTAAATAACATTAGTACATTGGCCTCGGCAAAAGATTGTGTTAAAGTTCCTAAGTGGAAAATGATTTAATATCTTTCTAATTATAATTTAGGAATAAAAGATAAAATGATTTAATATCTTTCTAATTATAATTTAGGAATAAAAGATAAAATGATTTATTATTCCTAAGAAAACATATTGGTATGCATAAATAAATATTTGAATGTTATTTGAATTAAGATAAATAAATTAAGTAGGATTGAAGAAGGACTGATTGTCCTTGATTAAAAGTAAAATCTTTACAACTATAAAAGATTATCTACAAAAGAAGAAAAGATTAACTAGCATTTAATGCATGAGTATGCATGGATAGCTAGTAACTAATGCATGAGAATGCATGAATAACTCTTAGCTATTAATATTCAGTTAACTAATTAAATAAATATTGAATAAGTAAATCAATCAGTTAAAGCTAACTAAGTTAAGGTTATCTAAGTTAAAAATAAATTAAACTAATTAAATAAAGATTGGATAAGTAAATAAATGAGTTAAAGATAACTAAGTCAATGTTAGCTAAAGTTAAATATCAATTAAACTAATTAAAGAAATATTGAATATGAAATCCAATCAGTTGAAGATTAGCTAACTAAATTAAGGTTAGCTAATTTAAAGGATAAGTTCAGATATCTAGTTATGTTTAGATAAGATAATTATGAAAAGTAAATTAATTACAGTCAGTTAAAGATCAGTTAATTGATTAACTAAAGGTCGACTGGGTAAGTCAAGCAGTTAATATTTACTAAAATTAAAATAAGTCAAGTTCGAACAAGAACTTGTCTTGGTAGTCCAAACCGAAATACGACTATAAAAAGGACACTATGGTGTTCATAAAGGGGGTTGGTTCTTCTTCTTCTTTTTCATCTTGGAAGGGAAAGAAGAAAAGAAAAGATAAATAAAAATTGAATAAAGAAAAGAGAGTGTTAACCTTACGCCCTAGTGGATTCGTTCCCGGCTCTGGGCTGGTCTCTCGGCAGGAAAACCTACACCGGACAGAGGTCAGTTGGATGGGAGGAACGTTGCAGTCAATTCCTCAGTCGAGTAGCAATAAAATACTGATAAGTATCTGCAGTTTTTATTCAATTATTATATCTCAGAAATTTATATTTTGGATCAGTATTTGTTAGGTTGTATCATCTTCATAAATTTATGTGTTGAATTTCATCTATGCACAAAAGTTTCCTAAAATATTTCTTAATCTAATTTCCATCAAATTTGTTGATTCTAAATTTATTTGTTATAGTATTAGAATTGGAATATATGTTTTTCTAAATAAAATCATTGGCGGAAATGCTTAGCCATGATTTTGGGTTGTCTTTGAGAATTAATTAGTAAGGAGAAAGGTCCCATCTTAACCCTACATAGAAAGAGAATCACATGATTAGGATTCTGGGCAGTGCCCTAATTTCTGGTTGGTTTATTTAATATGTACTTATAAATGGTAAACATTAAATCAACAAAGTACTTATATTAAGTATGCAGGACCTACAAACTGGTAAGACAATTATATAGTGTACACAGATCTCATTTATATGCCAAAGCAGAACTATCACATCTTCTACACAAATCTCACATAATCAAAATTTAAGGATAAATAACTATAATTCATTTTATACTTTAGCTCTTACACCTCCCACATAGACTTATTTATTAATAGGACTCAATGATATTACCCAATATTGTAGGGTTAGCAATCATTTAATTATAAGGGATATTTATATAATCCAGAATATACCATTATATATTTACACGGAGCTCTTATAGTTCCTACACATATGGACAAAAAGAGTTTATATAATATAGGGATTATGGATTTATAAACAGAATTCATATATGAGGACCCGCAATCTATTTAAATAAAATCAAATGATCCATATTAACCAAAATGAAAATTATATATTATTTTGTAAACAGATATTAAACAAGATCATGCACCTCCAGGATCTTTATAGACATCAAGCAATTCGTATATCACTTCCTAAACTAAGTCATAAAATACGCTCATAAACTATTATTTTCATAGCTTATATCATATGGATTCATGGCACACACATACAGTCATTGAAAACATAGTCATTTTCTCACAGACTCGGGATCGAATCCCTTAGAGTCTTCATTCCACGATTGTCACGCTTCCATTGTTGACTAGAATTATCCTTGCTTTACAAGGTCACTCAACAATGTTGGAAAAGGAGCCTCTACTCATACGTTTAAACCATTAAAAGAAAATTACAGATGGATTTAGGGCTTTGCCCAAACATCTACGGGTGTGAAAACAAGAAATCAACATACAGAAACCTCAGTCATCATGACGCAAGTCACCCTACGTGATACTTCTTGCTTAACAATACACATGACACAAAACAACAATGTTTACACAAACAAGGTGTAGAACAAGATGCCAGGAGTGGCTTATATTACTTCTCTGAAATCAGTTACAATGCAAATAACTGTAAGCAAATAACTAACTACGATCGGCCTCAGCCATTACAACTTATAAGTAACTGTGGTGTGTCCTCCCTGTGTGTCGACCTCACCCTCTCCTGGTTCTCCACAGAACTCTGAGCTATGTCCACGGAACTCTGAGCTATGGTTCGATCTCAACTCTCTGCACTTCGGCTGATGTGACTCTTCACAACTCTCTCGGCTCTTCTATCTCGGCTCCCTCTCTATCATTCTGCACTCTATGCCTCCTCTTCAAGACTGAAGGCCTTCTCTTCCTCTTCTACTCTGCAGGTGATGTTCCCAAGACTATTGCAATCTCGAGACACACGTTCCCTTCCGTTTGTCGATCCTACCAAATCCTGCGAACCTGCACTATCAACTTCTAGCCATGCTGCACAGCCTCTATCCATGACGTCCCCTGTCATGTCCTTCACCAACTCGCAATAATTGTAATAACTTCCTCAGAAACCCCCACGGCTACTAGGTACAGTCCCTTGACTTTTCTATCCTTCCGACCCTGCTACAGCAATCGGTCACATCTCGACTTTCCTGTCGGTTCACTCCTTCCAAATTACACTTGGCTTCACCAAACCTATCGCGTCGTAGTTCGACCACTTGTCGACTACCCGACACCTTACGCCGCTCATCATCTGTCGACCATTTCCTGTCGATTCTTGACCTCTCACGACATCCACTGATCTTTCAGTCAACCAGACCCTGACTGTTTCTACCCGACTTGTTGACTCCAACAAGTCAACCTGCTCTTCGCACCAGTGGTCATCGGCACTCCCGCTGGTCAGCTCTCATTAGTCGATCAACTTCGACTGATCTTCCTAGGTCCCGATGCTCCTACATCAGACTCCCCAAGTGAAAACGAATTCGACTGCCCTGTCAGTCTCCTGAACTCCTATTCAGAAATCCACGTTGCCTCCTGCAACTCATCATTTGTCCATCGCACTAAGTATTCCTTCATGTGCGATCTTCGGGTACACCCTACTTCGCGTTTGTCGATTACTTCTGCGATCCTTTCTTTATGTCAGTCTAGAATTTGTTCTGTCCAGTCGATACTTGTTCCTTCCTCCTATCTGTTGCTTGACCCTTCTTCAAATTTGTACAGGTCTGAGACGTTGAACGTTGCTGAAATGTTCAAGTATTCCGTCAATTCCAACACATATGCGTTGTCTGAAATCTTCTTCATAATCCTGCATGGTCCTATATTCTTCAGCTTCAGCTTGTTATATGTTCCTGTTGGAAATCGCTCCTTTCGCAAATAGGCATAGACTAAGTCCCCTTCTTGGAATGACAGTAGCCTCTTTCTTCGGTCGGCTCTCAATTTGTAGGCCGTGTTACTCTTCTCGATGCGCTTTCGCACATTTTCATGGACTTCATGCATATGTTCTGCGAATGATTCTACATCCGCTCTCTTCCTGGTTTCTGTAGGCAATTCGACCAAATATGCCACTACATGTGGACTCCTCCCTTGAACAATATAGAATGGGCTCAATCCTATCGATCGATTCACAGAATTTTTATATGCAAACTCTGCCTGTGCCAACACATTTTCCCACTGCTTGGGTCTGTCAGCCCCTAAACATCTCAGAAGGTTTCCCAAACTTATGTTTACAACCTCGGTTTGTCCGTCCGTCTGCGGATGATGTACCAAGCTAAACTCTAACTTCGTGTTGTGTTTCTTCCATAAGGTCCTCCAGAAATGCCCCATGAATTTCGTATCCCGATCCGACGTGATACTCTTTAGCAACCCATGCAATCTAACTATTTCCTTGAAGAATAGTACAGCGATCCCTGTGGCATCACTTGTTTTCTTACATGGTATGAAATGTGCCATCTTCGAAAATCTGTCGACTACAACAAATATTGAGTCGCTCCCCTGCTGAGTCCTTGGTAATCCTAACACAAAATCCATGCTAAGATGCTCCCACAGGTTCTCTGGTACTGGAAATGGTGTATACAACCCTGTGTTCTGACTCCTTCCTTTTACCAACTGGCAAATTTGACATTGTCGAACCCATATTCCAACATCTGCCAACATCCTTGGCTAGAAATACTTCTCATCAACCAGTGCTTTGGTCTTATCGATCCCAATGTGCCCTGCTAACTTGCCATTATGAACTCTTGGATTAGATTCTCTCTCACTGATCCTCTAGGAATACACAGTTGACTTCCCCTGAACAGGTAACCTCCTTGAATGAAATAACTCAAATATGGAGTTCTATCGATGCTCCAAGGCGCACAACAAGCCTTCCATGATTCCGCAAAATCTTTGTCGATCTCATACTCCATCTTTATCGACTCTATTCATGTTGCCTGAACAGTCGTTGTTCCCAACAGCGCAACTCTCCTGCTCAACGGGTTGGCAACTTTGTTTGACTTGCCCGACCTATGTTGCAACACGAACGTATATCTCTGGAGAAACTCCACCCACTTCATGTGTCTCTGATCCAATTTTGACTGAGTATTCAGATACCTCAGCGCTTGGTGATCCGTGTATAACACAAATTCCTGAGGCAACAAATAATGCCTCCATTTCTTCAATGCTTGTATGATAGCATAAAATTCTTGGTCATAGACCGAATATTTCCGCTTTGCTCCATTCAGTTTTTCACTGAAGAATGCAATTGGTCGGCCTTCCTGGCTCAACACTGCTCCAATTGTTTTTCCCCTCACATCACAATCGACCTGGAAAACTTTGTCAAAGTCTGGGAGCGCCAACACTAGACTCTCAATGACCTTTGCCTTCAATTTGTCGAAATCTTCCTGGGCCTTATCCATCCACTTGAACTCGCCCTTTTTCATGCATTATGTCAATCACTGCTGGTACTGCACACGGACTCTAACTTTCTCGGATCAATCCCCTGTATAACAACTCTTGGACCTGCCGGTTGAGTTCCTGTCCCTCAGCTGGACTTATCCTATATGGTGCTTTGTTTGGTAGACTCAACCCTGGAATCAAGTCGATCTGATGGGATATACTCCTTGTTGATGGCAATCCCATCAATTTCTCATCATCCATTATGTCCCGAAACTCATCGAGCAACTCCTCGACTTTGACCAGAATGTTCTCCTTGTTGGTCGTTCCTTCGACATATTGTCCTTTTGTAATGATTGCAAAACATACCGATTGTTTCTCTTCCTCTGCAAGGAATTCCTTGGTGGTGCTCATCAACACTCGCTTTTCCCAAATATTTCTCTCATCGTCCTTGTCGTCGGCTAGCTCTCCTTGCCTCGGCTTAAGAGTCCTTTTCACACCATTCTTCCACACTATGACTGTGTTAGCTCGACCGTCATAGATAATCTTACGATCATATTGCCATGGTCTCCCTAACAACAGATGGCATGCATTCATGGGAACTACATCACACAGTACGCTATCCTCTAATCCTTCAACTCTGAAATTGATCAGGCATTGGTTGGTCACCTTAACATGGTGTCCTTTCTATAACCATGAGATCTTGTATGGGTGTGTATGTTCTCGACATTTCAACCCGATCTTGTCAATGACTTCTGTTGACACAAGATTCTCTGTACTCCCGCCATCAACTATGGTCTTGCAATGCCATTCTCTGATCCGCACCTTCGTTCGAAAGATCACCTTCCGTTGTGATGGTTCTCTCGGATCACGTTGATCTCCCTGGATTAAGGATCTCTGAACCATCAAATTCCGGTTCTTCTTTTTCTCACCTCCACTTCTATCTGATGTCGATTCTTCCCTCTCGTCAACTTGCTCATCTTTTCGACGTCTGGGTTTCAACTCTTCTGCAATATGTAGGTTTTCTGGGCACTCATATGCCTTGTGTCCCATTCCTCAACATTTGTAACATATTATGGCTGGTCTGTTAGCTCCCTTCTTATCGGATGTACCACTTCAACTATACACGCCTCGACCGCGGTTCTCACGACCATCGTGTCGATTCTCTTATGCTCTTTCTTTTGTCGATGTCCCTTCTGTCTGTCGACTATCTTTGACACCTTCTTTCCTGTAGCCGCTACCTTGACCTTTCACGGAGACAGTCCTTCCACCCCGACCAGTCATCCTACCTCTGGTCGCTGCGGACTTCCTTGACAGTTTCTCTTCCGCCTTCAGAGCTAACTGATAGGCTTCTCCGACTGCCCTGAATCTCAACATGCTGAGTTCATCCTGAATAGTGTATTTCAAGCCATTTACATATCTAGCAACAACTTCTTCTCCTTCATCAATTTGTCCAGACCGAATCGACAATCGGTAGAACTCCTCCGTGTACTCTTTCATGGTCATTTCCTTTTGTCGGAAATTTTGTAGCTTTCAGAACAAGGAAACCACATAGTCGTTTGGAAAGAACTTCCCCTTCAACTTGGCAACCATCCTATCCCAAGATTTGATTTTCTCCTTGCCTTTCTTGAGGCTGTCAGCCTGTACATTGTCCCACCACAACGAGGCATGACCCTTCAACCCAGACACGCAGTCTTAACCCGTTTAGGATCCTCAATCTACTCTACGTCGAAGTATTTCTCCATTTCTCTGAACCAGTCGATCAAGTCTTCTGGGTCCAGGATTCCCAAGTACGTACGCACATCTATCTTCGCCCGACCTCTCATTTCTGTTAGAATCTTGATGAGTTTTTCCTCTGGTTCTTCTGTTGCGGCTTCCCGAGCTTCCACTTCCTCGTCGCTGTGGTCCAACGCTTCAGGAATGCAACCACGCCTATGGTTTTCTTTGATCCCTGCGACTTAATTTGTAAAAGTTCGCATCGTTTGGATGCATTTGTCGAACATCTCACGATCCACTGTGACGGCTGCTGCACCACGCGCTCTTCGTCCTCAGACATTAACGCCTCTACGAGCCATTTTCAACCTCCACTAAAACTCTCACACTTCCGAGTCCTGATACCAATAGACGCAAGTCAGGTTGGTATAGTCATCTTCTCCAATCAGACTCGCTTCCGGGCTCTAATACCAACTGATGCAAGTCAGGTTGGTATAGTCATCTTCTCCAACCGGACTCGCTTCCAGGATCTTATACCAACTGACACAAGTCAGGTTGGTATAGTCATCTCCAACCAAACTCACTTCCGGGCTCTGATACCAACTGACGCAATTCAGGTTGGTATAGTCATCTCCAACCGGACTTGCTTCCGAGCTCTAATACCAACTGACGCAAGTCACCCTACGGGATACTTCTTTCTTAACAATACACACGACACAAAACCACAATGTTTACACAAACAAGGTGTAGAACAAGATGCCAAGAGTGTCTTATATTAATTCTCTAAAATCAATTACAATGCAAATAACTGTAAGCAAATAACTAACTACAATCAGCCTCAGCCATTACAACTTAGAAGTAACTGTGGTGTGTCCTCCCTGTGTGTCGACCTCACCCTCTCCTGGTTTTCCATGGAACTCTGAGCTATGGTTCGATCTCAACTCTCTGCACTTCGGCCAGTGTGACTCTTCACAACTCTCTCGGCTCTTCTATCTCGGCTCCCTCTCTATCGTTCTGCACTCTGTGCCTCCTCTTCAAGACTGAAGGCCTTCTCTTCCTCTTCTACTCTGCGGGTGTTGTTCCCAAGACTATTGCAATCCCGAGACACACGTTCCCTTCCGTTCGCTGATCCTGCCAAATCCTATGAATCTGCACTATCATCTTATAGTCGTGCTGCACAGCCTCTGTCCATGACGTCCCCTATCATGTCCTTCACCAACTCAAAATAATTGTAATAACTTCCTCAGCAACTCCCATGGCTACTAGGTACAGTCCCTTGACTTTTCTGTCCTTCCGACCCTGCTACAACAGTCGGGCACATCTCGACTTTCCTGTCGGTTCACTCCTTCCCAATTACACTTGGCTTCACCAAACCTGTCGCGTCGTAGTTCGACCACTTGTCGACTACCCAACACCTTACGCCGCTCATCGTCTGTTGACCATTTCTTGTCGATTCTCGACCTCTCATGACATCCGTTGATCTTTCAATCAGCCGCACCCCAACTGTTTCTACCCGACTTGTTGACTTCAACAAGTCAACCTGCTCTTCGCACCAATGGTCATCGGCACTCCCGCTGGTCGGCTCTCGTCAGTCGATCAAATTTGACTGATCTGCCTAGGTCCAGATGCTCTTGCATCACATCAAATAGATCGCAGGGATCGAGTCCCCATAATAGCATGAATACCCACAAATAGATATCACCCTTCCAGTGTAGATCAGTGAGACCCAACCTCGTAAATAAACTAAGTAAAGACCCAGAAAACTAACTAAGACTCTTATACAAAATAATTAAAGGAACAAGAATATAAACGCCAAGTCATTACACATAGATTTTGCTGATGTGTTTCCAAGGAACGGTTCCATTATGGTATCAACTGATAAAATAGGAACACATAAATTTGAAAGTAGGGCTTTTCCCATACCCTGCAGAACAGTAAATGAAGAATTAAATGTGTTGAGGAATTTCCGAAGTTAAGTAACATAACCACCATAGATTTTCCTTAAGTGAATTTAGTCATAGATAGAAATGAACATAGATAGACTCACACATAAACTCAGTGAACTCAACTTCATTACAAAAAAAAGAAATAACATGGAAGCACTGATTATAGAGAAATGACGAACACAATATTCAAACCCTAGATGAACAACAATACTTATAAATTGATATGAATAATCATGCTATATAGACTTTATCCAAAATAGCGTGTATCCTGAGTATTTAAGAACAGGTTCAAGATTCGGGCTCGATATCGCTCATTCACAAAGACATCTTACTGAATCCCAAAAATGCCTATACGGGATTACATTTAAGATTTACATAAACCCTGGGCAAGTTCCCATACATAAAATATTTACAAAGATCAAACGGCAGAGTAGGCCCCAACGACACTATGGGTCTGTTCAACATCTCCTTTTCACTCCGAATCGCAAGGCCATTAACCACACAGTACACCAAACTCACAAATTAAGCAACATAGACTGCACACTGATTTCGCATGAGGGGAAATGGTCGCAATAGACCTAGGACTTAACAGGTCCATTCGTGTCGGTAGTTCTCCTTCCCAATGTTCAAATATAGTAAAGTAACCTCCTAGAGTCGGTAGCCAACATGAAACCCTCCTATCAAGCAACCAAACCTGGAGTTAGTAGAAGCTACGTGTAAGGTTTTGTGAAATTATTGGAGGCATAAAACCAAAATAAGAAAGGATTAAACCATACCTTCAAGGTTGTAACGAAACAATGGTGCCTCTGTGCTGAGCAAACAAAGCTCTACTCGGATATTCGTCTCTTCCAATGAAGGAGCATGGAACCTTGATCTCCCTGTCCAAAACCATAAACAAAACAGAGCAAATGTTTAGGGTAGATTTCATTTTCACCACCAGCCAGGGTGGAGGTCTCCCACGAGGCCATCACATGGCCTTTCATTAAATTCTCATCCACCACCACTAGTGAATTGATTTTTACCCACACTCCTATAATGGGAGCCATGCTAAATAAGGTCAAGTGCCCTGGGTGTGAAGCATAGAGTTTAGTTATAAGTTGAGCATTACCTTTTGTGTCAAGGGTTATCCCCTCTAATAGAGTATTAGCATAAGGTTCTCCATGTTGGAATATTATCACCATCATTTTTTATATTTGCATGAATGCATGCATTCAGTCATCATGCATGCATCCAGTCATCATTTTGGTGGTCTCCCCAGCACCTACAGCCTATTTTCAACTCCCTAGAGCCTGTCTTCATCCCTCAGTAGCCCTCCTACCTACCTGATGCGCCTTGTTTTCCTCACCTAGATGACATATGCGCATTATCTCACCTACCAGGAGTTTAACAGTCAGTTAGAGCATTGATTGATCAGTTCTTCCATTTATTGCTCATCCTAACTACCTGTAGCTCCCAATTGGTTATTTTGGAGTGCCACTTGACCTTCTGACAGCCTCATGCACCCTCCTTGGAGTCTCCATCCCCTGATTTGTGCTCACATGGTTCTGTTAGACTCAGTTAGACTCATTTGACTGACTATTGACCATTTATGACTACTACTATTGATTGGATGGTGTCTCCAATGTTATCCAAGCTACACACTGAGGAGAATTCGAATGACCTTTAGCTTATTCGAACTCACTTGACAATTATTGTATTGTATTCAGTTTTCACAGTTCCAGCTCACAGCTGATGTATGATTATACTGTTATTCTCCATTTTCTGTGTTCATGAGTGATTATTGATTCAGTCTTTTCTTCTTCTTCTCTCTGCTATTCTAAGTGAGATTAGTGAGATTTGTTATAGCTGTGAGATCTCCCTGCAGATTATCACATGGTATCAGAGCTTACAGCAGTTATTTGAATTGCAGAAGTAGAATTTGCAGCCATTGCATCATTTGTAGCAATTGCAGCAATTCCTTAAGCAGTTGTCTTTCATTGAGCACCATAAGCCTATGAGTTTCCAGAGAAAATCCTAGTGCTATTTCCTTGAATTCACTGGAGCAGTCCAATGAGGTCTAGCTCGGTGTGAAGGACTTAGTCAAATGTGCTCAATTCGAATTGCAGCAGATCTCAATTTCATAATTCTCATTTGTTTTGCAGGACTATCCTCTCTTCTACTTTGAATTTTGTAGTATCATGGACCTCAAATTGAATTCATTCAACTACTTTGAATGGAAGGAAAAAATGGACATATTCTTGAAGTTGAAGAGCCTTTCCAGAGTGGTGAATGGTTCTACAGTTGATCCCACTAGTGCAGTAGAGAAATCCAAGTACTTAGACAAGCTTGATGAAGCAGTGGGACTGCTGCTACTTAGCATTTCTGAAGACCTACACTTTCAGTCTATTGATATGAAGACTCCAAAGGAGGTTTGGGACAAGCACAAATCTCTTCTTGGACAGAAGGATGACTTGAAGGGTCTTAAGTTAGAAAATGAGCTCATCTCCTTGAGCCTAAGCAGTTTCGAAACTATCACTGGGTTTCTCAACAAATTCAAGAACTTGATTTCACAACTGAAGAGGTATGGGATTGAGAAGGAAGAAAAACAACTCATCCTTTCCATCCTGTCGAAGCTAGGCCTTGATTATTCAGTGTTTTTTTCGACCTTCCAGTCAGCAAAGTTGTCCATTCCAAAATGGAAGTTCCCTTTGCTTGAAGAATTCATCCAATCTCTCACAATTGAGGAGGATAAGCTAGTACACATGGGAGTGATAAAAACCAAGTTGGATTCATCTCTTGCAGCCACTAAGATTAGAAGAGCGAATGGAAAAGGAAAAAAAAAAATTATGATAGAAAGTCGAATGACCAAAAGCAGAAGGAGGCTCCAAACCAGTCAGATGGAGCTTCAAATCCTAAGAAGGAAAACACATCTTAGAAGGGAAAATCCAAGTGCACATACTGTAATCTAGGATATCACGCTGAGATCTCATGTATGAAGAAGACCATAGATCTCATGGCTTCACTTCTTGAAAAAAATAATATTCCAGTACCTATGTGTGCTAGAAAGAAAGAGAGTGAACCATCTGGATCTAGGGACAAAGAGAGATGCCATGCTCTCATGGCAGGAGCATCATCACATTCCTCCTTCATCCTAGATTCTAGAGCATCAAGAGACATGTCTTCCTCCAAGGATCTCTTCATTGGTTTCGAAGCTACTGTTGGACCATCCATCATGTTGGGGAATGATTATGAGGTCTCTTCTGAAGGGATAGGAAGAATCAAACTTGATCATGGGTACTTCTCTGATGTACTCTATGTCCCCACTCTCACTGCTAATCTACTTTCAATATATCAAATGACCCACACTGGAGAGCCCGAGAGGGTGATATTCTCTCCTAATGAGGTCGAAATTCAAGACATGGTATCAATATCTACCATTGCAAAAGGTGTTGCAAATCATAAGACAAAACTCTATGAGTTCTCACACTTTCTAACTCTCTCAAAATAGTCTGCTCTTCACACTCAGATAAATGAAGAGAGTGGGATATCTCATCTCAGCTACAAACATTTGCAGAGCATGCAAACTCAAAAGTTAGTTGAAGATATACCCAATCTCAGATATTCCAAAAGCACCTATAAAGGTTGCTTGAATGGCAAAAATCCAAGAAAGAAGGTTGAGAAAATGAAGCCTCAGAGAGTAGAGCAAAAGCTAGATCCAGATCCACAAGAACCTGAAGATCTAGCATCTATTGGTTCAAATCCTATTGCAACGTGGGCCACCACCACTGTTGCATACACCAGTGATCTTGTTGAAGATCATCCATCATGTCATAGTTCATTTGGTAAAAATATCACCCATGTTGGTTCAAATGAGATATCAAAGAACTACATGCACATTCATGGAGCTGATTCTACCTCAATTGGTTTGGATCACATGTTTTAGAATGATATTGATATTTTTGGATTTGTTCCCACCATGTTTGGTCAAAAGAGAAAGTTCAGGAAGTCTCCAGATTCACTTGCTTCCACTGAAGGAGAATTCAAGAACATGTTTTTAGAGCATGATCCACCTTCAGATTCAGAGTTTGGAAGTGATGATGAGAAAGAGAGAAAAGCTTCATCACATGAGATTTCAGATTCAGAGTTTGGAAGGGATGAGCTCCAAGAGAGAAAACCTTCATCACATGAAAGTTCAGATTCAAAGTATGAGAGTGATGATGATGAAGAGCGAATGCTAGATCCATATCCACAAGAACCTGAAGATCTAGCAATTGATTCAGAAGATGAGCGAATGGGAGATCCAGTTCCACAAGAACCTGATGATCTATCACCTGATGATCCTCTTCTTCTGAGATGGGAAGCCACTACTCTCAGCTCTATCGGAGATATTGTTGTTGATCCAACTGATCAACAGAGAAACAGATCATATTATCAGAATGGAAGGTTTCATCCTTCTCACATTACTGATCCATTTCAGGCCAATCGATCCTTCTTCAGAAAATAAGGACACTTGCCTCCTTCCGGGGTGAGTGATGACATGCTACATTAGCATCCTTCAATCTATTTTGAGGGAGGGCTTTCTTCCCACTGTGTTTTCCCTCTTTCCTCATTTATTTTACTTAGATTGTTGTACGGGGTGACCTTTGGTCTCAGTCACCAGGGCCCTACCATTTAGTTTATTTTGTCATTTCCTCATAGTATAGCTTGAGAGGGGGTGTTGGAATATTATCACCATCACTTTTTATATCTTCATGCCTGCATGCATCCAGTCATCATTTTTGTGGTCTCCCCAGCACCTGGAGCCTATTTTCAGCTCCCTAGAGCATGTCTTCAGCCCTCAATAGCCCTCCTACCTACCTGATGTGCCTTGTTTTCCTCACCTGGATGACATATGTGCCTTATCTCACCTACCAGGAGTTTAACAGTCAGTTAGAGCATTGATTGACCAGTTCTTCCATTTATTGCTCATCCTAACTGCATGTAGCTCCCAATTGGCTATTTTGGAGTGCCACTTGACCTTCTGATAACCGCATATGCCCTCCTTGGATTCCCCATCACCTTATTTGTGCTCACATGGTTCTGTTAGACTCAGTTAGACTCATTTGACTGACTATTGACCATTTATGACTGCTACTACTAATTCGATGATGTCTCCAATGTTATCCAAGCTACACACTGAGGATAATTTGAGTGACCTTTAGCTTATTCGAATTCACTTGACAGTTATTGTATTGTATTCAATTTTCACAGTGCTAGCTCACAGCTGATGTATGATTATACTGCTATTCTCCATTTTCTATGTTCATGAGTGATTATTGATTCAATCTTTTCTTCGTCTTCTCTCTTCTATTCTGAGTGATATTAGTGAGATTTGTTGTAGCTGTGAGATATCCTTGCAGATTATCACACTCCATGGCCACCTGCAACAAGATTTGACATGCATTAGCTTCTGTAAAAGATAAGTAATCCCAAGTCCTATGAAAGCTTTCACACTAATCATGGAAATAAAGTCATAAATACATCCAAATCAATTAGATTAACGGTACATTCAAGCATAGTTCCAAAGAAACAATCATAGGGTTGGAGCATGCATCAAGACCAGAAAACAAGCATAATAATGTATGAAGCAAATGTTGGCGTAAAGCAACAGTAATGACATTTAGATGTACATATTAAGATAAAAACCTACTAGATCAATGTTATGCAATGATCGATGAAAGTATCACAGTCATAATACAAGCATCATGTTATTCTTAGCATTTAAACTCAGTGTTGAAGTTAATTTTAAGTAAATCTTAGGTCTTACCTATAAATAGACCCCGTACAATTTTTTTATTTATTTCATGATTTGAGGGACATGACAAGTGGTATCGAGCCCAGTTACAACACTACGTGCCTATGGATTCGCAAACGTGCAAGTACATTGCTTAGTCTGTACATCATTTCAAATGTAAAGATGCTTTCTATTATATATTTACCTTAGCAGTAGTTGTTTATATTATTAAACATGTATGACGTAGCAAGTATCAGTTAAACTAGTATATCATTAAAAGATGTTTCATATGCTATAGTCAAAGATTATAATGTCTTTAAAAACGAATAATTTAAATGTAGATATTCTACTTTTAATGATAGTTTATTGTTTTAAAGTATGTAAGTGTTATATAAAGAATTGAATAGGAGAACGTATTGGGACATTCTACTCCCTAGTTGAATTAAAGATATCGTTCTTGAATGAAATTATTTTTGCATGACTAGTTAATTTCATTATAGTTACATTAGTCATTAGTATTTAAAATGATGTTTGAGATGATTAAACACTGCATGTGTGGTCGAATGGGATGCATCGTAAATCATAAATACTAAAGAAGTATGGAAATAAAAGATTCAAATATAGGATATTTATGCTCTCAAAAATGTTCTCCTAGGAAAATAAATATTTAAAACAATTTGAGTTTTTAGTGTTGGAAGTATATTAGAGTATAAAGTTACTTATAACTCTAGTTTTACCTAGGTTTGTTGGAAAAGTGGTGATTATTTAGGTACAACAAAATAATTATATACTTAAAATACTTTATTTTTTTTCTGTGAATATATTTTTGATATAAATAAACTCCGGGCATGAGATTGTAAATAAAGCATGCAGGTGCATGTGGGTGCAACAGACTACACCAAGCCTTGTGAACGAAAGGTAGTACATAAGGTACTAGAGGTAACATGTTCGATTTAAGATAAAGTTTATTATATTGTATGCATAGAGTTCTAATCAAGCCTTGCAGGGATTAGTATTATGGTTTGACGCTGAGTCGAAGGACTCTGGAAACATCAAGATTACTAGATTTGTTATGTTTTAATGTTGAACTAATAGGATCTGGAACATAAAAGCATGACTAACAATGTGAAGATTATGATATCTCCATTTATTATAGTTTTTTATTATATGTCATGATGACTGACAGTACTTCGAGGTTATTATAGGTAAGGGGTTAAGGCAGCTCCAATAAGACCTTGAATTAAGAAAGACCTTAATTTATGAAACCTGCATTAAAGAGCAATGAACTTAAATAATAAAAGTGTTATAAAACCTTTTGAGCTAATCACGGGGGACACCCTGGATTATAAATCTCTTGGAAATTTTAAGGAATTTCCCTACCCTTACCCAAAATATTTACTGATGTACATGGATGACTTTTATTATGTGTTGGGCATAAGCCCCGATATACATGGATTGTTCTTATTATGTGTTGGGCATAAGCCCCAATGTACATGGATTACTCTTATTATGTGCTGGGCATAAGCCCCGATGTACAGGGATTACTCTTATTATGAGCTGGGCATAAGCCCCGATGTACACGAATTACTCTTATTATGCGTTTGGAATAAGCCCCAATGTATATGGATTACTTTTATTATGTGTTGGGCATAATCCCTAATGTACATGGATTACTTTTGTTATGTGCTGGGCATAAGCCCCGATGTACATGGATAACTATTATTATGTGTTGAGCATAAGCTCTGGAGCACATGGATGTGTGTGGCATAAACCTTGGAGCACATGGGTAACTATTGGTATGTGTTGAGCGTAAGCTCTGGAGCACATGGATGTGTGGGGCATAATCCTTGGAGCACATGGATGACTTTTTTTATTATGAGTTGGGCATAAGCCCTAATATACATGGATGACTTTTATTATGTGCTAGGCATAAGCCCTGATGTACATAGATGTGTTGGGCATAAGCCCTGGAACACATGGGTGAAAGTAGTATGTACGGAGCATGCGCTCGGGAGTACATAGATAACCACACAACATAAATAATAAGAGTTGGGCATAAGCCCTGGAGCACACCAACCATTATGATGTTGATCATAAGCTCTGGAGCATTGGATCCTTGGCCATTATATCCCTAGGTGTATCTTACAAATGCATCCTAGTACTAGTGTTGAGCACAATCTCTGAAATTGTACTAGTGTAACTCCCATTAAAAGTGTTGAGCATAAGCTCTTAATGGCATTGGAGTTACCTCACTTGAAAGTGTTGAGCCTAGAAAACTCTGAATAGCACAAAAAAAAAATCATCACATTACTAATGTTGAGCCAAAACCTCTGGAGCATTAGTAATCATATTTCTCTATTGATTAAATGAATTATATTTTCTTTATTTTTTAGGATAACTGGTACTACCACTCAGAGAGGGACCGAGTGTGAAAGGGGTTAGACTAACCAAGTAGTTGAAAAACTAAATCAATGGGAGTTACGTTACTGAGAGTGTTGAGCATAAATCTCTGAATAGCACTAGAGTTACTTTACTGAAGGTGTTGAGCATAAAGCTCTAGAAGCACTAAGAACTCATTATATTACTAATGTTGGGCTGGAGGCTCTGGGGCATCCATAATCAGTTCACTATCGATTATTAGGTACCTCTGGAGCACCTGGAATAAATAAGTCTTATTCGGTGTTGAGATGATGCACCAAGAATGGTTTCCTACTATTCACATGTTATGCGCGAGGTATGCGCATACACTTATGTTATGCACTTGTTAAAATTAAAGTTATGCATATTTAGGTTTGTATTATACATGTGTTATGTTATGTTCATGAACCGCTCACATTATGAGCATTGATATTATTACTGTCGAGGAAAAGCAAGTAGTAGAGGACTAAAGGTAATTGGAAAACAAATGCCCTAACAAGAATTTTGAAAATATTATCTTAGATTATGACCATGTATGAATGAAAGATGTGCAGGTATAGGGAATTTCAAAGTAAATCTTTGTAATAAGATCAAAACTCTATAAAGAGTCGCCATGAAGAGGCTGCAACATGATGTTGCAAGAGAAAAGTATTACTTATGTTCTACTTAATTTTGTAAAAATCATATATATGCATGTATTCTATGATAAAATGCTAGAAACAACGTGTGTTGTTTGTGAAAAGTACAGGTACAAAAAGCAAGAAACATTAAATATATTCAACAAGATGTAAAAACAAGCAAGATAGCTGGAAAAAAAAATTATGTTTACAAAGACATGTAATGTCCCTCAAATCCTAAATTTAAAAAAAAAAAATGTATGGGGTCTATTAATAAATAAGACTTGAGATTTTCTTAAACAATACCTTCAACATTGTATTAAATGAATTAGTATAAAATCTGAAGTTACATGTAATGTTTTCGTTGGTTGGTTATACAATGTTGGTCTAGCATGAATTAGTTTCATCTATATCCTGGTATGCTATTATTGATCATTTTACAACATTGTTTACTTCATACCATGTCTATGTGTGTTTTGTGATCTTTGTTATATACTTCAACCCTGTAATGTGCTAGTGCAATAAGATGACTTATGTTAATTACTAGGCCTGCAATTCTCTATTGGTAGGAAGGGTTTCATGGTTGCAGGTCTTACTTATCTTTCTCATAAGCTAACTCATGTGTAATACTTTGTGCATGTACCTAAGGGAGGACCTAGGCTAATACTTCCACATAGAAGTATGCTCACTTAACAAGGGAAGCAAATGGGTTCCAAAACTATGCATAAACCCTAAACCTTGCACCTAGCGCTTGAGTTCTCCATTGGGAGGAACTACACTATAGAGTGTGGGTAAAAATCGAAAGGTTAGTGGATGGTATTTGAAGCTTTGAATGCAGCCATGTGAAGGCTTCATGGTGGAATTACACGCTGGCAGTTTGGTAACACTTCGAATTACCCTACCTTTGGCAATTATGTATCATGGTTTTTTCCTTGTTGTTCAGATTGCTTGGGAGGAGAGCGAAGAGCTCCTGCGAATTCGGTTTTGGCTTGGAAAGGGGTATGCGCATGACCAGAGCGTGTATATTGGTCTGCACATACCCTACATAGATGGCAGCAGCGTTGGAAGCTACGACATTGGGAAGGTAAGCTCAGCTCTACTCAGGGTTTGAGTATATAGTTCTTTGATAATGCAAGCTCTATTATGGGTGATTAACTTTGCTTCTGGTTCTTTTTGGTGCCAGGTTCCATCGTGGAAACTACTGGGATACTTCAAGTTGGAACTAAAGTGCTGGGCGGATGAAGACTTAGGGATGGGACTAGTCCTGGTAAGACCTGGACTCTCTGAAATGCCTCTGCCATGAGATGTGTGGATTTTGATACTGAGTAGAGTTTTAATGGTTGTGTTGAGGAGAGACAAGGCGTTTTCAGCCAAACCCTATTTATTTACTTCGCTGGTATGTTTTCATTTTCGCCAGCATTGGTCTCTGGGAATTATGGTTTCCATTTTCAGGCCTCAGGGCATAGTTAAGAGATATCTATGTATAAATAATGAATCTCTATTGGAAGCATTTAATTATGGAAATTTTGGTTTTTGTGAGCCTATTCAAGCGTTTCAATACTTCGCATGACCTCTCTATGCTTGATGGATCTTGGGCCCTATCAGTGTTTAACAGTTATTCACAATGTAATGTAATTTCTGTTTTTAGGGTTTCTACTTTTGTTCTATGGAGAATCGCATTCACTTAATTCTATGGTTTTACTGTTGCGCTTACTACGAATTATTCAATGCATTAACTCTATTTCCTATCCTTCAATTTTGGTCTGTGTATTTAGTTTTGATTATATGAATTAGTTATTAATTTTTTAACCCTACGCTTGCATTGCTTAGAATGGCGATGGGGACTCTGTGTATATGCCTTTGTCTTGCTTGTATGTTTAATCATCAAAACCCTAAGTTTATTAGCTTTCTACAGTGTGCACTAAAATTCTCTGAAGGGAGAAATAACATGATAGATCATTTAAATGAGGTCATTTATGTGATAGGAGTTCTTGTGGAGTCGTTCTATTTGTTTGTAGTGTTTCTGTAAAATGTATGGATTCTACTTTGTTTACAAGTGATGTATGATTTGGTTAGCGTTTTTGAATTTCCTGTAGAAATCGTGATGAATTCCATAAGTCTGCCATGACTACTGTTATAATTTTATATGGCTATGTTCTGCATGGTTGAACCCTATGCAATCTATATACTAAGTCTGTGTGATACTTGACTACTGTTTTGGTTCACAAGGGATCTATATACTAGCGTTTGTATAATAAGTCTTTTATCTTTGTTTATAATATAAATATATATATTGTGTTGCATATACATTTATTGATTCTTTAATATGGAACCGAGTAGGTATGGCCCTATATTTGGATCATTTTGGTTTCATATAAGTCGTGGGCTCATATACATATTCTATTGGTTATAACTCCTGATTTGTATAACTACTTTGTTTCTTCAATGTGGATGTTGTAAATTCTCATTATGTAAATTCTATTTGATATCAGGGTCTAGTTATAGGTATTTGAGTCAAGCCCTATGTGTAAATTACTAGTGTATTTATGCTATTAATTTCCTACAATTATACTTTGTCTATTTCTAAATATTTTATATGTATAATATCCTATGAAATCGTGTAGGTAGGTAATGATTGTTTAAAAGATATATATTAAGTAATTTCTTACATTTATGTTTACATATTAAAGGGATGAGTATAATGCCTATTTATTTTATTAATGGATTCGGTTCAAATGGGGAGGTATTAGTAATAAGGGATATCTATGTATAATAATGGTTATGTTTTTTGTTTTAAAAGCATACTTATTAAACTATTTTCATTTGGGCAATATTTACCATTTATAAGTATTATAGGTAGGAAATTATTACAGAAGTAATTATTATATGTAGGCAATTATTACATAAGTAATTATTATATAATCCAGGTAGATTTTAGGGCTTTTCCCGAAAATTCTAAATCTGGGAATTCTCTTTATGTATAAGGATAATATGGGAGCTTTTTCCCTATTAATCTAAAACCTGAAAATCATGGCTAAGCAGTTATGCCGATAATTTTATTTCAAGAAAAACATACAGTCCTATTTAAATACTCATTCAAATAATAACAGATCTATAACAAAATATTTTATAAATTTGGTAACCCTTCAGACAACATTCATGCATTAATGAAGCTTAACACAGAACTTAGATACATATAATATAAACCAAGAAATGTTGATCCATAACATAAATTCCTAAAACATGATAACTGAAACAAAAAATAGATACTTATCAGTATTTTATTGCATACCGACTGACTTAGGAACTGCCACGTTCCTCCCAACCATAGACCGCAACTCGTTCCTGGATTGTTCCACCGGTCACCCCCGAGCAGAATTGAGCATGAGAAGAATCTAAAAGGCCTAGGTGTGGTTTGATATCTTCCTTACTACAACAGAGTAGTCACAAGGTTCGTTTACCATCCCTTGGTGTGAATCTTTCTGAATAACTTTCCCTTAATGATCTCCACATTCCTCTTTATAGGACACACCAAATATCAGAAATCTGATGTTTGAGTGCTCAAATTCACGGCTAAACGCTCTAGTGAAATTGGAAACACTTGCCCCTACAAAGTTCCTTTCTCTGCTATTTATACTTATTATGAGAACAAGGCTGCTAGGGAATTAGGTTTTTCCTCACTTAGTTATCTAACTGACACACTAGCAGTTCTGTTTTATCTTTAATTAGAAATATAATTTATTTTAATCATGACAAATTATTTTAATCTTTATTTAATTAAATCATACTTTTACTCACCTAACGGCTAGTTGGATCTTTAGTTATCAGCTATTGACCATTCTAAACTCTGGCATGCTCAGTACCTCTTTGAGTGGCAGTCCCTGTCAGTTAGAAAGAATAAAATAAAATAGTTTTGAATATTAAAGTAAATAATCAATGGATTACTGATGCTCCAGAGCTCCCAGCTCAACATCGGTCAATCAATGATTTTAAGTTCTCCAGAGCATCACAGCTCAAAACTTACTCAACTAATAGTGCTTCCAGAGCCCACTTGGATCAACACTATTCACAATAATTCAGATGTTCCAGAGCTCACTTGCTCACATCATTTAATAATTTGGTGCTATTCAGAGCTTACTTGCTCAACACTCAAAAATAACCACATGGGTGTTTCTAGAGTTCTTTTTAACTCAACACCTGTCCAACAATAATTAAGTTTATAACAACAATTAACAATAAAATAAAATAGTCTTTTCTTGGGATATTACATCCCTTTCCGCTTAGAACAACATCGTCCCGATGTTAGGGGATTGAACTGAAACCGTGAAACGAGGGGTAGGCCTCTTTCACTGCGATTTAATTATCCCATGTGGCCTCTTCGGGCCCGAAGTGCTTCCATTGCACTTTCAGTTGGATAATGGTTCGCTTTCTGAGTGACACCTCTCTCCTGTCCAGTATATGAAGGGGTTATGGTACAAACTCCTCTTGTGGTTCTACTTGTAACAAGGAACAATCAATGACATGCTTAGTATCATAAAGATATTTCTTAAGTAAGGATGCATGAAAAACATTGTGCACTTTTACATGCGCTGGTAGTGCTAATGCATATGCCATTGGCCCTTTCTTGGCCAATATTTCAAATGGTTTGCAAAACCTGGGATCTAGTTTCCCGCATTTTCCCAAACTCAAAGAGCTTCTCTTGGATTTTACTTTTAAGTAAACATGTTCCCTGACCTAATATTCTTTGTCTTTTTCTTTTCCTGTCCGCATAGCTTTTTTGCCTGTCCTGTGCCTCTTTCAAATTCTGTTGTACCTTACAACTAGTTGTTCTAGATATTTTAAAAGATTTGGCCCAAACATGAGCCAATCCATTGGGCTATCCCAAGTTACCGGTGTCCTACATTTTCTGCCATAAATTATTTCAAAAGGACTCATTTTAGTTGAGGTCTAGTACCCGTTATTGTATGCAAATTTTGCAAGGTGCAAATATTCTTCCCATTGATTAGGATTATTCATTACATACATCATGAGCATGTCTTCTAGTATCTAATTTACCCGTTCAGTCTGTCCATCCATTTGTGGATGATAAGCGGTGTTGAATTTGAATTGTGTTTCCAAACCGAAGAACAATGACCTCCAAAAATTACTCGTAAACTTGGTATCCATGTCGGAGATAATAGCTTTAGGTATTCTGTGTAATCGAAAAAATTTCCTTCAAGAAAATGTCAGCAATGTTTACATCTTTGTAGGTAGATTTCACTGGAATAAAATGTACAGATTTAGATAGTTTGTCTACTACAACCATGATTGAGTCGTTTTGTTTCTTGATTTTTGGTAATCCGGTGATGAAGTCCATGCTGACTACTTCCCATTTCCATTCTGGAATGGGTAATGGTTGCAGCAGTCCCGTCGGGTTTTGATGTTCTGCCTTAACCAATTGGCATTCCTGACATTTGGCAATTAATAATGCCACGTCAGTTTTCAATTTTGGCCATAAATAATGTCTTTTAACAGCCGATAACATTTTCTGGTCAAATGCCCGGAATAAGGTTTATGGTGAAATTCATTTAATATATATCATATCTAATATTTCACTTTCTGGAACATAAAGTTTGTTCTTGGACCAAAGTAGTCATGTTTCGTCGATTTTATAGTCTTTATGTTGTATAAACAATCTGTCCTCTTGTATTTTCAGTAGTATTTCAGTCGTTTTTACGTGTTGTCCTAATTTTATCATGCATATCAAAACTCATTTGACTTACTGTTACCTCATGAATTAGGTGAATTCTGTGACTCGACACATATGCAATCTTATTTTCCTTTCCCTTGATGTGTTTTAATTCAAATTTGTACTCACTGAGGAAGGCCAACCACCTGGTTTTCCTGGCATTTAAATACAGCTAGTCAAAAAGGTATTTTAAGCTCATGCTATTGGTCTTGAGGAGGAATTTCTTCCCCATGAGACAGTGCCTCCACATATTCAAAGCGTGGATGATGGAAGCTAGCTCGAGGTCATGATTCAGGTAGTTCTTTTCGTGCTCTTTTAATTTGCACGATTCGTAACAAATTGCAAATTCATTTTGCATAAGGACTCCCTCAAGTCCTTCCTTACTTGTGTCAGTGCAAACCACAAAATTTCCATCTGGGTCTGCAATCCTTAGTATGGGGGAAGTTGTTAAAAGTTGTTTTAGTTTCTGAAAACTCTCTTCACACTTGGCTGTCCATAAAAACTTAATTTCCTTTTTCTGCAATGAGGTCATAGGACATGAAATCCTAGAGAATTTCTCAATGAACTTCCTATAGTACCTTGTTAATCCTAAGAATGATCTGATGTCAGTGACACATGTCGGTGTAGGCCACTCTTCTATGGATTTGATCTTCTATGGATTTGATCTTCTCTGGATCTACTACAATGACTTTCTCATAAATGATATGGCCAAGGTACTATATATGAGGTCTATAAAAATCACATTTACTAAACTTGGCATAGAGTTGGTGCTCTCATAGGATCTGTAATACAATCTTTAGGTGTTCCTTATACTCTTCCTCGTCTTTAGAGTAAATCACTATGTCGTCAATGAATACAAGTACGAATTTGTCTAACTACTTACTAAAACTACTATTCATCATGCACATGAAATTGGAAGGTGCATTCGTTAGCCCGAAGGGCATCACCACAAACTCGTAGTGACCATACCATGTCCTAAAAGTGGTTTTGCTTATGTCTTCATCCCAGATACTTACCTGATGGTATCTGGACCGTAAGTCGATCTTGGAGAATACTCTTGCTCCTCCGACTTGGTCAAATAAATCATCTATCCTCGGAAGGGGGTATCTATTCTTTATTGTCATTTTATTTAGATGTCGGTAGTCGACGCGCATCTGCATCATTCCATCTTTCTTTTTCACGAAGTGTATGGTTGCTCCCCATGGGGATACACTTGGGTGGATGTATCCTTTGTCAATCAATTCATGTAGTTGAATTTTCATCTCAACTAACTCAAGGGTACTCATGCGGTAAGGTGCCTTCGAAACTGGTACCGATCTGGGTACTATTTCCATGGAGAAATCAAAATCTCTCTTGGGTGGTAACCCGGGTATTTCATCTGGAAACACATCTCGGTAATCTTCTAGGACTGGGAAATCCTCATTTTTTTGTTCTCTTTCATTTTCTAAGTTATGAATGTTAACTGCATATAGCTTGCAACCCTTTCATATGCATTTCTTAACTTGTAAGGCTGATATTTGTCGAATAGAAACTTTCTTGGTTATACCCTGTACCTTTCTCGGGTTTCCTTGTTTATCTGTGCATGTGAAAATTTTGTTTAGGCAATCCAGAATGACATGATGTTGTTCTAACTAGTCCATGCCAATCAAAAGGTCATAAGCACCTAAAGGTAAAAAATTTAAGTCTGCTTCGGTTTGAAAACCGTTCATGTCAAGCTGGCAACTTTTAACCAGTTCAGAAATCTTTCTTTTTGTTCCTGTGGCTAACTGTACCAGCCATGGTTTAATATGTTTCACTTTGTTCAACTTGCAATTTTCAACAATTTTAGGGGACACATAACTACGGCAAGCCCCTGGGTCAATCAAAATGGAACTAGGTATGTTTGAAATTTTACCTTCAATTTCGACCATTGTGGACTGATGGTCTGCTTGCTTTCCCTCCAGGGCAACACATATTCTAGGTGTCTGTGCCATGTATTCCACGGTTGTTTCTTCCTGTAGGTTGTTCAGAACTATGGTGCCTTTATTGTTTGGGAAATCTCGGTAAGAATGGGGTCCTTGACACCCCCAACATCTTCCCGGTATAGGGTTTGTCCTAGTCCCTCTCTCTACTACAGGTTTATTAACACTCTGTGTTGGATTGTTTGACTATGTTCTGAATTTTGGAAAATTCATGTTAGCAGGAAAATTGTTGTTCTGTTTTCGATATGGAGGTGGTTTGAACCCTCTTCTTCTGTTTTCAAAAGATGACCTTATCTTGTCCTTCTTCTTATTTATGGTCTTTGTTCTATGTTGATTGTGCTCATAGAAAAGCCTAGCTTTATATAAGGCCATTTCTAGGGTCTTGGGTGCATCAAATTCAATTCTGTCCCTATAGTATGTTGGGAGGCACCCTAAGAACTGTTGTATTTTAACTTTATCATCTCTTATGTAAGGTAAGTAATGTAGCAGCTCTAGGAATCTGTTGATTAATGCATCCATGGTAAGGGAATTTAGTTGTAACTCATGGAATTCCTTTATCTTTTTATCAAAGAACCTTTATAACATGTATTTTTCTTGAAACAATTTTCTGAAGGCCCTCCATCCAATTTCAATTCGTTTTATCTTCTTGGTGTGTTTTAAATCATGCCACCATTTGGAAGCCTTACCATTTAAATTGTATATGGCCAATCGGGCCCTCATATAGCTAGAGTACTGATGTACCTGGAAATATTTGTTCATTCCCAAGAGCCACTCTTCGGCCTTCTCTCCTGAATCTAGGTCTCCTTCAAAAGTTGGAGCCTTAATTTTCCTGAACTCTCCTTGCAGACTGTCTTATCTCTTGTATTTATTTTTGCAAGGAGATGATGCATAAGAATCTGAAGAGTACTCAGATTCAGGACCACAGGAGTTGGATGAGTTGGAGTGTTCTGGTGACTCAAGTTTCCTAAAATCTGGGCTACTGTCTCTCTTTTTGCGATGTTGTTTATTTATATTCTTGTTTGCATAGTGGGTTGTCTTCCTATGAGTTTTCTTTCCAGGTAATGTTTGCAATAGTGCCTCATTTACTTCATGTTGTTCCCTTCTCTCATTCAAGTTGTCATCCTTGAAGCTACAAAATTATGCCTGTAGGATTTGCACCATTTTCAATGGGTCAGAAGCTTTGATTGCTCCGAGACTATCATTCAATTCAATTGTCAGCTCTTGTTCCTAGGGTATTGAGTTCAGGTTTCCATGTTGGTTGTCCTCTCTTTCAGCATTCATGTTTATTTGTCTTGTCCTGAAAATTTTTCAATGTGCAAGCAAATAAGTTTATTATTTTATTAGTTCTGCAGCGGTAGTGTAGGCCCATAGGCCTCAAGTTTTCGAATCTGGGCTCTGATACCACTTGTAATGTCCCTCAAATCGTGAATTTAAAAAAAAAAATTGTATGGGGTCTATTAATAAATAAGACTTGAGATTTACTTAGACAATACCTTCAACATTGTATTAAATACTAGAATTAGTATAAAATCTGAAGCTACATGTAATGTTTCCGTTGGTTGGTTTGTACAATGCTGGTCTAGCATGAATTAGTTTCATCTATATCCTGGTATGCTATTATTGATCATTTTACAACATTGTTTACTTCATACCATGTCTATGTTTGTTTTGCGATCTTTGTTATATACTTCAACCATGTAATGTGCTTGTGCAATAAGATGACTTATGTTAATTACTAGGCCTGCAATTCCCTATTGGTAGGAAGGGTTTCATGGTTTCAAGTCTTACTTAGCTTTCTCATAAGCTAACTCATGTGTAATACTTTTTGCAGGTGCCTAAGGGAAGACCTAAGCTAATACTTCCACATAGAAGTATGCTCACTTAACAAGGGAAGGGAATGGGTTCCAAAACTATGCATAAACCCTAAACCTTGCACCTAGAGCTTGAGTTCTCCATTGGGAGGAACTACACTATACAGTGTGGATAAAAATTGAAAGGTTAGTGGATGGTAGTTGAAGCTTTGAATGCAGCCATGTGAAGGCTTCATGGTGGAATTCCACGCTGGCAGTTTGGTAACATTGTGAATTACCCTACCTTTGGCAATTTTGTATCTTGATTTTTTCCTTGTTTTTCTGAGTGCTTGGGAGGAGAGCGAAGATCTCCTGCGAATTTGGTTTTGGTTTGGAAAGGGTTATGTGCATGACCAGAGAGTGGCTCTTGGTCTGCGCATGCCCTACATTGAAGGAAGCAGCGTGGGCAGCTGCAACATTGGGAAGGTAAGCTCAGCTCTACTCAGGGTTTGAGTTTATAGTTCTTTGATATTGCAAGCTCTATTATGGGTGATTAACTTCGCTTCTGGTTCTTTTTGGTGCCAGGTTCCATCGTGGAAACTACTAGGCGACTTCAAGATGGAACTAAAGTGTTGGGCGGATGAAGAGTTCCGGATGCGAATGATCCTAGTAAGACCTAGGCCCTCTGAAATGCCTCTTCCATGAGATGTGTGTATTTTGATGTTGAGCAGAGTTTTAATGGTTGTGCTGAGGAGAGACAAGGATTTTTCAGCCAAAACCTGTTTATTTACTTTGCTGGGTTGTTTGCATTTTTTCCAGCATTAGTCTCTGGGAATTATGGTTTCCATTTTAAGCCCTCAGGGCATAGTTAAGAGATCTCTGTGTATAAATAATTAAGCTCTATTGGAAGCATGTAATTCTGGGAGTTTTGGTTTTTTTTATCCTATTTAGGACTTTCAATACTTTGCGTGACCTCTCTATGCTTGATGGCTCTAGGCCCTATCAATGTTTAACAATTATTCACAATGTAATGTAATTTATGTTTTAAGGGTTCCTACTTGTGTTCTATGGAGAATCGCATTCACTTAATTCTATGGTTTTATTGCTGCGCTTACTACAAATTATTCAATGCATTAACTATGTTTCCTATCCTTCGATTTTGGTCTATGTATTTAGTTTCGATTATATGAATTAGTTATTAATTTTTTAGCCCTACGCTTTCATTGCTTAGAAAGGCGATGGGGACTCTGTGTATATGCCTCTGTCTTGCTTGTATGTTAAATCTTCAAAAAACTAATTTTATTAGCTTTCTACATTGTGCCCTAAAATTCTATGAGGGAAGCAATAATGTGATAGATCATTTAAATGAGGTCATTTATGTGATAGGAGGTCTTGTGGAGTCGTTCTATTTGTTTGTAGTGTTTCTGGAAAATGTATGGATTCTACTATGTTTACAAGTGATGTATGATTTGGTTAGCGTTTTTTACTTTCCTGTAGAAATCGTGATGACTTCCATAAGTCTTCCACGACTACTATTAGAAGTTTATATGGCTCTATTCTGCATGGTTGAACACTACGCAATCTATATACTAAATATGTGTGATACTTGACTACTGTTTTGGTTCACAAGGGATCTATATACTAGCTTTTGTATAATAAGTCTTTTATCTCTATTTATAATATAGATATATATATTGTGTTGTATATACGTTTATTGATTCTTTAATATGGAACAGAGTAGGTATAGCCATATATTTGGATCGTTTTGGTTTAATATAAGTCGTGGGCTCATATACATATTCTATTGGTTATAACTCCTGAATTGTATAAATACTTTGTTTCTTCAATGTGGATGCTGTAAATTCTCATTATGTAAATTCTATTTGATGTCAGCCCTCTCTTGTCAAAAAAGGCTATAGGTTTGCTTGAAGGTCTTATATATTATGAGGATTTGATGGACAATATAGTTTCCTTTAGAGGCTCTTTCCTATTATATTGATGATGTTAGTTTTAAATGTTATGGATGACTGTATATTTTTTGGATAGTTTGGGGTTAGTAGTTATGGTGTTCTTCCTTTAGTTCTAATAGAGGTTTTGGTTTTATAATGGGGATTGAACAACCTTTGTTCATTAAGGACCGTTAATGTTGTTTTGATGAATAGACTATATAGACTCTTTGGATGTAATGAACATAATAGATCGGTGTTTTCTTTGATTCTCATGAATAACAAGAAGCGGGTTTTTTCCTTGGTGAAAAAATAGTTTATGTTTTTAATTATTTTAACGAAAAAATCAAATTTGTTAAAATAATAATAATAAATCATTAGTAAAGGGGTATTTGACAATTTCTAAAATGTTTAGGAATAAAGAGTTTGTCATCTTTGTGACACAAATAATAATCAAAAATCACTAACTTTATAGGAAAGGGGGTAATGGACAATTCCTAAAATATCTTAGGACTAAAGAGTTTGTCATATTTGTGACACTAAGAAGATTGAAGATGAAATTTGTTTTCTCTTAATATGTTTTATGTACACTCACATTAAATCATAATTTTAAAACATTTGTTAAAATAATGATCTTCCTAACTTTTTAACTCATCACAAGTATGTTGATTTAGAAATGGGTATTTTGATGCTTTCACATACAAAATTAAAATTTTAAAGAAAACTAAGTGATTTATTAACTTATTTACAATCCAATAGACCAAACTTAGTCTCAATAAATATTAATAACAATCACCACCACCATCATTATAACAAAAAATATATAATTTAAATAAAAATTATTTTATTATATTGTTTTTTCATTCATAATAATAATCATAGCTATGACTAGGTACCTAATGTTCAAGAAAAAATTAAATAACTTGGGAAACAAAAGACTTCCAAAAATTGCTGTAAAAAACACCCAACCCTCAAGCCAGGTTGGCATCAATATGCCATGTCTGGTTAAAGATGATATAAAAAATATTATTACTTCATAGTTAAAGAAAAGTTGGGGTGTGATTAAAACTTACATGATAAAATACAAATTAAGATATTACAAGAAGGTCATTAACCCTAATCTTGAAGATCAAAATTACCTTTTTGTTTTAACTAGGGTAAAGAAAAAAATCCATATAACTAAAATAAGAAGGAACTCTCATGTGAAACACTTGTTGGAAATTTCCTAAATGGGCTCAAAGGATCTCACCCACATAAGATCTCAATTTCAAAATTTTCTATATAAGATCTCAATTTCAAAATTTTTGTTACAATCTATCAAAATTATAGTAATTTAAGAAGGCCACCCCTTTACCAAATAGTATTTTACTTTTCTTTCTTAAAATCTTATAAACCAAAATTAGTTAAAATGAACATTAATTATTATTATTATTATTTATAAACCAAAATTAATTTAAATAGACATTAACTAGTTACTAGCGTGTAACTAACTATTATTATCATTTATAAACCAAAATTAATTTAAATGGACATTAGCGTGTAACTACAGAAAATATGTGTACACTACTTACATCAGCAAAAGTCCATGAATAATGTTTAGTCCATATCAAGAAAATCTGACCAAGATCTGACCAATAGACTAACGATTATTGAGCCATTAAAGGCCTGACACCGACATGGAAAAATGTATAAAAGTGACCTTAGGTCACTTATTGGAGCGCATAAATGCAGAAGCTGGAAAGGGTTTTCGCTGGAGATAATGGCTCTAAAAGTTCCAACACGGCTCATTATCAATAATTTGCACTGGGCTTTAAAAACCTATTTCCTGTCTGTGCATTTGAATTGCTGTACAGTGATGGGCATTTATTAGTATTGTCGGAAAACTTTTCTTACTGCAATCTCTGAGATATCTTCATCTCGTGCTCTGATAACTATATAACCAGCCGCAGTGGAGGTCATCAAGCAAAGCAGATTATATAACAAAATAAAAGTTGGCATAGAATTCTTTGCGGTATCTCCGTGAGTATAGAATATGGGTAGAGCACCGTGCTATGAAGAAACGGGCTTAAAGAAGGGCCCCTGGACTCCTGAGGAGGACAATATTCTCCTCAATTACATTCGCCAATATGGACCTGGGAGTTGGCGTGCTGTTCCTAAGTTTGCTGGTATGTATATATCATATTTATATATACACACAGCTCATATGATCTCATCCATATATCTTATATGGTTCTCTTTATTTATGTGTGCTTGCATGTACTCTGTGCTATAATGGTTCTCTTTATTTATGTGTGCTTGCATGTCTGTGCTAGCAGTATCATGTTGCATGTTCAATTTCTTGGCATTTGTGTGGGTTGGCCTTAATGTTATCTTTGGGCAAATCGGTTTTGTAGTCTATCTATTTAGGAGTGAATTTTATAGTAACTATTTTAGATCTAAATCCTAAGTTCTATTAAAGATCGAAGAGGGATCACATCTTCCGAAATGCAACCCTTTCTTCAAATAACTCCGCAATATCTGACATTTGATCTAATAGATTTGATCCATGTATTACACTTAAAATATAACTCCTTCAATATTTTGTTTTTTTTACTTCTCATATTTCTACGTGCGAACCTCAATTCTGGACGGAATTGAAACCTTAAAATTAGGTTAACATCTTGAAGGGTTTGAAATCTGTGGACTCATTATTGATCCAGGTCAAAATCACTCTTTGATATTTATGTATTTATATGAAGGGCTTCGTCGTTGTGGAAAGAGCTGTCGCTTGCGATGGACAAATTATCTGAGACCCGACATCAAACGAGGCCCATTTACACAACAAGAAGAGCGGACTATTATCTTTCTGCATGTAATTTTAGGAAGCAGGTAACGAAACAAACCATTTTATTCGATATACTTAATGAAAGAATGCCAATGTCATGGCTTCGAATTCTGAGATAGCCAAAGTAGTCGTAACATATTATTGTTCTCGTGATGCTTCCACAATGCAGATGGTCTAGCATAGCCTCACAGCTACCAGGTAGAACAGACAACGAGATCAAGAATTTTTGGAACACCCACTTAAAAAAGCGTTTGCTCAAGATGGGACTCGATCCCACGACCCACGACCCCAGATCAGAGGAAGCCAAGCACAGTGCCCTCCTGAGGCATAAGGTGCAGTGGGAAAATGCAAGACTTGACGCAGAAGCTCGGTTCTCGAGAGAAACACAAATCATGTCCTCTTCAACTGCTAGTTACCAGACCAATAGCACTGTTGAAATTATGATGCCTAACGTTAATGCACCTGCCGATTATTTCTTAAAGGTACAGAATTCACAGGCAGGGGAGGCCTTCAGGATGGAGGCAAGCAGTCAGAATAGTGAAAGCTGTAACAATTCATGTGATATATTTGATCCCAATGGGGTAGGAGATAATCAAGTTTCCTCCAATGAAATTCCTAAGAATAAGATGGTCCCCATACCTTCAAGTGCTGTTTCTTCTTTGTGCCCTGCTTCTACCCATAATAGTTTTCGTCGGTCCTTGAATCCAAATGATAAAGCCAAGGATAATGACTCCCAACGGTGTAATTCTGCATCAGTTAATTGGTTAAGGGACTGTGGTGGGATCACCATTGAAGCAGATTCCTCAACTGCAGCTATGTCCATGGGCCAGACAGGACATATAAAAGCCACTGAGGACTCCTCTAGCTCTGAGAAATTAGGTCATGCTGCAGGTGGGCATTGCACAGATTTCTCGAAGATTCTTCTAGATCTTCCTGAGATCGAAAACAACAACGATCGGATTGGCGGTATGATTACAGAAATAAGTACAAGTTTTCAGCAGCACTCTGCTTGGCCATGGCCCGAATTACACTTGGAAGATGGCAAAGATTACTGCGCCAATGTATCGATCATCTAAGCTCATGCATCTGCGTATAGTAGATCGTTCATGAAGAATATGAAGAATTTTGAGACTGTTGTTGTCAAATGGTGGCTGAGTGATCAGTGCAATAAAGAACATATTAACCAAACCATTAACATTTTAATGGAAAAACATTGGAGCAAACAGAAACTATCATTAATTTCAATAATGTTCGACAATATGTAATTTCAATTCATTATCTTTCTTTTAACAAACACATCAATTATTCCAACGTTTTTTTCGCCCGGCTTGTGATAGATCTTGCTTCTGAATTTCATGATATTGCACCTTCGATGGATCGATGTCTACACATATTCCTAGATCACTTTTGAATGTAGGTAGGTCCTGAGAAGCTACGAGGAATGCATCTCCAATAGGTTTGATCCCAACATTTTGGGAGCAGAAAAAATGCATTCATTATAAAGAGTGAATGAGATGCAAACGTGTTGATATTAAATATTACAGCAGAAGTGCAGCAGAACTTCAAATAGCACCCTGCAGAATGCATGATTTTATGATCATTTCATATTTATGGTGAGCAATTGTGGTTATATAAGAAAGTAATAGTTATATAAGTAATGTGAGAGGGGTGAAAAATTTTAAATAAATTAAGAGGAATTTTTAAAATAAGTGTTATAATAAACTATTTGTGGGAATGATATATTTTTATGTTAAGATTTTATATTGAACCATTGTGGTTGTATAAGAAAGTAATGTGAGAGGGGTGAAATTTTTTAAATAGATTAAGAGTAATTTTTAATATAAGTGTTTTAATAAACTATTTTTAGAATTTTATATATATATATATAATATAATATGAAATTTTTTAAATAAATTAAGAGTAATTTTTAATATAAGTATTTTAAAAAATTATTTTTAGAATTATATATAATGTGTTAATATTGTTATTATTGAGATAAATTTTGGTTTACAGATTTTATAAATCAAAATTATCTTAAAAAGTATGTTTTAATTTTAATTTGTTTTCCAAATTTTAAAGTGAAAAAAATTATTATCAAGATTATAACAAATTTGTTTTTATTTTAATTGTAATATTAATTTATAGAAATTTGCTCTTATCTTTATTATAATATTAATTTAATTTTTTTAAGTGTGATTAATAATTTCTATGTAAGAGGAATTTTTAATATAAGTGTTATAATAAACTATTTGTTGGAATGATATATTTTATGTTAAGATTTTATGTAGAAGAATTGTAGTCGTATAAGAAAGTAATTTGAGGGGTGAAATTTTTTAAATAAATTAAGAGTAATTTTTAATATAAGTGTTTTAATAAACTATTTTTAGAATTATAGAGAGAGAGAGAGTTAGTATGTGTTAATATTGTTATTATTGAGATAAATTTTGGTTTACAGATTTTATAAATCAAAATTATTTAAAAAATATGTTTTAATTTTATTTATTTTTTCCAAATTTTAAAGTGAAAAAAATTATTATCAAAATTATAATAAATTTGTTTTTATTTTAATTGCAATATTAATTTATAGAAATTTGTTCTTATCTTCATTATAATATTAATTTAATCTTTTAAAGTGTGATTAATAATTTATTTGTAACAGTTCAAGTTTATTTTATCTCCCTATCATTTTACATTTTCTTTTTTAACTTAGTTATAATAGTTTACCTTATAAATCTTTTGAAAATATTGATAGTTGATTGATTAGGAGGTGAGGCTCAAAGAGTAGCCTCACTTCCTAAACTAAAACTCACAAACAAACTCATAACTAATTCAAAGTACACAAAACTAATTCAAAATACACAATTCAACAAGAGAATGTGAATACTAGCTTGTATTTAGAATAAGGCTTTTTAGGCCTTTATTTTGTTGCTTCTTTGAATTCGTGATCTTATCGTCGTCATTAGGGCCTGGTCAACAATGTGATTCACAAAAAAATGGAATGATTGATCAATAATACGCCACGGTAACGAATGATTAAATACGACATAGTAAGAAATGATTATACCAATAATATGCCACAGTAAGGAATGATTATACCACAAATACGCCGTAGTAAGGAATGATTATACCAATAATACGCCACATTAAGGAATGGTTATACCAATAATATGCCACAGTAAGGAATGATTATACAAGGAAGAGCCATAACCTAGTCTAGGGCAATTTATTCGATGGGTAACGCTTCGCATGTACTTTTTTTGCCTCATCATAGCTTAGCTTGCTAGAGTAGGATAATCATCTTATATGAATTTCCATGGGTGAGATTCCAAGAGCATAGCTAAAGGGACCTCAACTAACTAAAGTGAAGGCCCAGGAATTGATGCCCTTATATAGTTGCAGTTCTAGTTGCTTATGTTCTTCATTCCAATCTGAGAAATTTTTCCAAATTCGGACTTTCGGATTTCTCACTCAGATAGAACCAACTATGGGATGGATTCCTAGAAATAGTAAAGGGTTTTCTTTAGCAAATCCCAAGAGAGCTCATTAATGAGGCTCCATTATTTAAATAATAGATCTAGCTAACTCTAACTAACTTAGCTAACTATCTAGTGGGTTCAAGTGTGAATAGGAACCCCCTATAATAAGTGGAATGGCTAATCCCTTAATCATCCCTATCCTCCTAGTTTAAACATAAAGCATCCCTACTTTCTGCCTCTTGGTTTAAGTTTAAGAGCATTTTTTAGTAGTGTAGGTTTTCATGGATACGAAGAAGCTAGAGTGATGTTGGTACAAAGGATATGGATGTCATTGTGAAGAGTTGTTGAACTAAGCAGGTGCCTACATAGACCGGGGTCGGAGGGCACATCTCCAAATGAACCCGATCCAGATGCTACTGTGAAGTGAGTTGGAGTTGAGAAGGTGCCTACATAGACTATGGTGGGGGGGCACGTCTCCAAATGAACCCGATATGGATGTTATGTGAATAGTGACTGAACTAAGTAAGTGCCTACATAGACCGGAGTGGGAAGGCACATCTCCAAATGATCCTGATTTGGATGCTACTATGAATAGTGGTTGAAGTGAGGAAGTGCATAAATAGATCGGGGTGGGAGGGCATGTATCCAAATGAACTCGATCTCGATGTTGCTATGTGGTGTTGATTTGAAGCAAGTGCCTAGACGGAGGTTGGAAGGCACATCTTCAAAAAGAACCTTATATGAATGTTGCATGAATGTTGCTTAAATGTATGTTTGCGAACTAATTTGTGTGTATCTTTGAACTACTACTAAAGAAAAACCAAAGACAGAGCTGATATGTGTACTATGCAGTGTTGGACTGCCACAAATAAACGACTATTGTTGCTTGGCAGAGTTGGATGGTGCATGACTGGAAAATAAAAATTGTTGCTATTGTGAACCGAAATAAAGGGACTTGAAAAAAAACTCATGCTAAGGGTTAAAATTTCTTTATTTATGGTTGAAATCTACATGAAGAAGAACTTGTGTGAAAACCCTGCCATTGTGAAGCACAAACATCGAACATTGCAAATCCAAAGAGCACCAATTCAAATGTTGGAGTGCATGCAGGCAACAAATGGATGGAACTCGACCAAATATCCCAACATAGAAAAAACTTTAGTCTCGATACAAATGGCGACCCTTGTTCCCATTGGATTGAGATTGCATAATAACTAATGCAATCTCATCTCTGTCAACATATCTCTTAATATGGAGGCATTCCATAATGACAATGCCAAAGATAAATTCCCCAATGGTTTGATCCCACAGATCTAGTGGTGGTTCAAATAATTAGGGGTTTATTCCCATAGCTTTGAGTGCCAATGGTGAGTGGATGAGAGCTATCCCACAGATCTATAGTTTTCCCAGCCTAAATGGCTACATGAGGAGGGAACATACTTAGGAAGAGCCAATGGATCTCTCAAACTATCATGTATCCATCCTACTTTAAATATATATATATATATATATGTACATATATATATACATGTATATATGTATATGTATCTCTACATGTATATATGTATGTATATATATATATACATATATATATACATATATACATGTATATATATATGTACATGTATATATATATATATACATGTATAGATGTATATATACATGTATAGATGTATGTATACATCTATACATGTATAGATGTATCTATACATGTATATATACATCTATACATGTATATATACATCTATACATGTATATATACATCTATACATGTATATATACATATATACATGTATAGATGTATACATGTATAGATGTATATATACATGTATAGATGTATATATACATGTATGTATACATCTATACATGTATATATATATATATGTATATATATATATATATATATATTGTTATATTGTTATGCACTTTTTTGTTCCTAGAGAACATGTCTCTGGATGTATCTTAGAATTTCCAATTCAATTTCCATTTATGAGACTGAATATCAACCTCGGTCTATACCAACCTCATGCATACAGGTCATCATAGACATTACGTCCCTGTCGCATGGTTATCATAGTACCATAGGCATAAATACACTCAACCCATGCCCTTGATTTGAGGTGGCGTTTGGGTGGATGTCAAGCCAATCACTATCTTTTTGAATGCATGGGAGGTCACCTTCCAAGGCCAATTACTATCCTTTTGAATGCATGGGAGGTCACCTGCCAAGGCCACCATCAAGGCCTGGTTTTGTGGCCTTTATTCCCACTATTCCCTGGACAAATATAGCAACACTTATCCCTACCCATTTCAAATAAGGAGTTCGGCCTCATGTCGGATCCTCTTTTCAATTCGCAAAGTTAGAATGTTATTATGCTTCCAGAAGGGGGTCAATCCATGGCCATTCCATGCCTAGTTAGATCATCATTGATTAGAGAGCGGAGGTACAAGCTCGCAAGGAGGAAGGGGTTACTATTATGGCTAGAGATTCGACCTCTCTTCCTGTTCACTCACACTCATAGTTGCGTCCATCCACATTCATGGTAAGTGGATCGATCTCCACATTATTTCAACACACTGTTATTTATACATTGGTTTTAATCTCTGGTAGATGCACGTAGTATGCATAGATCCTCTATCTCAGCCGAGATAGGGATGGTCTATACATTAATCTCGCACATTAATTCTACACGTTAAGCTTCATCAACCTGGCTCGATCCTCTCCAATAATGCAGAGATCGATCCCACCACGTTACACCATAAACTTGATATGGGTTATGTTGTTATGATAGATTATAAGTCTGCTTGGGATGCCTTTCCCTTGGCCTAATCCAAGAGGCAAGCTCCTCATCCTTGAACTCGGATCGCTCCCAAGCCATGCTCAACCTTCTTAAGGTCTGGGTATCATTCCATGAGTTAAGTAGTTATAATATAATTTTTTATTGGATGGGTTTGATTCCCTACCCATGATTAGAAGGCATATCCCTCTCCATGCATGCATATACTTTACTTCTCTTATGATTCAACATTTTGCGCATTAGCTGGGTTCGATGCCCTACCTTCTAAGCGAAGTAATCCATAGAACCAGGTTTCTTCATCTACGTAATTTCATCCTTTTTATAGATTAGATCTTACCAAGGAAAATTTTAGGGGCGAAATTTCGCCAACTGGCTATTTTTTGGGCTTTTTTTCAAAAAATAAATTCGCTATTTGGTCATTTTTAGTCTCTAATATCGCCTATATTTACATAAAATATGTTTTTTCATCATAATATTCGTCAAAATTTACAAGTTTTAGTAGTAAATTATATGTTTCATTTTTAATATTCACCTACCAATCTATGTATACATTTTTTTCAATCCAAAATAATCGCCTAGAATACTATACTTAAGTATACTTTTATAATCCTTAAAAAATACCCTAGTCATCTTACCCTTATTACCCTTAGCAACTCAACAAGATGGAAAGTATGCTCAAAAATTATAGTTGTTCTTAGAAAGTATGCAAGCTAAGCTCAAGCATTGGAGCAAGGAAGACAAGCGAGGAAGTCCTTATAGTTTAGTTCATTAACAAAAGTATGAATAAGAAAAGCAAATAAAATCCATGGGTATAAGGCATCTCCCATGTCCACACATGCATAGACTTACTTGTAAATGTCTTAAATTTGTTAGGTTGCATGGAGATATCCTAGAGGCTTCCCATTGATATGCTACATAGAAATGCATTAGATCTTCCCCTTAGGATTTGTTTAGAATGCATAAGTAGATTATACACTTAGTGAGGGCATGCTTGCACAAGAATCCTTCATACATAACTTGAATCTGTTGATATTTATCAGATATTATTTTACTGATGCATTATTTCTCAGATGATAGATAGTGAGTGATTTCCCTTCTATTGCAATTATTATTAATCAGTTTTACTATTGATTATTAATTGCACTATGCATGTTGTGTGCAAGTAGACTCTAGAGGGAAGCCCATGGCTCTTAGGTAAACGATGTTTCTCATATACCCTTAATAAATTAGTTATTTGGATTACATGATTATGTCCCAAACTAATAAGATTTATTTATGCAAGTTATGGTTGCTTCACTGGGAGCTTCTCACTAGATCTGGCTCCCAACCCAATGTTGGTTTTTCTTATGTAAGTCAAGGACTGGATTATCCAAGCCATTCATATTCTTACAGTCATAGGATTAACTAGTAGATAATTATCATTCTATAACAAGTATATTATTAAGATATTCAAGGACTGTTAAGGACTATTAAGTTAATATTTGTGATAAGTCATGTTTTCCATTGGCGCAGACTCAATTATTGTATTAGAATAATACTTTTGCATATCATTATTTTCATATCTGGGGTCAGATATTACATGGTAGAATTTTTCTCTTTTTATAATTCCTATTGGGTTTCTCTTTTGGGTCATGATGTATTTTATGCTAGATAGCATGCATGCACTTACTGTCTTATTTATCATTGTTCTATCTTTATCATATATGTATTAGTTAATTGTTTATGCATATCAGTAATCTATCTTTTCATGAAGATAATCATATATACATATCACTATTACTATCATTCAAGTTGTTTTCCTTTGTAATGCAAGTAGATTATGTGGCCCAATGCCATAGCTAGGTACTTTCAATATTGTTCCATTTTGTTTCAATTATGCTTATAGTTTGTTTAAGGTAGAATATGTGGCCCAATGCCACAGTTAGGATGACAATCTCAACAATCTAATAATAACCAGTTTTATTAGACTATGATGTTGAATGCAGCAGTTAGGGTAACTACATAATCTAATACAGGTGTACTAGATTTTGCTTCCCAATGCACCAGTTAGGTTAACCATCCAACATAACATAATACTTCAACATAATAGACTTATAATAATAATCAAATCATAACAATGGCTTTGTTATTGTTTACATAGGTATGCATAGGGATAGAGTATCATTACAATAACTTAACCAGATTACAACATAGATCACTAGAGATATTTACTTTATGCTTTATCTAGCATAACAGGTACACTAATATAGATATAGAGTAATGCAGTCTTTCCTAGTTATTATTTTCACCATACTGTACATAGGATCATATCACATTTCTAGCTATGTCATACAATCACATTACTTTAGATTCATCACATAACATTCAAGTAGATATAGCATGAATTTGCATTTTTAATAGTCCATCAAATGCAAACATAGACGCATGCATAACATCATCATAGATTCATATCATCAACATAAACATAGATTCAAAATCCAGAATTATTTAAGGTCTCAGTCAAGGAACTCATATGTTCCATATGCTTAGGATATTTCTACAACTCCTATAGGTCTTTCCCCAATCCACCCAATCGTAGATCTCTAGAAAATCCAGTCTTAGTTCCCCACAGTTACCTCTGATTTGAGTCCTAGTATCTCTAGGGATATATTTTAGGAATTCTTTATTGTTCATATTTCCTTTTTGTGTAGTAGATCTACTCTTCAACTTAGGGCCTCAAATCAGCTAATCACTCTTCCAGTTTTCGTGGTTCAATCCAAGAATCCCCACTTCCATACAAGTAACCAATACTCTAGCCTATATAGCCAATACTGGTGCCAACCAGCACCCAATACCCTCACTCTATATAGACATTATTGTTGTTTTTAGTACCAAGTATTTTCCTACCAATTGGTACACAACACCTCTATGCTTGCACACTCTATGGCCATATAGATTTTCAACCATGTTTGGACTTAGTTATGGTCATCTGCAAGCAAATACCACTATCTAGCTCCTCCCCTTCAGTTATTCTTCTTTCTATTCATTACAACATTTGTTCTTTCATATTTTCATCTCTCTCTCTCTCTCTCTCTCTCTCACACACACACACACACATTTATGTTTTCAGATTGTGTTTCTCTTCTTTCTTACTATAAGAGAATTAACCCCTTTGCATTATTTTCTCTTCTTTTGTAGAATAGGTGTTTATTATTCTTAGTTAATTTCTTAGGTGATGCCACCTAAGTAGGAGTTACAATTCTTAGAAGAGTCTCTTCATTTACTTCTTTTATTCTCTTCTTATTCCTTCATTTAATTTATAATTTTATTTATTTTCAGTTTAATTCCTCTTTATGTTTAACTTTTTTAACTCTCTTTGTTTATATTAATTATTTCCCTAAAGAGACCAGGACCCCTCATTTATCGGTTAGCTCCCACAACACAAGAAGATATTTAACATAGTTCAATAAACATATTAAACATATAGCAATACCAATTACATAGTTTCATTGTTTCCAATACTTAGCCACATACAGGGTTTGGAAAATCGAGGTATTACATCCCCTCCCCTTTGAGTCAACATTATCCCTATTGTTACCAAAACTTCCCAGTTCACTCCTGGAATAGATATGGATATGCAGCCCGCATTTTATCCTCCATATCCCACATAGCTTCTGTGGGCTCAAAGTGCTCCCACTACACTTTGACTTGGGTGATTGCTCTGTTCCAAAGCACAACTTCTTTCCTGTTGAGGATGCGTAATGGTTCTGGGTGGAAATACCCTTATTTTTCCACTTGTATCCCACGCCAATCCACAACATTCTTAGTATCATATGCATACTTCTTTAATAACGGATAATGACACACAATATGCACTTTAACATTCACTGGTAGAGCTAACTAGTAGGCTTTAGGTCCCACTCTAGCTAGAATTTCAAAGGGTCCACAATATCATGGAGCAAGTTTAGCACATCTTCCTAGGTTCAGCGAGCTTCTTTTTGCTTTTAATTTAAGGTAGACATGGTATCCTACTTCAAATTTTTGTGTCTTTCTACTCAGGTCTACATAACTTTTATGGTGGTATTGAGCCATCTTCAGGTTTTGTCTACTTTTTTAACCATTTGTTCCAAGTCTTTTAACATATCAGGTCCAATCATGATTATGTCCATTGGGTTATCCCAAGTGACAAGAGTATGACATTTCCTACCATACATAATCTCGAAGGGGCTCATATTTTTTGAGGTATGGTGTCCATTGTTGTAGGCAAACTATGCTAGATGCAGATAGTTTCCCCACACTTTTGGGTTGTCCATTAGATACATCCAAAGCATATATTCTTAAATATGGTTTGTTTTCTTGGTATGTCCATCAATATAAGGGTGATAGGTTGTACTCATGTCCAGCTGAGTACCTAATCCTATGAACAAATATTTCCAGAAGTTCAATGTGAACTTTGCATCTCCGTCTTAAATGCTGTGTTTAGGGATTCCATGCAATCAGAATATTTATTTTAAGAATATTTCAGCAATATTGATAGCTTTAGAAGTTGACTTAACAAGAAAAAAGTGAGCAACCTTGCTCAGTTTATCTACTACAACCATAATCAAGTCATGGTGAGTCCTGTATTTTGGTAATATAGTGATGAAGTCCATAGAAAGTGTTTCCCATTTCCATTATGGAATGGGTAAAGGTTGAATAGAACAGATGTATGCTTACGTTCATCCATTACTTGTTGGCATTCCAAACAGCGAGCAATATATTCAACAATATTTTATTTCATTCGGGGCCAGAAGTATTGTTTTCTTACTATGGTAATCATTCTCTGGTACCTTGGGTGTCCAGATTATAGTTTTTTATGGAATTCATTCATAATTATTTCTCTAAGTTATGGTGAGTTAGGAACTTATAGCCTGCCCTTGTATGTGAGCAATCCATCACTGTTTATATTGAAATCCTCATCTTAATGTTTTTATCCCTCTATTTGTATTCCATACCAGATCCTCTAGTAGTACTCATCTTGTTGATAGACAACTTTTATTTTTTCCTTGAGATCAATCTCTACAGTGCTGACACTTGTTGCATATAGTAGTCAAACATTCCTACTGAGAGCATCGGCAACGTTGTTCTCCCTCCCTTTTATGTGCATTATTTCAAATTCATATTCGCTTAGAAAGGCCAACCATCTTGCTTGTCAGGCATTCAGGTTCGTTTTATCAAATAGATATTTCAATCCAATATTATCAGTTTTTAGCAAAAATCTCCTTTTAATCAGGTGATGCCTACACATTCTCAGTGTGTGGATTATTGTTTCCAACTCTAAGTCATGGGTTGCATAGTTCCTTTCATGGTCCTTAATATTTTGTGACTCATAGCAAATCACATGATCATTTTGCATTAACACTTACCCTAGTCCTTCCTTGCAAACATTTGTACACACCACAAAATCCTCATAAAGATATGCAATTTTCAGGATAGGGGCAATAGTCAATTACTGCTTCAACTCCTGAAAAATGGCCTCACATTTCTCCATCCAAACAAATTTGGCTTCCTTTTGTTGCAAAGTGGTTATGGGGTGAGCAATCTTTGAGAAGTCTTTAATAAATATATGGTAGTATCTGTCTAGTCCCATGAACGACTAGATGTCTGCTACATCTACTAGGGTAGGAATTCCATGATGGCTCTAATATTTTTTGGGACCACTATGACCCCTTGCTCTGAGATTACATGTCCCGAGTATTGAATCTGATCTTGGAAGAAATAACACTTACTGGACTTAGCGTAAAGTTCGTGTTCTCGCAAGATCTGTAGAACTATCCTTAGATGTTCCTTGTGATCCTCCTTTATCTTAGAATAAATGAGTATATCATCTATGAACACGAAAACAAACTTATCTATATACTTACTGAAAATGATTTTCATGGGCCACATGAATGTAGTAGCTGCATTGGTGAGGCCGAAAGGCACCACCACAAACTCATAGTGTCCATATCGTGTTCTGAAGGCAGTTTTGTGAATGTCTTGATCTCTGATACAAATCTCGTGGTATCCAGATCTCAAAGCAATTTTAGAGAACACTCTCACCCCTCGAACCTGATTGAATAAGTCATATACTCGGGGAAAAGGATACATGTTATTTACTTTTACCTTGTTCATCTACCAGTATTCAATGCATAGTCTCAAGGTTTCATCCCTCTTTATAACAAATAGGACTAGAGCTCCCCATGGGGAAACACTTGGTCTAATATATCCTTTCTCTAACAGCTCATGCAATGACAGTTTCAGTTCTACCAGTTCCTATGTGCTCATTTGATAAGGTTCCTTTGATATAGGCGCTGCTCTAGGTAACAAATCAATAGTGAAGTCTAGATCCCTCTTGGGAGGCAATATGGGGACTTCTTCAAGGAACACATCCTAGAATTCCATAAGCATTGAAAAATATTCCATCTTAGCTTCATTATCCTTCTCGACTTTTTTCAGTTGTAATACATATAACTTGCATCCTTTACGTGCACTCTGATTTAACTATAAGGCATATATCTGCCTCACTGATACCTTACGAGGTATTCCATGAACAATCTTGATATTTCCCTTCTCATCCTCACAAGTGAATGTCTTAGTGTAGCAGTTCAAAATCACCTTGTGCTTCTCTAACCAGTCAATTCATATAATCATGTCATAGGATCCCAATAGTAATATATTCAAATTTGATGTAGTCATCATTCCATCTAGTTCGAAGACACTATCCTTCACAAATTAAGAAACCTTCTTCTTTGTTAATGTGGCTAGCTCAATTAGCTAGGTATGTTGGAAAAAAAATTTCTGCAGCATACATTTCTCAACAATCCTAGGGGAAACATAACTTTTACACAAGCTGGGAGCAATAAGGATGGAAATGGATTTATCATAAATTCTACCTCCCACTTCCACGATTGACGATTGATGCTCAACTTGTCGGTTGTCGAAGGATGCACAGATCCTTGGAGCTCTAGCTATGCCATTTAATGTAGTAGTTTCTTGTATATTATGAACAGTCTTGTTATGAGGGAAGTTCACTTGTTAGTGATTTTTCCCACATCCCCAACTTCAAGGAGGTTCACTTTTAGTTCCTTCTAGTTTCCTTCCAATAGTTACTCCAAGCTGATTTCTGCTCTTGGCAGGAATAGCCTATTATGGCCTATTCTTACCAAAAACCTTATTGTGGTGTAATTATTTTTTCTAGTTTCTAATGGTAGGGGGTTGAAATCCCTTCTTTCTTTTCCTATTCTTCTCTCTTTTCTTATCCTACAAGCTTTGTTGGTTTTCAGTTATGTGTTGACTTTGCTCATAAAAAATTCTTTCCTTATGGAAGGTATCTTCCAAATCTTTAGTACATACAAACTCTAATATGTCCTGGAATTGTCTGGGTAGACAACTTAGGAATCACTGGATTTTAATTTTTCCCTCCTTGATGTAGGGAGCATAACGTAGTAATTCCATAAACTTACTAATTGATTCCTCCTTGTTCATCTGTCTGATTTTGAGTTTGTGAAATTCTTTTATTTTCCTGTCATGGAATCTTTGACAAGTACTTCTTCCGGAAACATTCCTTGAATTCCTTCCACCCAAGGTCCTTCTCCTTGAGCTTCCTCATAGTTTTCACATATTTCCACCAGATAGATGCCTTGACGGTGAAGTTGTACACAACCAACTGAGCTTTCATATTCCCATCAAAGTTATAAATATTAAAGTACTTTTTCATTCCTAGAAGCCAAGCCTCAACTTCCTCACTTATCTTCACTATGTCATTATAGGTAGGTGATTTGATATTTTTGAACTCCCCTTGAAGTTCATTGGTTACTTTATGTTTCTGCTTCTTCTTAGGAGGTGATTTTATTGTACTTCCATTGTCCGAGTTGTCTGAGACAATCTCCTTGTTGTTAGGTGCTTTTCCATTTTATTCTAGTGGAGGGTTGGATCTGGGTTCCTTGTTGTGGGAACCTTTCACTCAAGTATCCCTCTTTCCTCCATTATTGAAGGATAGAGAAGGTTGCATAGTGTTTCTGATTTTGGTCAAATTTTGTATCAAGATGGCATTGATCTCTCGCTATTCCTCCAAGACTCTTGTATTGTCAACCTTGAAACTTCATAGTTTTTTCTGTAGGATTCTTACTGTTTCCAACATTACTTCAGGTGTTGCTATTGTTGTTCTATGGGCTGAATTTTCTTCAGGTGGGGGTTCTTCTCCCACCCCATCTTGACTAGGTGCACAGCTCATTTTGTTCAGATATTTATAACTTTCTAATTTTTTTATTTACTTTTCAATATTTCTTCACTTGTACCTGAAATTCAAACAATTTGTCAGTTTATACATCAAAGAATATTTGTATGCATATAATTCATCGAGGTAGCTGAGTCCATAAGTTCCAAGTGTTTCAACCTTGGCTCTAATACCACTTTGTCATGTACCCATCCTACTTAATATTTTGTATATATTATATTATTAATATTGTTGTTGTTGTTGTTATACATTTTCCCTTTCTTGCTCCTGGTGAATAGATCTCCGATATTATCTTAGAATTTCCAATTCAATTTCCATTTACAAGACTGGGTATCGACCTCATTCTATACCAACCTCCTACAGACATGTAATCCTAGACTCCAAGTCCATGTCGCATGGTTATCATAGTACCATAAGCATAAGTACACTACTTAACACTCTCCTCATTATCAATGAGGGGGTCAATACTTACACAATACTTATACCCATTCCCTTAACTACCTAGCCTATGTACTCATTTACCAAAGTCCACTTATTAATTATTGCTATGTTATCCATGCTAGCTTAGAGCCATTATTTAATTACCTAATCATTAATTAGTTAGCCTTACCCGGCTATCTTAGACGTGGTAGCCTAATGCTCATATAGATTGGCATACCTTGCCAACACATGTGACCATAAAGCTAGCTGAATTATCCCCACTCCAATCTCCACGTCGGCCACATGGAGGTGGCTTCTATTCTTGGCTACATTATTTATGGAAACACCCAACCCGCACCCTCGATTCGAGGTGGTCTTTGGGTGGATGTCAAGGCAATTACTATCCTTTTTAATGCATGGGAGGGTGAATTCCAAGGATTCCATCAAGGAATGGCTTTGTGTCCTTTCCTCCCACGATTCCTTGGATAAATATAGCAACAGTTATCCCTCCCCATTTCAAATAAGGAGGTCGGCCTCATGCCAAATCCTTTTTTCAATTCGCAAAGTTAGAATGTTATTATGCTTCTAAGAGGTGGTCGATCAATGGTCACACCATGCCTAGAAATATCCTCATTGATCAGAGGGTCAAGGTACGAGCTTGCAAGGAGGAAGGGGTTAGTCTTATGGTCCAGTGAGTTGACCTCTCTGCTTGTGCACTCAAACTCAGAGTTGCGGTCGTCCATATTCATGGTAAGTGGATCGATCCCACAGTATTTAAGCACATTGTTATTTAGACATTGGTTTTAATATTTGGTTGATGCACATAGTATGCATAGGTCCTCTATCTCTGTCAATATAGGGACGGTCTGTACATTAAGATCACACATTAATCTTGGATGTTAAGATTCCCCATTATGGTCCAATCCTCTCAACTAATAGAGAGATCGACCCCACCACATTACACCGTAAAATTTCTATGGGTTACCTTGCTATGATATATTATAAGTATGCTAAGGGCGCCTTTCCCTTGGCTCTATCCAAGAGGTAGGTTCCTCATCCTTGAACTCAAATCACTCCCAAGCCATGCTCGTCATTTTGTAGGTCTAGGCGTTAGTCCACCAGTTAAGTTGTTATAATATAATTGTTTATTGGTTGGGTTCGATGCCCTACACATGGGTAGAAGGAATATCCCTCTCCACACATGCGTAGACTTTACTTATTTTATGATTTAATAGTTTTATTGTTAGCTAGGTTCAATTCCCTACCCACGGGTAGAAGGAATCTCCCCTCTACACGCATGCATAGACTTGTAAATGTCTTAGAATATTTTAGGTTGCAAGGGGATAGCCTAGAGGATTGCCATTGATCTGCTATGCAGAAATGCATTAGATATTCCCATTTGGATTTGTTTAGAATGCATAATTATATTATACACTTAGCAAGGGCATGTTTGCACAAGCATCCTTCATACATAACTTGAATCTCTCATTAAGCATCATAAGTGTTATAGATCAGCCTTGATATTTATCATATATTATTTTACCAATGCATTATTTCTCAGATGATACATAGTGATTGATTTTCCTTCTACTACAGTTATTATTAATCAATTTTAATATTGATTATTAACTTAAATATGAATATCGTGTGCAGGTAGACTTGAGAGGGCATCCCATGGCTCCTAGGTAAACGATGTGTCTCATATACCCTTAATAAATTAGTTATTTGGTTTACATGATTCTGTCCAAAACTGATAAGATTTCTCTATGTGGGTTACAGTTGCTTCACCAAGATCTTCTCGTCAGATCTAGCTCCCAAACCAATGTCAAGTTTTCTTATGTAAGTCAAGGACTCGGCTATCCAATCCATTCAAATTCTTTCAATCATGGGATTAATCGATAGATATTTATCATTATGTAACAAGTATATTATTAGGATCTTCAAGGATTGTTAACTTATTATTTGTGACAAGTCGTGTTTCACACAGGGGAAAAATCAATTACTCTATTAGAATAATACTTATGCATATCATTATTTTTAGATCTGGGTTAGATATTACATGCTAGAATATTTCTCTTTTTATAACTTTTGTTGGGTTTCTCTATTGGGTCTCGATCTTCTCATTATTCTCGAGTTCATGGGGGGACAAAACCAAATCCTATATCGTCTGGTATAACGTGAGTTAAGGAGGTCCAACGATTTACCCACCCTAAGGAAGTGGAGTGGGTTGGGAATAGTAGGCATATAATTTAGGCTAGATAGAATGCATGCACTTACATTCTTATTCATCATTCTGTTATCTTTATCATATATGTATTAGTTAATTGTTTAAGATCAAGCATGTTGCGTATGGAAGTGTGGAGAAGTTCAAGGCAAGGTTTTTGGAAAGAGGGTTCTCCTATAAGGGGGGAGTAGACTATGAGGAGACATTCACTCAAATTTCCAGGTATACTTATATCAAGGTTGTGATAACTATTGCTTTAGCTATGGGGTGGAAGATACATCGGATGGATGTAAAGATATCCTTCCTCAATGGAGTAATTGAGGAGGAGGTGTACATTGAGTAGCCTCAGGGATTTGAGGAGCATGGGAAGAATTCTCATGTGCGTAGGATTAATAAGACCTAATGTGGACTTAAGTAGGCAACGAGGGCATGGTACTTAAGGATTGATGGGTACCTTTTGAGCATGGGATTTACCAAGGGTGAGGCGGATCCCAACTTTTACTTTATACTCGTTCGTGGTGATCCTCTCATTCTTGTACTTTATGTGGACGACATATTCCTTACTGGGTCAGAGAATCTCATTGAGGGGTGCAAAAGAGATCGTGCTTGGGAGTTCGAGATGAAGGAAATCAACTTGATGCACTATTTTTTGGGATTGGAGGTGTGGTAGCGGACAGGAGAGACTTTCCTAAGACAGGGAAAGTATGCAGTTGATATCTTGAGGAGATTTGGGATGGAGGATTGCAGGCTATGTCTACACCTATGATAACCAATATGAAGAAGCTTAATGTTTTCGAGATGGATTTGGTAGATATCCTACAGTGTACATGCATTTTATAGGTTCGTTGATGTATCTGGTCAACACTAGGCCATATATATGCTTTGTTGTGAACACCCTGAGCTAGTATATGGTAGAGTCGAGGAGGGTGCATTGGATTGCAGCGAAGCATGTTCTTAGGTATCTACGAGGTACAGTGGAGTTTGGACTGAGATATGTCAGGGGTGATGGAGTACAGTTAGTGGGATATACATATTCAGAATGGTCAGGTAGTGTAGTGGATAGGAAAATCACCTCAGGGTGTTGCTTCAGCTTGGGATCAGCAGTGGTTTCTTTGTTCAACAGGAAGCAGAAGTCACTGACACTTAGTTCTGCAGATGCTGAGTATATGGAAGCCATTTTGGCGAGTTGTGAGGCTATATGGATTCACAAGATGCTCACATGATTATTTGGTCAGGATTTGGATTTGATTGTCATTCATTGTGATAATGATAGTTGCATTAAAGTGTTAGAGAATCCAATGTTCCACGATAGGTCCAAACATATTGAGATCAAATATCACTTCATCATGGAGGACAATGTTCAGGGGGGAGTTGTAAAGCTTCAGTATATTTCCACATATTGGCAAGTTGCAAACATCCTTACCAAATCTTTGATGAAGGGCAATTTTGAATTCTTCAAAGATAAGTTGGGGGTGGTGCAAAATGCCTTCCTTGCTAGGAGGAGTGTTGATTTATTATAGTGAGGGAAAGTGCTTCTACATTGGCTATGTGTCTAGCATGTGGAAGCCTTCCTAAAGTGACTCTCTAGGTATTAACTTTATTTTATAAATTCCTTTTAATATTCCCATGGTATTTACATATTGTAATTTTATAAAAGAAAGTCTAAGGAGAGTTAGAAGACACATTGAGTGATCTCACTTGAGAAATGAATTTTCTCAAGGGATTTGGAGAATAGGATTTTCTCAAGATGTAAGAGTGAGTCATTAACTGAGGAGGTGTGAGATTCTTAGGTAATGTGAGGTGGATTGAGTCATATATCTAGTTGTTGTAACTTCCGAAGCAATCTCTATGAGTCAAAATAATAAAGACAAACCATGTTGTTTCTTTTCCCCATTGGGGTTTCCAGGATAAATACTTGTGCAAATTGTGTGGATGGTTTTCTATATGTTTCATTGTGCATCTCATATTATATTTCAGTGTATTTCTATTTTCTAAATCCATGTCTGAAATTTAGTTTGTTGTTTTAAATATGGGTATAAATATTTAGCTAAAAATAGAAATCAAATTTGGAATGTGTAAAAACTAACAAATATCACAATGGGTGTTGATGTATTATGTAGCTTCAAAAAATATTCTTATCAAGTCAAAACCCTAAAAGCATAATGCTAAAACATATTTGGAAAATAGCAGCTCGGAAATAAAATGAAATCATATTTTATCCTTCCAAAAAGACAAGTCAACCCAGTGAAGATAGACAAGTCGAGCCCACGGTGAAAAAGGAATTCAAAAAACAAGTATAAATAGAAGGGTCACCCTCCTCATTTGTGAGATCAAGCAAGTTCTCTCTAGCACAAGGAAGAAGTTCGCTCTAGCTAGAATAAGAATGTTTCTGGGTTGTAGAATACCTTTATGGGTTAGCTATTGTTGGGAGACTTATATCTTTGGCTTTAGGGTTTGTCTAGAATTTTTCTATCTTTCTGTAAGAGATATTTATCTCCCTGTTATACTGTGACATTGTACTTGGTTGACGAATCTATATTGAAGAATTTATGCTCGGTTTTTCCCGTGAAAGGGTTTTCCCAGGATAACTCTTTGTGTCTATTGTTGAATGTATTTATTTCAATGATCCTTATGCATGAAATTATTATGATGTGATATGATAAATTGAATGAAAGTATAACATAATTGCTCTTAAGTAAAAATTCTAGGATGGTATTAGAGCAGGACTGAAAGAAAGCATTGCAACAAATACTTGCAACACTTGCGATAGTTTGAAACTAGGGCTTCCAAAGTTGGGAATTTCTCTCCACATATTGGATTATCAAGTAGCACCTTGAAACTCACCCTAGGAGGGCACACTTTTCTGTTCAAGTAGTTTTCAAATATGATGACTTTCATTTTTGACCTAGCCTCTACAGGATCGAAAAAATAGTGCATCAAGTTTTTGCATGTTCTGTCCACAAATCTAAGTGAAAAGAAGGTTTTCTCAACTCGCCTTGGGAGCATGCATCTTTCCAGTGGATCAGATTCTCCATTGAAGAACTTTCAATTTTGAACCTCCTCCTGCTAGGGTTTCCAAAACCATATTTGGCAAGATGAAAAACAACACCAAGTTTGATGAGAAGCTTGAAGGGGCTTATAAATTCAGAGCATGGAAGTATAGGATGCTCCTCATCCTAGAAGAAAATGACTTGGAAAATTATGTTGAAGAAGAGGTTGCAGAGCCAGAGGGAGATGAGGCTAATGCAAGGCAAAAAAAGAACACGGTTAGGGAAAAGAGAATCATTGCAGATTCTATCAAGGATCACTTGATCCCTCATGTCTCATTTTTTAAGACCCCAAAACAAATGTTTGATTCTTTGACCCGATTATATGAAGTCAAAAATATCAATCGAAAGATGACATTAAGAACATAGCTCAAGAATGTGAATATGCGGAACTCATAAACAATCTAGTCCTACTTCACAAGGGTATCTCAAATCAAAGAACAACTTGAAGCCATTGGAGATACAATTGAATAAGCTGAGTTATTGATGACTACATTAAATGGTATCCCAAGGTCTTGGGATTCATTTATTCAAGGAATCTATTTTAGAAGAAAGATAACAAAGTTTAGCAGGTTATGGGAAAAATGCACACAAGAAGAAGCTAGATTGGTAGCAAGAGAAGAAAAGTTGGGTAATGATGAAGATCAAGCACCAGTTGCACACACAAAGAAAGAAAGGAGAAGAAAAGAAGTTCATCCTTCAAATAAGTCTCAAAAAATTTAGAAATCTAAAAAGGATAAAAGGGATCACTCAAACTTCAAATGCTACAGCTACCAGAAGATGGGACATTGTTGTTGCTGCAACACCCCCCCCCCCCCAAACAATTCTTTGAATATTGGGGCCCCTCCTTTGTTTTTTTTTTTTTAAAGAGAGAAAACCTAGAAATTTAAGGCCATCAAAGTCTTTTCTTACTTAGTTTTATTTAGAGATAGGTCCTTAGCTTGCTCCCTTTAATTCTTTTTCTGTTTTTTTACTAAGCAAAAGACTTAAGTTTTCAGCCGCAATGGCGAAGTTTTTAAAGTAAATTTTCCGACGCGAGAGAGGTTTTGGACCAACCTTTTCGAAAACGGCGGAAGAAAAGATCGAGTCAAGCTGCAGCGGCACTTTTAGCATAACTTTTCTGCAACGGCGGAAGATCTGAGCCAATCTTGCCGAAGTGGTAGAAAAGAACTAAGCTAAATAATTGGCAGAATAAACTCATGAGTCTCTTCCGCAATGACGGAGAAAACCCGCCTAAATCTCCCGCAGCGGCGAAAAGAGAAAATTTTGTCAAACTTTGGCTAAAGAGCTTACCCATTTTTCTCGAAACGGTGGAAGGAATCAGGTAGTGCTTCCACAACGGCGGATAAAATGACACTTCTTAACCTTTCCCGCAAATGCGAAAGCACTCACATAACCTTTCTGCAACGACAGAGAAACTCGATTAAGTTTTCCGATTCGCAATTTCACGTCGTTCTTTTGCGGATGAACTCCAGTAATTTTCCTGAAACGGCAGGCACACTCATTGATTCTTTCCGCAACGGTCGAAAAAGTTGAGCAAGTCCTTCCGATTTTGACGGCATCACTTAACGCCGAATGTGTTGATTTGACCCGTTCGTACGCCTCATTAACCCTGTTTCATTTTCACATCTACCCTATTAATGGCTTGCACGCGTCAAAATACTTTATATAGGATGTGAACTCCGTTGAGCTTTTCATTGTTTCAATTGGTTGGAGAGCTCTTTCCCGTTTCCGTTTGGAGTCACAAAGCACCTACTCCAGGCTCTCCGATTCCACAGCAAACGTCAACATCCACATAACGTTCATCTCTTCACAAGTTAGTACCCTTTCGGACCTCATAAGCTCAATTGCAATGGTTCTTTCCCGTTTAGAAAAAAGCTTAATTCATCATTCTGTTCATTTTATCCCAGCCATGGCAGGATTCTCAAACTAACCGCGGCCATAGCTGACCCATGCTCACACCCAACTACGTGCCCTGAAGACCTTTTTGTGAACATAAAATCCTCTAGAACCTCAAGCACCCACTATATAAGTGTTAAGAGAATCTGCGGCATACCTCTTCCCATCATGGAAGCTACTGGCTTGGTGAATTTGAAACCGACCCTGTCCACCCTTACGCAAAAGATATAGGCATTTCTACACGACTGTGGAGTTCTATGCCTTTTTGTACTATGGAACATGTTATTATCATGTCATTTCTCATGCCATAAAACTTAGTATACTCATAGTTACTTTATGTGCATTGCTCTTATATTTCGCAGTTGCAATATCAACCTACAGAATTAATCAAATTAAAGTTTTACACAAGATTATAAGGAGCTATAACATTTTGAAATTTGCAAATTAATGATGAAATTAGCATAGCTAGAAGGTTTCAGTCGGTGTTTAGGCCTCAATAGTCTGAGTAGGATGATACTTTGAATTGTTGACATTGCGCCGTATGCCTACAGGATTTTTCAAATGACTAAAGGTGGCAGGAGAAGGTCAAAGGCGACCTGCCCAGTTGATGACAACGCAAGGGTGGAAACTACATTCCAAGATACTAAGTGCACTACAGGCGTGCCCCTAGAAGTAAAATGGGGAGACGTATACCGTATGGTAAGAGACCAGGACTTCCCTGAAGCTCTTCTTGAAGAAGAATGTCTATACCAAAACATCAGAAACTCCTGTATATCCAAAGCCGCCACCCGTCAAGAGCTCTTCCCCTGCTCAGAAGTAATTGGATGGCTTCTGCGGCATGCGAATACCGATACAAGAGTTCTTTCAGACAGCAAAGGAAAATCTTTTGCTTCATTTCACCCATCCTATATTTAATGGATTATAAGTTTCCCAAGCCCCAGCAGCGGCTGGATGATGCATGGCTGGAAGAAATCAAGATGGATAATCTGGAGATGGCTAGGAGGCTGCTAATCTCGAGCAAACAAATTAGAAAAAAGGATAGTGAGGAGTATGAGGTTCAAAATCTGAGGCCCCCTTTCAGATTGATCGCTCTCATGCTGAGCAGAATCTTTGGAAGGCCCGATGGGACGATGTTTATGATACAATGGGTTCCCATCATCCACTATGTGGCGTTCAAAGGAACCATTTTTAATTAGGCTGATATTCTCTCAAACAACTTGTCATTGGCTATAATCGCTGCTCAAGAAGGGTTAGTGGAAAAAAGGGCAGAATGTTATATGGCATCGTACTTGATGGATTGTGTTGTGGCAAAGTGTCCCTTTCCCAAGCTGGGATGCATATGGAACCTGGCCAATACCTCAGTATTCATTGCTTACAAAATATTTTGGGCTCAAAATTACAAAAGGCATTACAAACTCATTTGTGAGGAGTTTATCATGCCTCTATACGAATTAATGTTCAACGAGGAACCCAACTGCTTATCTGAGAACGCCATGGAAGTCCTAAAGAACTATGGTGATTTCTATTTTTCGTCAGAAGGAACCTACATAAGAATGTATGGAGGCTCTAAATCCCCATATATCCTACCGAGGTATGCTACTGACTATGTGGTCCACAAGGAGGCAGTGAGGTAAGTTTTCATTAATGGGATTGGTAGCACCTTGTACAAAGCAAAGAAGGCAACTTTCCCGCCTTTACCTTTCTATATTGGGGCCTACAAGTTCTCAAGAATTGCAACTGTAGAATAGTTCATTGCAGAACTGAAAGACTTTCACTTCGGGGAAAGGATTTTTTGGAGGAATGATCGACAAGGAAAAGCTGCACGACATTGCAAAGAACTCCATGCTAACTTTGAATATGCCCACTATTATGATGAGGAAGAAGAAGCATATCGAGGGGTCAGTAACATGACCGAACTACAGATTTTCTAACTAAGTAAAGTCGGGGCCAATTCTAGCTCTGGCACCGTGAAGGAAGTAAAACAACAGCAGGAAAAGGAAACAGGAGAAGTTGCTCAAACTCTTTCTAAAGAAGAGCAAGGGCTAAAGGAAGCAGCCGAGAAAATACAAAGAGAAGCTGCTAAGAAAGCGATCAAGGCGAAAGAATATGAAATTCGGAAAGAAGAAACCCAAAGGATTCAAGCAACTGAAGATGAAGCTCAGAGAGTTCATGAGGAGGAAAGAAGTAGATTGGAAGGAATTTCCAAACAAGAAGAAGATGACAAACTGAGAAGGGAACAGGAGGAAGAAGCGCAAAGAAAAGAAGAAGAAGAAGAAAAGAAATCCAAAGAAGATGCTGACCCTAAAAGCCCAAATATACAAGACTTGGATATGAATCCCCCCATAAGAGACCTCCCACTTGTCCCTTTTACACCATCCAAGAGTAGTACGGTGTCCCAATGGGATAAGTTTACCTATAACAAGAAAAGGAAGTCCATTGTCAAAGAAACGGTGACCAAATTGAAGAGGCCTTTTCAACCAGATATTGTCACCGGGCATGAAACCATAGTCATGCAAGGTACCCAACATGCGCACAAACTCATGGCATCTATTTCTGTGGCCTCTGTTCTAGCAATTGCCGACAATGTCGACATATTAGCAGACAAGTTAGAATCGGAGAAGGAGAGAGACCACCATCTGCAGGAAACTCTGGTCAAAGAGTAGAATTATTCAAATCTGATGGTTGAGAAATGTGATAATCTTATGCTAGAGAAGGGAGAACTTAATAGGAGATTTCAGCATCTAGAAGCTGAAAAGAGAGCTTTGGTGGTACAAATGAGAACTCTAGAGACAGAGAAGAGAGCCCTAGAAAGCCGCAACCTATAGTTGGAGTCCGAGAAGTTTTATACTGCTCAACAGATCGATGACCTAAAGGAGAACATTGAGAAGCTGGAAGAAAAGGAAGAATTGCTAGAACACCAATTACAACTCGCAACCAGCAAGGTTGGCGACCTGGGACCCTTTCATGAGCAGGCTTGTGAAATTATGAAAAGGATACACGATATTCAAGAGCTCATAACGGAGGAAATTTGCAAGTTAAAAGAAGTGGTGGCCAGAGTCAAAGAGATAAATGCTGAGGCCACTAGGTGTAGGAGAAAATATGTACGTATTAGTGAGGACATTAGGAGGAAAATGGAATGGAGAGAAGGAAGGTTAGGATTCCCAGAAAGACTCCCTCTTAAGCCCATCGCCGGTTTCAAAGCAGATATCCACCTCTTAGGGTTTTGCCAGAATTACAGAGTGAATCTGAATGAAGTGGCCATGGTTACACTCGAACAGTGTGGGAATTTGTATTTGAAAATACGAACCACCCAAGAAAATTGCCAGGTGAAAATGCCCCAAACTATAGAGGAGTTTCCAGACAAAGCCCAACGTTTGTCTAATCTAAGGGAGGGTTTTAATGCTGAAATGGACTATGTTAGGAAGGTAGATGCTTTGACCTCGGAAGAACTTCACGATTGGATTGGCCATGCTACAATTCGCGTACATCTCCTAAATGAGAGTCTCCTAGTTACAACAGTAGAAGTCGCTAATCTTGAAGAAGAGCTAGCCAAGCATGAAGTTTCTCTGAAAACCATGCTTCCCCTTGATGAAAACAATATAATAAAGGAGACCAGTCTCTGGGTGAAGCATATAGCAGAAACGGACAGGGTACTAATAGCAGGAACACATCAAGTAACAGCAGGAGGAGCAGAGGCATCAGCTTCAGTGGAATTCCCAGTAGGACCAGTGGCTCAAGCCCCAACGGGAGTACCAACTTCAGCAGAAACGCCCAAGTCGGCAAAGGCATTAGCTCATAAATAATCCACCTTTTGTCTTATTTCTTGGGTTTACAACCAACGTTTCTTCCTTCATTCTTCGTATGTGTTAATTATTAAATGGCATTTGGACCTCCGTCACGTTCATTTTTGTAATATTTTTGGGTTTTTATTCTTTTTGTGACATGGACACTACAAGACAAATTAGAGGAATATGGACGGTTAGGGTATAGGTGGAGGTTCTTGGAATATTTTGTAAATCTATATATAGCTGAGTAGAAGAGAATAGAAGGACTTTTGGCAGGTGAAATAATTTCTTCTTATGTATATGAACTACTTCAGCTACATAAATAGAGAAACGATTTGGACCTGTGGAAGCTGGTGCATTGTTTTGCTTTGAGTTGTGATGAACAATTGCCGAACTATTTCAACAGTTTCTATACACATTCAGTGAGATCTTTCCTGGCTTATGTGAATTAATTCTATGTTGTGAATGATTTTACTTCTTGGCAAAATTTATGTACATTATGAGTAATGGAATGTTTTCATATAATCAGAGCTATCTTTGATATCATTTATATTCTGGTGAAAATGCTTTTATGGGATTAATTGGCTATCTGTTTCAACCTTTAAAGGTTACTTTCAGTTTATTACTCATAATTTAAAGTACTGCTCCTTGCAAGGATAGGTTAATTTAGATTTAAATAGCTTAGAATAGATTTGTTTAACGCATGCATTTAATTTAGGGCACATGCATATCATCTTAAATATAAAATATGTAAATGGTGGATCGGGCCGCAACCGGTAAAATAAACAAATATTTTAAAACTCACACGGTAGCTGGACCGTTAACCGGATGGATTCCCTACACCAAACGGTGGGTGATCTAATTGGGATCGCTTACCGGGGAGAATCCCTTGTTGATTGATGCTACGATTTTCGGGGCATCAATAGTTTTTGGCGCTAGAAGGAGGGCCACCAATGCATGGCTGGCAGAAGAGACCCTTTTGTTAGAAACTTTTCCACTGAGAACCCATCTGAAACAGCTATCCCAGACATTCCAGATATGGAATCAAGAAATCAAGAAAATCTTAATTCTGAGATAGAACAACAAGAAACATTGTATGCTGTCCCTTTTGAGGAAGCAAACTGCTTCAGAATACATACTCGCTCCTACGTTAGAAGTCTTGGAGGACTAACTACTGTTCCCCTGTTACCCAGAATCAGAGTTCCTCAGAAAAACCCTCCGTGTACAAGGGATTCTGTTCTAGTTCAAAGTATAGAAGAATTATTGGATTTATCTCTAGAAGAAATTACGGAACCATTCGACGAGGTCAGGCCCGAGACTCCCACAAATCAAGAACAGCCACACACTCCAAGGCATACTCCTCATAACTCATCGCCGTACACACCACCACGTTCTCCACCAAGATTCATGGTCGTGCCTACATGGAGAGCAAGAGGAGCATTAAACGTAGTTGGACCATTCCACGATTTGTCTAAAAACCCAGAAAAAGTTCTGCCTAAGTACGACCCTGGCAAAGGGATTTCCGCTGAAGACCACCTCAAAAGTTTATATTTAGCCTTGAATCCTCTTAATGTAGAATACGAAGACGTGGTCTCTCGCCTTTTTCCTTACACTTTCGAACCCAAAGTATCTTCCTGGTATTTTAGTCTACGAGCTAATTCGATAGCAAGTTGGCAAGATTTTGAGAAATGTTTTCTAAAAAAGTATGGGAATCAGAAAACTGTAGCTACTCTTATGAAAGAATTGTTGTCTATGAGAATGGAAAAGAATGAGAAAGTCCAAGAGTTTAATCAAAGATTCATGACCCTGTTAAATAATTTTAGTGATGCAACAAAGCCTGCTGAGGAATGCTTGGTAGAATATTATACAACAGCTCTTAAATCCCCGCTAGCAATGTTCGTCAAGAGAACAAAAAATCCTACTCTGACAGAAAATTTTGAAGAAGCCAAGAAAGTAGAAGAAGAGGCTGACAACATCGCCAAACATGCTCTCGATGTAGAGGTCAAGCTAGCAGCTGTTAAAAAACCTTTTCTGTTAACTAGGGATAAAGAAGAACCCGCGGCAGATTTAGAAAATGTCATAAAAATGATGCAAAAACTCTCCAATAAGATTGTAGATCTAGAAAAAGATAAGGCAACCAGCTCTTCAAGGCCACCTTTCAAGCCATTCTATAAAAAGAAAGAAGAAAATGGACAATCAACCCCACCGGTAAACAATTATGCTGTACTAAACTTAAATGAAATAGGCATGGACCACTTCTGCGCATTCCATCAAGAACAACACTTGGAAAAAAGTTGTCCACAGTGGATCAATTCGATGAGTTTAGTAATGAACCAAATGTTAGATGCACAAATTCCTGAGCAAACAAATCCCCAACAAGAACCAATTCCTGAGAAGGAAGAGTCTGCTCCCGACACTACGATGATCCTTTGGGATTGGACTCCTACCCAAGAACCATCCTGTGAAGATTTCATTGATGAAGTGCAAACATCATGTATTAATATCACTACCAAGAGTAAAGGCCCAGCGATTGAATCAAATACTGAAAAGGCACATAACTGTCATTCCGCCCCAACCCAAGACAAATCCAGCAGTTGCTCCCACGGTGACTAAAGAACCAAACTCAAAAATAACCAAACAGCCACAAGCTTCTTCAAATAAAACAGAAAATCAATCGAAAGTTTCAAAGGAATGTGACATGAGCTATGATATAATCGAAGATATTAAGAAAACAAAAGCAAACGTTTCCATTTTTTATATGTGTAGCTTGCCACAACAAAGAAAGAAATTGATGGAGGATTTTGATCCACAAACAAGTACTTCATTAGAAAACACCGATGAAAACATGGAAATTAATGAAGCAAGTATTGGCGGAAAATCAAAATCTCAAACTCTCCCTTTCCTCTTAACTTTTGAGATTTTTAACCACAATGTTCACAATTGTTTGGTAGACTCTGGTGCTAGCTCAAATGTCATGCCTCTATCTATTTGCAGGAATATTAATGGGCAACCTATCCCTTACCCATCTCAAATCATTCAATTAGATGGAACTACTGTCAAGGTTATTGGTGAATTGAAATATGTGCTTATTATGTTGTCATCCGATTCTAGAGGATGCCAATTCATTGATATAATGATGGTCGATATCCCTGAGGCATATGGTTTAATTTTGAGTAGGGACTGGTCTGTGAAACTGAATGGTTATTTTGCAACGGATTGGTCTCATTTGTGGCTGCCCTATCAAAATAGGCAAAATCAAATCAAGATATTAAGAGAGACACACATGAAACAAAATGTCACTCAGCTAGAGGAAACAAATGAAGCTGTAGCTTTTTCATCTTCAGTGTTAGGGAACTATTTCTTAGAAATCGAACCTGGTAATTATCAATCAGAAGATGCTAGCCATGATTCAGACAAACAGTCCAATCTCCTTCATTTTTCACGGACTGATGATATTGATTGTAACATAGTCAATTTAGTTACTAACTTAGATAGCAATAGTACTAACTTAGTTAGAAAAGAAGATACTTTTTGGACTCTCTACTTTGATGGCTCCAAAACTCAAGAAGGATCAGGAGCTGGTTGTGTTTTAACTGACCCCGAAAGAAACAAGCATTTTTTATCTTGTAGGTTAGAATTTGAATGTACAAATAATACTGTTGAGTATTAAGCTCTAATCTATGGGTTAAAGAAAGCTGTTGGTTTGAATGTAAAAAATTTGAAAGTATTTGGTGATTCATAAATAGTGGTCAGGCAAATAAGGAATACAATTCATTGCCTCTCACCACACTTAAAAGGTTATCAAGCTAAGGTTTGGGATCTGATTTCATGTTTTGATGCTTTCAATATTAATTTTGTTCCTAGGTTGAAGAATGTTGCAACTAATTTGTTAGCAACCTCTGCTTCTAGATTAGTGCCCACTAATAACAAATGCTCTATTGAATTAATTTTCAGGCCTTCTGTTCCGGATAACATCACAAATCTCAAGGTATTTGATGACGATGACCAGATCATTAGTTTCTTAGCAAGTGAAGATGTCTTCCAAGAGACTATAATAGATGAAGAACGGCACGATTCAGATTTACAAAATAAAGATGCTGTGAAGGGAAACTTCATGCCCAAAGGCGTGGGAACTCTTGAAGCATTATTTGATTTACAAAGCAAGTTCAGAAGGCTTGTGAATGCTAAGACTCACAGCTCATCCATGCAGCATGAGTTAATAAATTTGGGCATAGAATCTGAACTGAAATACATTAATCTCGGTAGGAGTTGTACGCCTGATGAGAGAAGTAAATTCATCAAATTATTCCAACAATATAAAGATGTGTTTGATTGGACCTATGACGATCTGAAGACATACGATACCCACATCATTCAACACATAATAACAATGAAGGAAGGTTTCAAACCTTTTCAGCAACAATTAAGAAGGATGCATCCGACGCTCGAGCCTCTTATTCAGAAAGAGTTAAAAAAATTGTTGGATGCCAATATTATTTTTAAAATCTGACATTCTGAATGGGTAGCTAATCTAGTTCCCATACGGAAGAAATCGGGAGAAATCAAACTGTGCGTAGATTTTCGGAACTTAAACAGAGCTTCTAATAAAGACAATTATCCTGTGCCTCCAATGGAACAAATCTTGCAGATGGTGTTAGGATCATAACTTTTCTCCTTACTGGATGGTTTTTCTAGTTACAACCAAGTGCTAGTAGCAGAAGAAGACCAACTCAAGACCACTTTCCGTACAGAGTGGGGAACTTTTGCATATCAAAGAATGCCTTTTGGCTTAATTAACGCAGGAGCTACATTTCAGCAAGCCATGGACATCGCTTTTCGAGGATTGGGCGGTCAATGTGTAGTAGTATACTTAGACAATGTGACAATTTTTTCAAAGAAAAGGGAAGACCATGTGTTCCACCTAAAGCAAATCTTTGATCGTTGCAGGAAGTATGGTATCTCTTTAAACCCTAAGAAAAGTGTTTTCGCTGTTCTTGAGGGTAAAATTTTGGGTCATGTCATCTCAAAGGAGGGAATTTTGATAGATCAAAAGAGAGTACAAGCTATCAACAAGATTCCCATGCCCCACGGCAAAAATTCTATGCAATCATTCATGGGCACCATAAATTTTGTTCGAAGGTTCGTACCAGACTTCGCTCAAATCGTTAAACCTTTGCAACAAATGGTCAAGCAAAGTGTACAATTTAAGTGGACAGACTTAGAAAAGGTTGCATTTAAAGAAATCAAAGCTGCCATAGCCAAGGCACCTTCTTTAAGAAGCCCAAACTTCGATAAAGATTTTATTATGTATACTTTTGCTTCTGATAACTCTCTCGCAGTTGTGCTCACTCAAAAGGCGGAATCAGGAGATGAATACCCAATTTCCTTTATGAGTACCAGTCTGTAGGGCGCTGAACTGAACTACCCCATGGTAGATAAGCAAGCATATGCAGTTTTCAAAGCAGTAAAGCAGTTCAGGCCGTATATTCTAAAAAATAGAACTAAAGTCATAATTGCTCATTCCGTTGTCAGATCTCTTTTCGTTCAGAAAGAATTGGGAGAAAGAAGAGGAAATTGGGTCACTGCTCTTCAAGAGTATGACTTAGAATTCAAACCAGCCACTATTATCAAAGGTCAAGGTTTATGCAAATTGCTTACTGAAAATCCATCTAATGAAGAGCTAGATTGGAGGAATGAAGCTGAACTGAACATGATTGATATATGTCCAATTTTTACTATGTCGGAGTCTTGGTACAGAGACCTAGTGCATTATCTACAGTCAGGTTACTTTCCAGAGAACTGGAATCCGAAGCAAAGAAGAGCTCTCAGTCTCAAATCAGCAGCATAACAAATCATTGAAGGAGTGGTCTTTAGGAAGAATTATGATGGCATTTTCCTCATATGTTTGGAGAAAGAAGATGCGAGCAATGTGGTCAAAGAATTACGTGATGGCCCCGCTGGGGGACATTACTCTGGAGATACTACAACTCATAAAATCCTCCAGGCTGGGTACTATTGGCCCTCTCTTTTCATGGATGCCCAGGCCTATGCTAGAAATTGTGACGTATGCCAAAGAAGCACCGAAAAGTTACCAAAGGCAGCTGGACCCTTGCAGCCAGTTATTATCTCTGAACCATTCGAGCAATGGGGCATAGATATTATCGATGAAATAAACCCCAATTGCTCGCTGCAACACCGTTATATTCTAACGGCTACAAATTATTTTACAAGATGGGCTGAAGTTGTTCCGCTACGTAAAGTAAATGAAGATGTAGTCATCAACTTCCTGGAGGAACACATCATAACCAGGTTTGGAGTTCCAATTTCCCTAGTCTTTGATAATGCACCTTATTTTTCGTCAATGAAAATTAATGAATTCATGTATGAAAAGGGAATTAAACTCCATTATTCAGCCAATTACTATCCTCGGGGAAATGGATTAGCTGAGTCTACCAATAAAAATCTCATCTGAATCCTTAAGAAAACTGTGATTGAAAATCAGAGAAGCTGGCACATAGCCCTCTCGAATGCTCTATGGGAAGATAGAGTCACTCCCAAGAATTCCTTAGGCGTTTTTCCTTTCACCCTGGTCTATGGTAAGGAATCCATTCTCCCTCCGAATATTTTACTCCCATCCTTGCAGTTGTCCCAAGCCTCCCGAGGTTCTAGCAGTCAAGCCCTTCAATCATGAATCGATACCCTACTGAGGCTTTAGGAATCACGTCAAAAGGCCAAAGACCAATTCCACCATCACCAAGACACAGTCAAAAGGTGGTTTGATAATAAGAAGTCTGGAAAGAGAAGTTTCGAAATAGGCGACTTAGTTCTTAAATGGGATCACTAGCATGAAGGTAAGGGAATGCACACAAAATTTCAACATTTATGGGTTGGCCCTTACAAAATTTCTAAAAAGCTTGGCCCATCAACCTATAAATTGAAAGACCTGCAAGGGGGGGAAGTAAATCTCCCTTTCAACTGCCTCACCTTGAAACAGTAGTTCGCATGAGTCCTAGTTAGACTCTTTTACATAAGTAAAACACTGTCTTTTCTTTTCTGGTTTGTTTTCTTTCGTTTCATTTTTTCTTTTGATTACCTTTTAGTCTGCTAGTTAGCTTGCTTTGTTTTCTTTTGTTTGTTTTTTCCCTTTTGTTTGAGTCCTTTGTTTAAATAAAGCTAGGCTCAATTTTGGTGTAGCTGAGAGATGAGACTCCAGAAAAAACTCAAAAGGATGGTCATGAAGAAGCTCACTGATAAAGGGAATATATATTTGTAATTTTGCTTTCACTGATTGGTTTCCTGGAATGCAGAGATCCTCTTTTATGTTTGGTCAAAGTAACCCCTGTCAAATAGCTAATATTTAGCATTTCCTTCTGACTATCTTAGGGCCCCATTCACTCTAACATTAATGACCGTCTCAGGAAGTTCACTATGGAAAACCCATGGATAGGAAGCATGTCTCACAGATATATGGTATTTAAAATGATCCCGTGCTGCAAGTAAAAGCCAAAAGGCATATGTCAAAGAGTCTGGTTTCCATAAATTCTTGCCTCAATTAAAGCATGGCTGAGAAAAGCAAGGAAACTTTCAAATCAAGGAAGTTGTTCAAATAAACCAGCCCAGCAAGGTTCTTCTCCGTCCGTGAAGCATGAAATCAAATAAATATTTCGCTCACACAAAAGGACATTATGGATTGAAGAACCCATATCAATTATTGAAAGCAGAAGAAATTTATTTCGGGAAGACTCAAAGCGAGAAAAGTCGTGAATTAAATAAACATCCAAAAGGATGTGAAATAGCATGGGAATGAGGAACAAACGAATATGTCTGTGAGATATTGTCACGATCCTATGGAGTCTTATATCAGTAGGCTTCTGAAAGGCAGAATTTTAAAATGAACCCCACATTTTGGCCCTTAGAAAGTTGTAAAGAAGTCTGAGTCAAAGTTCCCTTTTCCCTTATCACCGTTATGATAAGAGTGATCACTGTATTCTCCGGAGCTGAACTATGAAGACATTTTGTTGCACATGTAACCAGCACTTTGTAAGTTTCCTGACCATGAGATGAGTTTGTCTCAGAGATCTGTGTTCGCCAGCGAATCAGCAATTGTTGTTGCTGCAACACCCCCCCCCCAAACAATTCTTTGAATATTGGGGCCCCTCCTTTGTTTTTGTTTTTTTAAAGACAGAAAACCTAGAAATTTAAGGGCATCAAAGTCTTTTCTTACTTAGTTTTCTTTAGAGATAGGTCCTTAGCTTGCTCCCTTTAATTCTTTTTTCTATTTTTTTACTAAGCAAAAGACTTAAGTTTTGAGCCGAAATGGCGAAGTTTTTAAAGTAAAGTTTCCGAGGCGGCAGAGTTTTTGGACCAACCTTTTCGAAAACGGCGGAAGAAAAGATCGAGTCAAGCCGCAGTGGCACTTTTAGCATAACTTTTCTGCAACGGCAGAAGATCTGAGCCAATCTTGCCAAAGTGGCGGAAAAGAACTAAGCTAAATAATCGACGGAATAAACTCACGAGTCTCTTCCACAATGACAGAGAAAACCCGCCTAAATCTCCTGCAGTGGCGAAAAGAGAAAATTTTGTCAAACTTTGGCTGAAGAGCTTACCCATTTTTCTCGAAACGGCGGAAGGACTCAGGTAGCGCTTCCGCAATGGCGGAGAAGCACTCACATAACCTTTCCGCAACGATGGAGAAACTTGATTAAGTTTTTCGATTCTCAATTTCGCGTCGTTCTTCTGTGGATGAACTCCGGTAATTTTCCCGAAACGGCGGGCAAACTCATTGATTCTTTTCGCAATGGTCGAAAAAGTTGAGCAAGTCCTTCCGGTTTTGATGGCCGCACTTAATGCCGAATGTGTCGATTTGACCCATCCATACGCCTCATTAACCCTGTTTTATTTTCACATCTACCCTATTAATGGCTCACACGCGTCAAAATCCTTTATATAGGACGTGAACTCCGTTGAGCTTTTCATTGTTTCAATTGGTTGGAGAGCTCTTTCCCGTTTCTGTTTGGAGTCACAAAGCACCTACTCCAGGCTCGTCGATTCCACAGCAAACGTCGACATCCACATAACGTTCATCTCTTCATAGGTTAGTACCCTTTCGGACCTCATAACCTCAACTGCAGTGGTTCTTTCCCATTGATTAAAAAGCTTAATTCATCGTTATGTTCATTTTATCCTAGCTATGGCAGGATTCTCAGACTAACTGCAGCCATATCTGACCCATGCTCACACCCAACTAGGTGCCCTGAATACATTTTTGTGAACATAAAAGCCTCTAGAACCTCAAGCACTCACTACGTAAGTGTTAAGAGAACCTGCGGCATACCTCTGCCTGTCGTGGAAGCTACTGGCGTGGTGAATTTGAGACCAACCATGTCCACCCTTACGCAAAAGATATAGGCATTTCTACACAACTGTGGAGTTCTACGCCTTTCTGTACTATGGAACGTGTTATTATCATGTCATTTCTCATGCCATAGAACTTAGTATACTCATAGTTACTTTGTGTGCATTGCTCTTATATTTCGCAGTTGCAATATCAACCTATGGAATTAATCAAATTAAATTTTTACACAGGATTATAAGGAGCTATAACATTTTGAAATTTGAAAATTAATGATGAAATAAGCATAGCTAGAAGGTTTCAGTCGGCGTTTAGGCCTCAATAGTCTCAGTAGGATGATAGTTTGAATTGCTGACATTGCGCCGTGTGCCTATAGGATTTTTCAAATGACTAAAGGTGGTAGGATAAGGTCAAAGGTGACCTGCCCAGCTGATGACAACGCAAGGGTGGAAACTACATTCCAATATACTAAGTGCACTACAGGCGTGCCCCCGGAAGTAAAATGGGGAGACGTATACCGTATGGTAAGAGACTAGGACTTCCCTGAAGCTCTTCTTGAAGAAGAATGTCTATACCAAAACATCAGAAACTCCTGTATATCCAAATCCGCCACCCATCCAGAGCTCTTCCCCTTCTCAGAAGTAATTGGATGGCTTCTGCGGCATGCGAATACGGAGACAAGAGTTCTTTCGGACAACAAAGGAAAAGCTTTTGCTTCATTTCACCCATCCTATATCTTAACGGCTTATAAGTTTCCCAAGCCCCAGCAGCGGTTGGATGATGCATGGCTGGAAGAAATCAAGATGGATAATCTGGAGATGGATAGGAGGCTGCTAATCTCGGGCAAACAAATCAGAAAAAAGGATAGTGAGGAGTATGAGGTTCAAAATCTGAGGCCCCCTTTCAGATTGATCTCTCTCATGCTGAGCAGAATCTTTGGAAGGCCCAATGGGACAATGTTTATGATACAATGGGTTCCCATCATCCACTATGTGGCGTTCAAAGGAACCATTTTTAATTGGGCTGATATTCTCTCAGAAAGCTTGTCATCGGCTATAATCGCTTCTCAAGAAGGGTTAGTGGAAAAAAGGGCAGAATGTTATATGGCATCCTACTTGATAGATTGTGTTGTGGCAAAGTGTCCCTTTCCTAAGTTGGGATGCATATGGAACCTGGCCAATACCTCAATATTCATTGCTTACAAAATCTTTTGGGCTCAAAATTACAAAAGGCATTACAAACTCATTTGTGAGGAGTTTATCATGCCTCTATACGAATTAATGTTCAACGAGGAACCCAACTGCTTATCTGAGAACGCCATGGAAGTCCTAGAGAACTATGGTGATTTCTATTTCTCGTCAGAAGGCACCTACATAAGAATGTATGGAGGCTCTAAACCCCCGTATATCCTAACGAGGTATGCTACTGACTATGTGGTCCACAAGGAGGCAGTGAGGCAAGTTTTCATTGATGGGATTGGTAGCACCTTGTACAAAGCAAAGAATGCAACTTTCCCGCCTTTACCTTTCTATATTGGGGCCTACAAGTTCTCAGAAATTGCACTTGTAGAAGAGTTCATTGCAGAACTGAAAGACTTTCACTTCGGGGAAAGGATTTTTTGGAGGAACGATCGACAAGGAAAAGTTGCACGACATTGCAAAGAACTCCATGCTAACTTTGAATATGCCCACTATTATGATGAGGAAGAAGAAGCATATCGAGGGGTCAGTAACATGACCGAACTACAGATTTTTTGACTAAGTAAAGTCGGGGCCAATTCTAGCTTTGGCGCTGTGAAGGAAGTAAAACAACAGCAGGAAAAGGAAACAGCCGAAGTTGCTCAAACTCTTTCTAAAGAAGAGCAAGGGCTAAAGGAAGCAGTCGAGAAAATCCAAAGAGAAGCTGCTAAGAAAGCGAACAAGGCGAAAGAAGATGAAATTCAGAAAGAAGAAACCCAAAGGATTCAAACAGCTGAAGATGAAGCTCGGAGAGTTCATGAGGAGGAAAGTAGATTGGAAGGAATTTCCAAACAAGAAGAAGATGACAAACTGAGAAGGGAACAGGAGGAAGAAGCGCAAAGAAAAGAAGAAGAAGAAAAGAAATCCAAAGAAGATGCTGACCCTAAAAGCCCAAATATACAAGACTTGGATATGAATCCCCCCATAAGAGACCTCCCACTTGTCCCTTTTACACCATCCAAGAGTAGTACAGTGTCCCAATGGGATAAGTTTACCTATAACAAGAAAAGGAAATCCATTGTCAAAGAAATGGTGACCAAAATGAAGAGGCCTTTTCAACCAGATATTGTCACTAGGCATGAAACCACAGTCATGCAAGGTACCCAACATGCGCACAAACTCATGGCATCTATTTCTGTGGCCTCTGTTCTAGCAATTGCCGACAATGTTGACATATTAGCAGACAAGTTAGAATCGGAGAAGGAGAGAGACCACCATCTGTAGGAAACTTTGGTCAAAGAGCAGAATTATTCAAATCTAATGGTTGAGAAATGTGACAATCTTATGCTAGAGAAGGGAGAACTTAACAGGATATTTCAGCATCTAGAAGCTGAAAAGAGAGCTTTGGTGATACAAATGAGAACTCTGGAGACAGAGAAGAGATCCCTAGAAATCCGCAACCTACAGTTGGAGTCCGAGAAGTTTGATACTGCTCAACAGATCGATGACCTAAAGGAGAACATTGAGAAGTTGGAAGAAAAGGAAGAATTTCTAGAACACCAATTACAACTCACAACTAGCAAGGTTGGCGACCTGGGACCCTTTCATGAGAAGGCTTGTGAAATTATGAAAAGGATACACGAGGTTCAAGAGCTCATAACGGAGGAAATTCGCAAGTTAAAAGAAGTGGTGGCCAGAATCAAAGAGATAAATGCTGAGGCCACTAGGCGTAGGAGAAAATATGTACGTATTAGTGAGGACATTAGGAGGCAAATGGAATGGAGAGAAGGAAGGTTAGGATTCCCAGAAAGACTCCCTCTTAAGCCGATCGCTAGTTTCAAAGCAAATATCTGCTTCTTGGGGTTCTGCCAGAATTACGGAGTGAAGGTGAATGAAGTGGCCATGGTTACGCTCGAACAGTGTGGGAATTTGTATTTGAAAATATGAACCACCCAAGAAAATTGCCAGGTGAAAATGCCCCAAACTATAGAGGAGTTTCCAGACAAAGCCCAACGTTTGTCTAATCTAAGGGAGGGTTTGAATGTTGAAATGGACTATGTTAGGAAGGTAGATGCTTTGACCTCGGAAGACCTTCACGATTGGATTGGCCAGGCTAAAATTCACGTACATCTCCTAAATGAGAGTCTCCAAGTTACAATAGTAGAAGTCGCTAATCTTGAAGAAGAGCTGGCCAAGCATGAAGTTCCTCTGAAAACCATGCTTCCCCTTGATGCAAACAATATCATAAAGGAGACCAGTCTCTGGGTGAAGCATATAGCAGAAACGGACAGGGTACTAACAGCAGGAACACATCAAGTAACAGCAGGAGGAGCAGAGGCATTAGCTTCAATGGAATTCCCAGTAGCACCAGTGGCTCAAGCCCCAAAAGGAGTACCAGCTTCAGCAGAAACGCCCAAGTCGGAAAAGGCATCAGCTCATAAATAATCCACCTTTTGTCTTATTTATTGGGTTTACAACGAACGTTTCTTCCTTCAGTCTTCGTATGTGTTAATTATTAAATGGCATTTGGACCTCCGTCACGTTCATTTTTGTAATATTTTTGGGTTTTTATTCTTTTTGTGACATGGACACTACAAGACAAATTAGAGGAATATGGACGGTTAGGGTATAGGTGGCGGCTCTTAGAGTATTTTTTAAATCTATTTATAGCTGAGTAGAAGAGAATAGAAGGACTTTTGGCAGGTGAAAGAATTTCTTCTTGTGTATATGAACTACTTCAGCTACATGAATAGAGAAACGATTTGGACCTGTGGAAGCTGGTGCATTGTTTTGCTTTGAGTTGTGATGAATAATTATCGAACTATTCCGACAGTTTCCATATACATTCAGTGAGATCTTTCCTGGCTTATGTGAATTAATTCTATGCTGTGAATGATTTTACTTCTTGGCAAAATTTCTGTACATTATGAGTAATGGAATGTTTTCATATAATCAGAGCTATATTTGATATCATTTATATTCTAGTGAAAATGCTTTTATGGGATTAAATGGCTATCTGTTTCAACCTTTAAAGGTTACTTTCAATTTATTACTCATAATTTAAAGTACTGCTCCTTGCAAGGATAGGTTAATTTAGTTTTAAATAGCTTACAATAGATTTGTTTAACACATGAATTTAATTTAGGGCACATGCATATCATCTTAAATATAAAATATATAAACGGTGGATCGGGTCGCAACCAGTAAAATAAACAAATATTTTAAAACTCACACGGTAGTCGGACTGTTAACCGGACAGATTCCCTACACCAGACGGTGGGTGATCTAGTTGGGATCTCTTGCCAGGGAGAATCCCTTGCTAATTGATGCTACGATTTTCGAGGCATCAACAGACATATTGCAAGAAATTGTCCTCAAATAAAATATCAAATCAGAAGAGGAAAAAGACATCATGCTCATATCGTAGAAGATGATGAACCTATTCAAAAGAAAACAAGAGAAGATGATTCAAGTGAATAATATGTATTGATATCAGCTCTTACAGGTACAATCACTCATGGAAGTGACACATGGCTTGTTGATACTGGTGCTTCTTAGCACATGACCGGTTTTAAGAATTCTCTCACAAGTTTGATTCAGAAGGATTCACCTCATAAAGTGAATCTTGGAGATGAATATCAATATCGTATTAAACGAGTAGGAGAAGCCTCCTACAATTTGGATTCTAGAAATCCTATGAAGATGAAGGATGTGTTATATGTACCTGGTTTGAAGAAGAATCTTCTACCCATTTCAGCATTGGATAAGAAAGGATTCATAGTTTCCTTCATGGATGGAGAAGTTCTCGTGTGGCCAAAAGGAAAGACCATTGATGATGCAGTTGTGATTGGTATTGAAGAAGGAGGACTATACAAGTTGAAGGGACACTCAGATTCATCTCTAGCACATAGTATCGTGAAACCGAGTGAGTTATGGCATAGAATACTTTATCATTTGAATTACAAAGCATTGTCGATCGTGAGCAAGGTGGTTACAGGTTTTCCAGAGATCCAAGTAGATCATGATGGTGTTTTCAAATGATGTGCACAAGGAAAGAATGTGAAGAACATGTTTCCAATCAGTGAAAGAAAATCCAAAGGAATCTTGGACATCATACATTCAGACGTATGTGGACCAATGTCACGTACTCATTAAGAGGGTATGTATACTATGTTTCTTTTATTGATGATTATTCTCGTAAAACTTGGATTTATTTCTTAAAAGAAAAAAGTGAAGTGTTTAGCAAGTTCAAAGAATTCCTAGGCCCTTGTAGAAAATATTTATGAAAGGAAGATAAAGATATTGAGGTCAGATAATGGAGGAAATTTTACATCAAATGACTTCAAAGCTTTCTATAGAGAAGTTGGGATTCAGAGTGATCTCACTACTCCCTACAATCGCAGCATAATGGTGTAGCAGAAAGAAAGAACCGGATGATAATGGAAGTAGTGAAGGCTATGATTCATGATGAAAACCTACTGATGCATTTGTGGGCAGAAGCAGCCAGGACTACTGTATATGTACAGAATAGAATTTATCATAGTGCACTTGAGAACAAGACACCAAAAGAAATGTTTACGGGAAAAAAGCCAGAGGTCATCCACCTTAAGATATTTGGTTGTCCAATGTATGTGCATGTTCCCAAGGAGAAAATATTGAAGTTGGATCCTTCGGGAAAGAAGGGTATATTTGTTGGATATAGTGAGACATTGAAGGGATACAAAGTATACATCCATGGTTATAGGTAGATTGATATTAGCAGAGATGTTACCTTCGATGAAGATTCAACTTTCAGCAAATCCAAACAGAATCATTCAGATGAGTTCCATGATGAGGAGCCTGAAGCTCCTAGAGTTGCAGAGACTAGTAGAAATGATAATGTTATTCCAAAATAGTATGTACCAGAGGATCATGACATGACAGAACCACAAAGAATTGTAGATCCACCTCTAGAGATGACTACACATAAGAGGATACCAACTTGGGCTTGTGAGATTGTTCAAGATGTTGAGAATTATGGTGCTCCAGATGGAACTTTCAGAGAAATGAAGAAACCGAGACCATATTCCAACTATGTGGCATTGTTATGTGATATCATCAATGAAGAGCCTACCTATTATGAAGAGGTTGCAGAAAAGAAAGTTTGAAAGGATTCCATGATTGGAGAATACTAGTCCATTATAAAGAATGGCGTTTGGGATGTGGTGCCGAGACTCATAGATAAGTCAGCGGTATCTTCAAAGTGAATCTTCAAAATGAAGCATTCAATAGATGGAAGTATCAATAGGTATAAGGCAATATTGGTGGCATGTGGCTTCTCATAAAAAGAAGGACCAGATTATGAGGAGAATTTTTCTCTAGTAGAAAGATACACTTCGATTAGAGATATACTTGTTATAGTTGAAAAAATGAAATGGAAGGTACACTAGATGGACATGAAGAAAAGAAAAATTGAATCAGTGTAGTGGAAGAGGAAGTGTGTGGAGAAGCCACAAGGATTTGAGACACATCACAGACAGACACATGTGTGCAGATTAAAGAAGGCCTTGTATGGATTGAAGCAAGCACCCAGGGCATGGTACGGTAGAATTAACAACTTTATTATGAGCTTGGGATTTACCAAGAGTAAAGAAGATTATAACCTTTACTACAAGGTTGTGAATGGTGGACCAGTGATACTATTGTTATATGTGGATGACCTGTTTCTAACGGGATATGAGAAGCTCATCATTGAATGTAAGAGGAATCTTGCTACAGAGTTCAAGATGAAAGACTTGGGTATGATGCACTATTTCTTGGGTCTATAGATATGGAAGAAACTGAATGAGATTTTCCTTAACCAAGGAAAATATGTTGTGGAAATCTTGAAGAGGTTTGGAATGATGGATTGTACAAGCCATGCCTACACCGATGGTGAAAAACATGAATTTATTGAGTGATACTTCATCAGATATAGTGGATGCCACCATGTATAAACAAATTATTGGTTCATTGATGTATTTGATGGACACAGACCATATATATGGTTTTCAGTGAACACTTTGAGTCAGTACATAGTTGAACCGAGACATGTTCACTTGTTTGTGGCAAAGCATGTGATGAGGTATATGAAAGGTACAGTGGATTATGGACTCATATATGTTTAAGATTGTGAGATAAGACTGCATGGCTATTCTGATTCAGATTAGGTTGGTAGTGTCGCAGATCGAAAGAGTACATCAGGATGTTGCTTCATTTTGGGGTCAGTTATGATTTCGTGGCTCAGCAGGAAGCAGACTAGTGCGGCACTCAGTACGGCTAAGGAAGAGTATATTGCAGCATGTTCAGCCAATAGTGAAGTTGTGTGTCTTTGAAATTTGCTTCCAAGGCTGTTTGATCTCGAGTTAGAGGTGACTTGTATATTTTGTGACAACCAGAGTTGCCTAAAGTTGTCAGAGAACCATGTGTTTCATGAAAATTCCAATCACATTGACATCGGGTACCATTACATTCGTGACATGGTATAAAAGGGATTTGTGAAGCTCCAGTATGTTGTGGCATAGGAGTAGATAGCCAATGTGTTGACCAAGCCTCTATCAAGAATAAAGTTTGAATACCTCAGGGACAAGCCTGGAGTGGTCCAAATGGACTTCCCTCATGAGAGGGAGTGATGAGTTACATATGTGATTCCAGGAGGAAACTAGCACACTAGCGTGGCAATAGTGGGTACTCATTCACGGATTAGTTGCCTAGATTATTTGTGAGCTAGGTGAAGTTTAATAATGACATAAGGTCTAAAAGGATGCCGAGACCCATAAGGTCTGAAAGGACGATGAGGTTGCACCCACTAGTGAGATGCTATGCTGAGATCTTGAATGCATGATGTGTTAAAGGGCTTTCTCGTACAGAACTTCTAATGATGGATATATTCTTTAAAGTTCAACAAGTAAATGGTCAAGTAAAAGTCAGCAGAAGAAGTGTTCAAGATTACGTCAAAAGAATACCTTACTTGCTAAGAGGGAGTGTTGATGTATTATGTAGCTTCGGAAGATATTCTTATCAAGTCAAAACCCTAAAAGAATAATGCTAAAACATATTTGGAATATCGGCTCAAAAATAAAATGATATTGTATTTTATCCTTTCAAAAAAGACAAGTCGGACCAGTGAAGATAGACAAGTTGGACCCACAGTGAAAAAGGCAGTCATAAAACAAGTATAAATAGAGGGGTCTCCCTCCTCATTTGTGAGATCGAGCAGTTCGCTCCAGCACAAGGAAGAAGTTCGCTCCAGCTAGAAGAAGATTGTTTCTGGGTTGTAGAAGACTTCTCTAGGTTATATATTGTTGGAAGACTTCTATATTTGGCTCTAGGGTTTGTCTAGAGTTTGTCTATCTTTTTGTAAGAGAGCTTTAGATCCTTGTCAAACTATGACATTGTACTTGGTTGAAGAATATATACTAAATCATTTTTGTTGGATTTTTCCCATGAAAGGGTTTTCCCAGGATAAATCTTGGTTTCTATTGTTGAATGTATTTCTTTCAGTGATCCTTATACATGTTATTATTATGATGTGATATGATAAATTGAATCAAATTCTAACATAATTTCTCTTAAGTAAAAAGTGTAACATTGGGCCCAATCAAATAAAACAATTGTAGCACCAAAAAAGAAATGTGATTCCTCTATTTGAAAACATAGAATGTTGAAGTGGGTTGAATGTGAATGTTTATGTGGTTAAAACCCTTAAAGAGGGGAACAATCCACGACCCCATCCAAATAACTACTTGATGCAATATATTATTTAAAGGCTTTTTTTTACATATGAGTTTCTCACAATCGATCATCAAGCAAGTGACAGATGGTTTTGACTAGAGTATGAAACAATATTAGGATGGCTTTTATCCCCCATGGTGTTTATTGTGTTCTTGTACATTAGGTACTTAGTCATATCCATGCTTTCAACCAGGGAGAGACCCAATTTTATGAGGAGGATAGGATAGGGTGTGTTGCCTTTAATTTTGAGATTATATGTTATAAAGCACTTTTGGATTTGCTCTATGCTTCTCCATGATTCTCTAGAGATGTTGTAACTCCAAACTTCACATCCATATAAAATAACAGGGGTGGTGAGAATCTCAAGGAGGAGTTTCTTCCTATCTCAAAGCCAAATGTATATTGATTTACAATTGTATTCAAACACATAATAAGCTTCCCACCCTCTATTAATCCTTTTTTCAATGCTATAGTTCAAGTTAAGCTTATAATTAAGATAAATTTTGATATATTTATATGAAGCCACTCCAATTTGTTGTTGCCATACATGAAATTATCATAAGTGATATTTCAGAATTTGATTACATAACCTTTGTTTTGTCAGTGTTAATAGTCATACCCATATTGGAGCAAAAATCCTTTAGAATTTTTAGTTGTTTGTCAAGATCATACAGACCTCTCTCCATAAGAACAATATCATCAGCATAGCGAATAAGGATGATAACTATACCCATGAAATTATTGTTATCACATTGTTCCTCTTCCAAAAAACCCTCTAGCTTGTCGATGTAAATGACAAAAAGGGTAGGGAATATGCTGCAAGGGCATCGGGACCTAGGAGAAATAGTTGAAGTTGATCGGCAGAAGAAGGTCAACCAGGGGGATTGCCAACGACCACTGGTGCGAAGGAGACTAGTTGTCGAAGCCAGGTATTCTAGCAGGAATCTATCGAAGTATGGTCGACATGTGAGGAGTCGACAGGATGGTCGAACAGTGACATCCACAGAGACGTGGCAGAATCCAAGTGAGGGGGATGGGGCAGATCGGAAACCATGGAGACCAAGTGAAGTCGACAAGTAAAGTCGAGAATCGACAAGGTAAAATGGTCTACGTGACAAAGTGCGGACCAGTCGGAAGAGGACAGTGATAAGACCGACAACTGTAGCAAAGTCAAAGAAGTGCATAGGTCGAGGCAGCGTACCTACAGCCGTTGTGGGTTGTTGAGGAAGTTAATGGCAGTTAAGAAGGTGATTGGAACCGGTACAGGTGTGGCCATGAGAAGAGGTTGTGTAGGCATAGACAAGGGAACTGAAAACTACAGATTGACAGGATTAGGAAAAGAGTGGCGGACAGGGAAGGACGTCTCAAGGAAGCCAGGCAGGGTGGACCTCTGGAACAGCAGTAGAGCAGAGTAGAAGACTGGTATGGAGACACGGAGTGGGGATCGATATTTATTTCGTTATTTCGAGGATCGAAATACTAAGAGGATCACACACAGAGGGGAGAAACACACCGAACGAGTAGAAATTTATTTATGTAGATTGTAACAGGCTAAGGCCGACTTGTTTATTTTCTTTGTATGTAATATTGAAACTGATTCAAGTAATAGAAGCCAACTTCTTGGAATTTCCAGTTCACATCTAGTCCATGTGAGTGTTTTGTGTGTTTACTGTGTGTTATAGTTAAGCAAGAGGGTCTGACCGACCCGCCATTGCGGCAGGTGGTATCAGATCCATAGAGTCCTGTGAGCAAGAGAAGAATATGTGTAGGCGTGAACAGCTCTAGCTGCAGTTGGATAGAGTTGTGCGTGTGGGGTGAAAGTCTGGTTATGATTGGATGAGAGGATATTTCAGCTGTTGTTGAAAGAATGGCACAAAGAGGTTTAAATGTCCGTGGTGTAGGATGAAGAGTGCGAGGCGTAGGAGTTACAGTTGATCGCGAAATGTTCAATGAGTGCATGCAAACAATGAGAAGCTTGACCAATGATGTCGCAGTGATCAAAGAAATCCAGAGGCATGGATGGATTCCCGATGCACTTGACCATAGTGACAAGGAAGTCGAGGAAGTGGAAGCTCAGGAAGCAGTGGAAGAAGAACCAGAAGATAAATTCATCAAGCTACTGACAAAGATGAGGGGTAAAGAAAAAATGGACATACCTAACTACTCAGGAAGTATGGATCCAGAAGACTTAATAGACTGGTTCATAGAAATGGAGAAATACTTCGACATAGAGCAGATAGAGGATCCTAAGAAGGTTAAAATTGCATGTCTGAAGTTGAAGGGTCATGCCTCATTGTGGTGGGACAATGTACAGGAAGACAGAGTTAAGTAAGGAAGGAGAAAATCAAGTCTTGGGACAAAATGGTTTCCAAGCTGAAAGGGAAGTTCCTGCCTAGCAACTATGTGATTTCCTTGTTTAGAAAGTTACAAAAATTTCAACAGAAAGAGATGACCATGAAGGAATACACGAAAGAGTTCTACAAATTGTCGATAAGATCCGGTCAAACCGATGAAGGCGAAGAAGTGGTCACAAGATATGTAAGCGGATTGAAGTATGTCATACAGGATGAGCTAAGCATGTCGAAGTTCAGAATGGTTGGAGAAGCCTACCAAATAGCTCTGAAGGCAGAAGAAAATTTGTTGAGAAGAACCACATCAACCAGAGGAAGGATGACTGGTCAAGGTGAAAAGATTGTTTCTGCGAAGGGACAAAGTAGCGGAACCGGGAGAGAAGCCATCTAAGACAACCGACGTGCGGAAGGGACAACGACCAGAGAAAATGAACAAGGAAACCGATGGGATGGTCGAGAGGCCCGCGGTCAGGGTGCATTTGGTCGAGGTGGTACAACATAAAAGAGAGGAGCTGACAGACCATCAATTGTCTGTTATAAGTGTCACGGCGTGGGACACAAATCCTATGAATTCCCAGAGAATCTACACGTGGCGGAGGAGTTGAACCTAGACATCGACAAGATGATCAAAGCAATGAGAAGACGGATTTGACATCCGACAATGGCGAAGAGGGTAGAGGAAAAGGTAGAAACATGACGACCAAAAGAATGTTGCTTCAGGACGACCAGCGGAAGAAGGAGGAGGAGTCGGCATAGCGAAAGGCCATCTTTCGGACTAAAGTGATGATCGCCGACAGATATTGCAAGACCATTGTCGATGGTGGCAGTACAGAGAATTTAGTGTCGACGGAGATCATCGACAAGTTGGGTTTGAGATTTCAACAACACCCAAATCCATATAAGATATCATGGTTACAGAAAGGGCATCATGTGAAGGTAACCAGACAGTGCATGATCAACTTTAAAGTTGGAAAGCTCGAAGATAGTGTACTGTGCGATGTAATCCCAATGGATGCTTGTCATCTATTGTTAGGGAGGCCATGGAAATACAATCGGAAGATGATCTATGATGGTCGAGCCAACACAATCACAGTATGGAAAAATGGCACGTGGAGGATGCTGAAGCCAAAGCAGGAGGATCGCGTTGACTGCGAACAGGGAGAAAGCAACTATTTTGAGAAGTGAGTGTTGATGTTATCAGCGAAGGAATTCCTAGCAAAGGAGGAGAAACAGTCGGGATGTTTCGCCATCACTCTGAAAGGACCATGTGTCGAAAGGTCAATGACGGAGAGAATTCCGGTCGAACTCTAAAAGATGCTCGATGAGTTCAAGAGCATAATGATCAATTAAGCAGCAACAGGATTGCCATCGACGAGAAGCATATCCCATCAGATCGACTTGATTCCAGGATCGAGTTTGCCAAACAAGGAACCACATAGAATGAATCTGATAGAGGGTCAGGAACTCAATCTACAAGTCCAGGAGTTTTTGGAAAAAGGATTGATCTGAGAAAGTCTGAGCCCGTGCACGGTACCAACAGCATTAGCATCGAAGAAGGGTGGAGAATGGAGGATGTGTACAGACTCCAGAGCTATCAATAAGATCACGATCAAGTACAGATTTCCATTTCCAATGATGGAAGACTTGATGGATTGTTTGAGTGGAGCTAGATACTTCACCAAGATCAACCTGAAGCATTAGAAGAAATTTCAACTTAAAATGGGCCTTTCAACCATAATTCAAATTCCATGGCATCATGTATTAGCCAATCAAATTGCTTTAAAATTCAAACACCGTACATGTCTTAAACATTTTTTTATTATATAGTCCCAAAATAATGGATTATTTTAATAATATAATTTCTCTACCCCTACCCTAAATTTTCTTGAAAATTGAAATAATCTTTGCCTAGGCTGCCCCAAATTGTCTTGGATACCAAAATGAAATTAATATCCTAACCCATTCTCTACCAATTCTAATAAATGAGTATAACCCATTCTCCACTAATTATTATTACAACTAATATATAATAATATTGTATTATAATTAATATTTTTTTTATAATAATTGTCAAAAATTGGATCTAATAACTTTTAACTAATATACCCATCAATCTTTTAGGTAATATTTTACCAATATATACTATATAATAGTAATAGTAATTAATTTTATAACTAATATATAATAATATTATATTATAATTAATATGTTATAATAACCGTCAAAAGTTGGGTCCAGTAACTTTTGATTAATATCATAACTAATATACCCATCAATCTTTTAGGTAATATTCGACCAATATATAATATATAATAGTAATAGTATTAATTTTATAGCTAATATATAACAATACTATATTATAATTAATATTTTATAATATTTATCGTGGGGAGTTTGATCTAAAGGTCCTGAATCTTGTCTATTGGTGCAATCGCATACAGCGCGATCTCAGTTCTTTCACTTCTTTTTCGCTGGATCATATTTATTGTGAGTTTAACTCACAGGCTGACAAGTTATCAAAGCTGGCGATCGATGGTGATGAAGGTATCTTATTCTGGGAGGATGTCTGTGAAGAAGTGGTGGTGGATTCTGGTTCTCTTTATTTTCTCTACGAAGTTATTCAGGGAGATATGTTTTGATAGCTGATAACCCATGGATATCTGTCCATTTTGTATAATTTTGTGTATTTTTGTTTGGGATAGAAAGAACTTTTCTACAGGGTCTTTCTGAAAAAGTATTGTAATATCTATTGGATGAACATCTGTACTACTTGATTCAGATATAATTGAATAGCAATAGTATGCTTTTTTTTCGCAGGAAAAAAAATCATATTTTATAATAACCGTCAAAAGTTGGGTCCAATAACTTTTAACTAATATACCCTTCAATATTTTATGTAATATTTAACCAATATATAATATATAATAGTACTAGCAATTAATTTTATAACTAATATATATTAATATTATATTATAATTAATATTTTATAATAACGTTCAAATTTGTGTTCTATAACTTTTAACTAATATCATAACTAGTATATAATTTATAATTATTAATATATAATAGTAACTAATATCATAACTAATATACCCATCCATCTTTTAGGTAATGAGTGAGCAATATATAATATATAACAGTAATAGCTATTAATATTACAACTAATATATAATAATATTATATTATAATTAATATTTAATAATAACCATCAAAATTTGGGTCCACTAAATTTTAACTGATATCATAACTAATATACCCATCCATCTTTTAGGTAACAAGTGACCAATATATAATAGATAATAGTAATAGTAATTAATATTACAACTAATATATAATAATATCATATTATAATTAATATTTTATAATAACCATCAAAAGTTGGGTCCAATAAATTTTAACTAATATATAATATATAATTAAATATAATAATAACTAATATACCCATCCATATTTTAGGTAATACATGACCTAATAACTTTGAAGTTGGCATTGTGTATTTAATTTTCTTTCCTTATTTTGGGTGAAAACACATCATCGAACTTCTTCATCCTCATAATTTGATTTTAATACAAAATATATATCTAAGGTAGCTTTGATAAAATTGAAATAACCCTAGGCAGCTTTGTTGAAAGTGAAATAGTATAAAAAATTGCCTACTTGGATTTTTTTACCATTTTCCTTAGGAGACCCATTTTCATCCAAATTTCCTCTAATGGAGTGGATATCACCAGATCAGGGTCAAAGAAGGCGATGAATGGAAGACATCCTTCAAGACAAAAGAAGGACTGTATGAGTGGTTAGTCATGCCCTTTGGACTGACTAATGTACCTAGTATGTTCATGCGATTGATGAACGAAGTACTGAAGCCATTCTTGGGAAAGTTTGTCATAGTGTATCTTGACGACATCTTGATATTCAGTCGAACCAAAGCCAAACATTTGGAGCACATTCGACAAGTGTTGCAGAAACTGCAGGAAGACAAGCTGATGGTGAACCTGCAAAAATGTTTCTTCATGAAAGAAGAACTGGTGTACTTGGGATTCATAATCTCAGGTAAAGGGTTAGTGATGGACCCAAAAAAGGTGAAGGCTATATTGGAGTGGCCAGAGCCAATGAGCACAACAGGAGTGCGGATTTTTCATGGACTTGCTAGTTTCTACAAAAATTTCATCAAAGGATTCAGCCGGATATGTGGACCATTGACGGAGTGCATGAAGAAAGGGGAGTTTAAGTGGACCGAAGCTGCCTAGAAAGCCTTTGACAAGTTGAAGCAGAAGGTGACCGAGAGCCCAGTGTTAGCTCTCTCATATTTTGAGAAAGTTTTCCAAGTCGATTACAATGCGAGTGGAATAGAACTTGGCGCACTGTTGAACCAAGAGGGCCGAACAATTGCATTCTTCAGCGAAAAGTTGGATGAAGCGAAGCGGAAATATTCGGTCTATGACCAGGAGTTCTTTTCTATCGTGCAAGCATTGAAGAAGTGGAGACATTATTTGTTTCCCAAGGATTTTATGTTATATACAGACCACCAAGCACTGAGATATTTAAATACTCAGTCGAAATTGAATCAGTGGAACATGAAATGGGTTGAATTTTTGCAAGGATACACCTTCATGTTGTGACATAAGTCGGGAAAGTCGAAGAAGGTTGCCGACGTGCTGAGTTGAAGAGTTGCATTACTAAACACGATGACAGTTCAGGCAATAGGAATAGAGTCGGTAAAAACGGGGTATGAGATCAACAAGGATTTTGCAAAAGCATGGAAGGCTATTCGCAAACCATGGAGTGTCGAAAGAACTCCATACTTGGATTATTTTATCCAAGAGAGATACCGATTCAAGGGATAACAGTTGTGCATTCCCAGGGGATCCGTAAAAGAGAACCTAATCCGAGAACTGCACAGTGGTGGATTAGCAAGTCATTTTTGCATTGAGAAGACTAAGGCATTGGTCGAAGAAAAATACCATTGGCCAGGGATGGCGACAGATGTTGGTAAGTGGGTACGACAGTGTTGAACTTGCCAGTTGGCGAAGGGACAAAGTCAAAATATGGGGTTGTATGCACCATTTCCAGTGCCAAATGTCCCATGGGAGCACCTGAGCATGGATTTTGTGCTAGGATTGCAAAGACACAGCAAGGTAACGACTCAATCTTTGTGGTAGTCGATCGATTCAATAAAATGGCACACTTTATTTCGTGTCAGAAGACAAATGATGCCACAAGCATTGATGTACTATTCTTTAAGGAAATAGTCATATTGCATGGGTTACCGAAGAGTATAACATTGGACAGAGATACCAACTTTATGGGTCATTTCTGGAGAACCCTATGGAAGAAGCTGGATACGAGGTTACAGTTTAGCTTGGCATACCATCCACAGACTGATGGACAAACCGAGGTAGTAAACAAAAGTTTGGGAAACCTTCTGAGGTGTTTGAGGACCGAGAGACCCAATCAATGGGAGAACGTGTTGGCGCAAGAAAAATTTACATATAACAACTCTGTGAATTGGTCAACAGGTATGATTCCATTGCATATTGTTCAGGTTCGAATCCCACATGGTGTGGTGGATTTGGTTTTGATACCAATAGAGATCAGAAAGAGTGCGGATTCAAAAACATTCGCAGAGCATATGAAAGAAGTACATGAAGATGTACACAAGCACAATGAAAAGAGAAATGCGGCATATAAGTTGAGAGACGACAGGAAGAATAGGCTACAGTCATTCAATGAGGGAGACTTATTCTATGCACACTTGAGGAAAGAGAGGTTCCCAACAGAAACATACAACAAGCTTAAGTTGAAGAATATTGGACCATGTAAGATTCTGAAGAAGATTTCGGACAATACTTATGTATTAGAGCTACCAAACGAATTTAACATCTCTCCTACGTTCAATGTATCATATTTGTATAGGTATAAAGAAGGTTCAACAAGCAACATCGTAGAAATGTCGAATATCGGCTGGACAGGGAAAATTCTAAATCGACACGAACAAGAGATCGCCGAAGTAGTGGATGAATGCCAAGTCGGATGCACAAGGAGTTTGTGGAAGAAATAATACCTAGTCTGATGGAGGGATGATGAGTTGAATGAGGCGACATGGATTTCATAGGAAGAATACCGAAAACTGATGGAGCAGTCAAGTTATTTTTCACCTGGAGGGACTGATGCATGGGCATCGGGGCCTACGCAAAAGAGTCAAAGTTGATCGACAGGAGAAGGTCGACCAGGGGGATTTTCGATGACCACTAGTGCGAAGGAGACTAGCTGTAGAAGCCAAGTAGTCGAGCAGGAAGTTGTTGAAATGTGGTCGATAGGTGAGGAGTCGACACGAAGTCGAGATTCGACAGGATAGTCTAACAGCGACATCGACAAAGATGCAGCAGAAGCCAAGCAAGGGGGATGGGACGAATCAACAATCGTGGATACCAAGTGAAGTCAACGAGTAAATTCAAGAATTGACAAGGTAAAATGGTCTACGTGAAGAAGTGTTGACCAGTCGGAAGAGGACAGTGATAAGACTAACAAATGTAGCAAAGTCAGAGAAGTGCAGAGGTCAAGGCAGCATACCTACAGTTGTTGTGGGTTGTTGAGGAAGTTAATGGCAGTTAAGAAGGTGGTTGGAACCAGACCAGGTGTGTCCACGGGAAGAGGTTGTGTAGGCACAGACAAGGGCACTGAAAACTGCAGATCGACGGGATCAGGAAAAGAGCGGCGGACAAGGAAGGACGTCTCGGGGAATCCATGTAGTGTGGAACTCGGGAACAGTAGCAGAGAATAGTAGAATACTGGTGTGGAGACACGGACTAGGGATCGATCTTTCTTTCATTATTTAGAGGATCGAAAGACTGATAGGATCACACACAGAGGGGAGAAACACACTGACTGAGTATAAATTTATTTATGTAGATTATAACAGGCTAAGGCAGACTTGTTTATTTGCTTTGTATGTAACATTGAAATTGATTCAAGTAATAGAATCCAACTTCTTGGCATTTCCAGTTCACATCTAGTCCATGTGAGCGTTTTGTGTGTTTACTATGTGTTATAGTTAAGCAAGAGGGTTCGACCGACCCGCCCTTGTGCCAGAATAGGGGACAACCTTGCTTGATTGATATATTACAATTAATTTCTTCTGACTGGTCCTCGGAGTTCCTAAACTTGGCAATAACCTTCTCATACAACCTTATCATAGGAGCTCCCAACTTGAAAGGGACTTTTAGCTCTTTAATCTATTCCAGAAGTTATTTTTGGGCACTTTGTCGAATACTTTTCTTAAATCAACATTTAGCAACACAGAAGATTGGTTTTATTATTAGACACTCCTCAACAATGGTTCTAAGAGTAACAAGGTGGTCCACGGTTGAATGATTGCCCCGAAATCATGCCTAGCCTTTAGCTCTTTTTCCATGAATTTCTAGTCATATGTTGACCTTATTTTCTTGAATAATTCCTTATAATTTGTCTAAACAAAGGCTAGTCGTAATGATCCTACAATCAAATTGATTGTTTTTATTTCCACTTTTAAAACTAGGAATAATGAGGCTTTATGTCCAATGTTTCGGGAAACACTATTTGGTTGCTAAATTGAAGAGCCTGTGGATGTGAGAGATGAGGATAGGCCCACCAATTTTAAGATTTCTACTTGTTATCCCTCGATGTCCTTAGCTTTCCCTTTTGTGAGTCACTTTAGTAAACCCAAACTCTTTGTCTTCTAAAGAGAAAATGTATTCCTCTGTAGAAAGGGTTTGGATATTGTCCACGACATCAAGGAATTCACAAAGCTTTTAAAGGCAAGAATTCTAATCCCTAAAGAGAATAAAAAAAAAATCTTTAGTTATACTACTTAAAATTTGCCTCCAAAATTTATTAAGATCTACCTTATAAAAATACAAAAAATTCTATTACTTTTTATTTATATAACAAATTTTTTAAGAAATTATACTTATAAATCTTGTAAATTTTTAAGTACTTATTAAAAGCATCTCTAATAACTTTTTAACATGCTCTCACACTAAAATAAAACCTCAAATCAAAATAACCAAACTCAATTTAAACTTAAAAAATTAATTCAATTTAAATTTTTATCAAATTTAAAATCAAAACAACTAAACTAAGTTTAAAAAAATTATAAATCTAAACTCACTTGAAACAAGTCTTTAATTAAATATTTTTATGTTTTAATTTTCTAAATTTAATATTTTAAGTTTTAATTTTCTAAATTTAATATTCTTATGTTTCAATTTTCTGAATATATTTGCCCCCTTCTCTTTGTTCCATAATTATTAATTAGATCCCAAATTAAGAATGTCATAAATATTTTTTAAACTTGGTTTTAATTTGAAAGTATTTAATTTGTTTTTAAATATTTATTCTTTTATTTTCTTAAAATACTTAAGAACATATTTACAACCATTTCCATCGAGGGTTTTCGAGTGGGTCATTTTATAATTTTTTTGATGTTAATTTAATTTTTATTTTTTTATTTTTTTTATAAACTATTTTTATGTTTTAATATTACTATATATTATTTTGTATTTTCATTAAATAAAATATTTTATATTTAAAATAATAATTATATTAATCATTTTTATTGTTTTGTGAAAAGGTAATTTTTACAATTCAATATAGGATAGATGTATATTTTTTTATATACTCAAGATAAAGTTGACATATAACATTTAAAAATATATATTTTAATATCTACCATAAATAAATTACTTCAATATATGTTTTAAGAAAGATATTTAAATAAGAAATTTATATAAAATATCAATATATAAATTCTTGATTATCTTAAATAAATTAATATTGAAAATTAAAAGCACGAGATCATAAATCAATATTAAAAATAATACATTATAAAATTATATTAATTTCGATTAAAATGTGTTATAAGGAACTTTAGAGGATTGATAACATTAATAGGTTGGTTCACGTATGTAGGTGGTATCCACGTGAGGGCACGTGAAGAGCATGCAGAAGGGGGGTTGGCTAACATATAGGTGGATGGGCGACTTGATGACCCATTTAATTAGTCTGTATTTCAGTTTAATGCGGTGGCTAATCACATTTAATACTTCAACAAACATTTTGCAATACATGAAAATGACGCTCTGTAACCTCTCACGAATGCAGCTAGGGTTCCCCTAGTTGCCGCACTCAGCCTGCGTTTTCCTCTGATGGTGATCAGGCCACTGTATGTAGGCTTCTCTGCACAAAACTGTCGTGAGGGGTTAGATTATTGCAAGTGGTCGCGGCTCCTTCCTGTGACCAAGTCCGTGGGATGCCGTATGGAGAACAATCAGCTTCTGGCCTTCAAGGCTCTAGTTCAGGCCACCATACCTCATGCAGCGACTCGGTCTTCCTCCAAGTTCGTGAAAAAAATAGATGAGATCCCGAGACAGTCTGAAATTCTGCATCTTTAGTTGCAGGAGATTTTGATGTTCCCGAAGACTTCTCAGCTCCTTCTCCCCCCCTTATTAGAGGGCGAAAGTATAACAAAGAACGGAGGGAAAAGGAAGCGGCCTCAAACATTTTTTTGGGCTCTCAGTCGCGGTTGGACCCCTTCATTAAGGGGCATTTCACCTCCCCTTCTAATTAATGTTCTGCTTTTGCATTCTTCCCTGCTCACAGTTTGTGAGAGTTTACTCTTGTAAGCAATTTTTGTCATATTCTTGAAAAAGATCTAGAAGCAAGTGGGATTTGTCTCCCAAGATATTCACAAGAAGGATGACAGTACTGTTAGAGGTCATCAGCCCTCTTTAATTTGTATCTTTCAGATTCTGGCTTGCCAGAAAACCACTTTCTTTACAAACTAATACAACCTCAACCGTTTCTATTCAAAAAAAAAATCACATTCAATACCTCGATCCTTCACATGGGAGACAGGATGGCAAATGGTACAAATATTGTTTGGTTCAATGCGATGGTGCGACAGCACTCACGCGAGAATATCTATTTTTATGGGCAAGTTGGGATTCCAATGGCTCTGAATTTTTGGATTTTGGTTCTTTAGTGCCCTCCTTGAAAGCTAGATGCTAGTAGTAAGACGGACAAGGGAAAAGCTGGGAGAATGTCTCTTCGCCAGCATGGTAAACACGGGAGGGGAAGAAGTGGACGTGACAAATCTGGTCGCAAGGCATATGGGAAGCATGTGAATGATGGGTATGTAAATGGGATTTATATGGAGGTTCACTCCCTCATTAATGACTGGGAGGCTAGCATTGTTTCTCGGCAACTAAGCTCGACTCAATCGGCTGGAAAGATAAACCACTACTGAGTGGTTAAAAACAGGATGGGTTTACTTAGGAGGATATCCAGTCCAAATGGGCGAACTCGAAGACGATGGCTCTTGACATGAGAGTTGGGTTAGAACGAGTTTTTGATGGTTTAAACAACTTGGATGATGGTTTTAAATAGGACCTCACTCTTTTCGCTAAAAGCTTCGAAGCTGCAGGGGCGTCGATGCAAGGATTATCTGAAGAAAATTTGTTTGGGGAAGCCTCCTAAGGTGAGTATATGGGTGCATGTGCTCAAGCTGGTCAAGGAAGTAAGCTTCCGGATCTCTCTCCCGTAGACCAGATGGGAACTAGGTCCTCTCTGGACCTGGCCTTTCCTCTGTAAAGAAGATTCGAAGTTTAGATGTGGAAAATCTTGTTCTGCCTTGGAAAAGGGCTCCTCTCTAGGTCAAGCTTCCTGAGGAAGACTCCTTGGACATGGAAATTGAAGGATGCCCAATCATTGAGGAACGTGAAGAATCATCTCATGGTGCACATTCTGGATAAACGGTGCTCTGAACACTACTTATGCTTTTCAGTATTTCTGGTTTTATGTCTTAGATAGTTTATTACATAGTATTCCTTTCAGGACTTTGATAGCTATTCAAAACCATATTGTCTCCAATTGTTATTTGTCTTGTTTTCCCTCTATTGGGAGGGCCACATTTTGTGAACATGTAATCCTAGATAATGTTTTTGAGTACCTGGGATGCTGGTTTCATCGTCTCGGGACACCTTGAAAATGATGACATTTGGATTGTAATTTTGTTCTTTTTTGCTATATAATATAGATATGTTGCAACTTTACAAAAAAAAACATCAATAAGTGGAAAGAATGGCTCATTTAGGGTTTGGTTTTCTGAAAACCTAGTTCGGGACTCTAAAGAATACATGTTGTAGACTTGGAGTCTGTCATCCGTCAAGGATGGCCTGGTACCAACCAAGTAAAAAAGTGGGAAGCCTTCTTTTTTTTCTCTGCAGTATATTATTTTTAGTAGTTTTGAGCTAGGTTTTTTCATATTTTTTTGCTTGTTTTGAGGAGTTGATGTGACGGGTTTTAGCTATATTTTTAGTTGTATGGTGGGGCTAAATAAATGCTAAAAAATGAAATGGTCTCAAAACACATGGTCTACCAATTCTGATAGTGAGAGGGGGGAGATGGCGGCACATCCGGATCCCAAAATTATCTCACCTACTTTTTCTTCGGTTCACATAAGGACTAACCCTAACTCATGTGTTATATTTTCTTATCCATTGAAGAGTGAGGGGTTTCCCCTTAAGCATGGTTCTTCATCTATTTCGAAATGGATTAACCTCTCTAGTAAAAACTGAGTCTCAGCAGAAGACTTCAGAGAACCAGGGTGTTGTTAGGGTTCGACAAAAACTATGTGGTGAAAATGCAAGAGTTCAACGGAGGGCTAAGTTAGAGAAAGAAAGAAAAGGTAGATCTTTGAGTGTTTTAGGGAAGGATGTAACCATGGACATGGTACAAGCTTTATCATCAAGGGCTATCCTTGGGAATTTTGAGTACATCAAGTTGAATAGGGTTGAAATTCTGAATTGGATCTCGAGGTTGTGGAAGCCATTGATAAACTATGTACCGAGAGTTATTATGCTTGTCAATGGATGGGTGTAAATTCATTTCCTCTCTAAGGAATATTTTCAACGTATTGTGTCTAGATTCTGGGTTATTGGAACGGCATATTTGGTTCTGTGTAGATGGCACTTAGCCTTCTACCCTTGGAAGGAAAAAATTAAGAAAAGACATTTATGGGTGTTGTCACCAGGATCTCCTCTATATTGTTGGAGTTTCCAGGCATTCATGAACCTTGCGAACTCCATTGATCAATTTATTTTGATTGAGGAATCAACTTTGGTGGCTACAGATCGTCAAAGTCCTAGGTTTTTGGTTGAGATCGATTCCTCTGATGGATTACCTAAGGAATTTGAAGTTAGGTGGGAGTACGGGATTTTTATTCAAAGACTTGATTACTGGAAAGTTCCTTTTATGTGTTTCCAATGCCATAAGACCGGTCATCTGCGTCGAGATTGTAATTCTGATTTAAATGAAAGTGCTTATGTTTCGGATAAAGAATCTTCCTCCAGTGATGAGCATGAAGATATGGACCAAAACTTATCTTTCCCCATTCCTTTGGATGAAAGCTCGGCCAAATATTTTATGGGTAAGTTTCGTATTTTCTTTCCATTACTTCTTAAATCCCTTTCAGCAGATGAAATATCGGATTCTATGAAAATCTCTAATTTGGTCTCGCTGGTATTTCCCAATAATATTCAAGCTTCACCAGTTCAGCGACGTATTTTTTCATCGACTGAGACAGTTCCAAACCAAATATGGATGTTTCAATAAAGATCAATAGTGTGCCTTCTATCATTTTATACAATTGTTCTTCTGGGGTACCATGTGGTGGTAGTTGTTGTCCTGTAGGGTTGGCCAAGGATTTGAATATCTCGATTTCTATCTCACCTATTGATGATGGATCTATTAGGGGTAATACTGAGTCTCCTTTGACTAATGAGAACCCTGATTTTATCCCCTCCTTTTTTAATGTTGGATATATTAGGGTTTCTGAATATTTTCCTTTGGCTTTGGATAATCTAGTTTCAAACCCTGCTAATAGTATTAAAACCCCAATCCCTATCTATGGGTTGAGTTCTGGGGGAATAGAGTATGTTATACCTATCAGTTCTATTAAGAAATCCAATATTACGACATGGAATTAATTGGGTAGACCAAGGAAAAATGATAAGGAAATACCTAGGGATAGAGATAAATGGGTCAATCTGAAGGTTTCCAATATTACCTATGTTGCATCAGCACTAGTTTTTTATTCTCCAATGGGGCCTCTTAGAGTAAATATGGGCCATGAAAGTGTTTCTAAATGATCCTATTGTCTTTTAACATCTATAGGATTGGCAGTTAGCCCATAAAAACTACCTTTAGGAGGTTACTAGACTTGATATTATAATGCTACAGGAAACCATGACCATTGGGGTTAATGCATGTGATTTTTTCCTTAAGATGAGACCGGGTTGGAATTTTTGTGGGCTTGATGCGAATGGTATTTCGAGAGGATTATTAGTAGCCTTGAATCCCCTGGTTACTGAATTTTCTCCCTTTGATACATGTGTAGGTATAAAATTAGAAGGCGTAATCAGAGGGGTGGACCGCCAATTTAGTATATTGAATATTTATGGTCCTTATAGTAACAAAAATCCTTTATGGGATAGGATATGTTAAAGTGGTTTACTACTATATCCTTATCTTAATCTTGGTGGTGACCTAAATTTGACCATGTCTGTAGAAGTAATTTGGGGCTCCAGTAATATGTCTGATCCCTTAGCTCACTATTTCAAGGATATTTTTGATGTTGTCGGGATAATTGATATTGCTACTGCTTCTTTAGCTCCTACCTAGACTCATGGTCATGTGGGAAGGGATGGTGTTGTAAAACGATTAGACTGGTTTCCAATGAATGATAGTTTGGGTTCAAAAGTGGGGAGATGTCATTCCTGGAGTATATGATCATAGGGCTATTGCACTTCAATTGGAATTTGAGAATAGCTTCAATTTCTACCCTTTTAAGTTCAACAGTACGTGGCTAGGAGATAAGGTTTTTTGTGATTTTGTTAAAGAGCGTTGGTCTGCTCTTACTTGTGAGGAGACTCTTTCTCCAATGCAATCACTAATGAAAAATCCCCAAGTCTCTTCGAGCTGATGAATTAAAGTGGGACAAAAAAAATAAGAAATCTATGATAGTGGAATTGTGTATCATTGAAGATCAGCTTCTCAACTTAGAAATTTCTATTGATGAAGATTATTTATCGGTGAGCAGGAAAGAGAAAATTATGAAATTGGATCAGTAGAAAGATCTAATATTAAAACAACTGGAAAACACTTGGTGTATTAAGAGCAGGGCATCATGGGTTGATCAAGGTGACCAAAATAAAAATAAAAATCAAAGATATGCTACTCAGAGGAGAAACATTAATTCCATTTGGGAAATCAAAAAATATGAAGGTAAGGTATTGTCTGACAAGTCCTCTCTACAAGATGTTGATATTGCACACTTTAAAGAAATATATAAACAGGAATCAGTAAACAATCTGGAGGACCAGATGAAAATTATTAAGTTGTATCCTAAATTTTTTAATATTGAAGGTTGGGTGTGAGGTTACCCTGGAGGAAATTAAAGAGGTCCTGAAATTTTTGTTAAGAAGAAAAGTCCCAATCCAGACGACTAGACCATGGAATTTTTCATTAATTTCTTTGATCTTATTATACAGGATCTTTTAATAGCGATTGAAGAATCAAGGAAGAAGGTGTATATTCCTAAAAAGTTGAATTCCACCTACATTACCCTAACTCCAAAGAAGGATAAGCTGGAGGACTACAATGACTTTCGTCCTATATTTCTATGTGTAATGTACCCCATGGATATCAAAGTGTCTAAGGGACATATCATTATCTCTCTGAGGTTAATTAATTGATTTTTAGTGCAGCGGATAAACCATAAACATTTAATTTCTATTTTTCCAAAATTAATTGTGACACAAAATCCAATAATTAACTGAATTTAATATAAATTCATTAACACATCCAACATATGATCTAAGGGTTGGGAAGGATTCTTAACATCATCTAACATAATCAAACCTTCAATACAAGCCATATCATATATGATAACCACTTCTAAAGGCTAATTATTCTTAATCACAGTTCACTAGTAATTAAGGTGTTAATTATGACACTTAACAACACTTAGTGCGCAAATGACGACACTTATCACAAATCCAATTATTTAACAAATAACCATCAATTATCAATACCAATGGATTAATAACATCTAATTACATGTAAATAAGTTATAATTACCAAAATTACAATAATTAATCATGGTAATTACGAAAGAGAGTCCACAAGACTAGTTAACTAGTTTTCCAATATAAGCAGCTAGTCTTGCACAAAATCAACTTGTAACCATGTCATTAAACCCAAAATAAATCCTACAGCCATTAAAAACATATTTAAGTTTTATTTTCATATTATTCCAATTGCACATAAGGTGATCTTATCCATCAATTCAAATGAAACTAGTTAACATTCACCTCAAGGAATTGAGTCTAAATAACAGAACAAAAATGAAATGCATCCATAAGTAAAGGATCATGCCTGATAAGTATCCACCTAAAGCACAATAACATGTTAGAAACAGAGCACATGTCTATATCTTTCCATTTTTATAAAAACGGATATTTCTATCCACAACTAGTTATCAAATTTCACCGCAATGTACCTAGTTTCCAATTTAACTTTCCAAATTCCAAATAAAGAGAAATATATGACTAATATAGCTCATGGAAATCATATTATAGGTAACCTACATTCATATGGATGTATCTTTCCTCCCATATACATTCCATTAAATAATTCACAAAACTAGCTAATTCTACTCATATGAATTGATTAGTAATTCTAGGAATCGCTAGAATAATTAAATCCACGGCTCATAGAATCATTCAAATTACATTACAAATATAAAGAGAATGATTTATCATTCATAACAGATTTATATCTCATCCAAACATTTCGTCAAACACTTCATATGCAAAGTCACAAATCTACTCAAAACAATTCCATTGAAGGAGATATAAATTGGAAATTGATCTAGAATTTCGGTAGACATTTCCCAAAAAATATAAAGAATATTTCCCCTCACATTTTAACACACATTTCAAGTGTATTTATCATATATAAGCATAAAAATAACACTTGGTAATTTTTACAAACACTTCATGTGCCAAGTCTCCAAACTATGCAAAACAATCCAATCGAAGAACTAGTTTTCGAATAAAAGGTAGAAGCATCAAAGAGAAGTGTCTTAAACCATTCCGAGAATACTGTACAATAAAATTACACATTATATAATTAACATGGGAATAAAATCATTTCTTTAGCATTGGTTCCAAATATTCATTTCCTCAAACAATTTGTGGACAAAATCCCGAAAACTAGTTTCCAATTCCTTCACAAAATTTACTTGCATAAATAGATTGAATTCCATAAGAAATTTCTTCCACAAATAGCTCATACATTTCATAAAAAATTTCATGTGCATCCCTAAATAAATCATATCGGAGCCAGATAAATTAAATAAACGTGAGATAAAGCACGTATCTTTTCCAAATACGCAACTGGAATCGACTGTGCCATGTTCCACCCAACCGTAGACACAATGCAAGACAAAAGTCACTTTGTAATGGTCACCCCCAACTCGGAACCATGATTCCACAAGCAAGAGCACATTCAACCACAAATTTTCTCAATAAAACAGTCCAACCACAACCCAATGGCAAGTGTGGCCTCTAATTCCACTCCAGGGCAATTCCAGTGGCTCCAAGACAACAATCCAACCACAACCCAATGGCAAGTAGCACTTCCAATCCAGGAAAATTCTAGTGGATACAGGACAACCTCAAATCCAAGGAAGTGGATCTCACCCCTCCTAACAAATCAGGATCTCCAGAGGAAATACACATCTCTATCCAACCTCAAATCCAATGGAAGTGGACATCACCCCTACCACCAATCCAAGATCTCCAGAGGAAATTCCAGGACATACACCAGTGGCTCCAAAGTAACTTATCTTGGTCACAGGCTTCGCAAGGGCATAATGACCAACAAGGATCTCATACCAAGAGCAGCAAAATCGAACCACAAGTGCCAAACACAAGCACAAGAGCAAAAGCATGAACCAACACACAAGTGTGACTAGCCAACACAAGCAAATCGAATTGGGAGAGAGAGGGACACAAGAATGAGAGTTACATTCCCAGAATAGTAAACTAGAGTTACACATTAGGTGGATACATCAAGAGACACACTAATCCAACTCATGAGTGAGCACTAGGTAAGAGAGGGACTCCAATCCTCAAAATAAAAAAATTAATCTCAAGGTAAATAAAACAAAGGAGTGGCATAACACATCAGGGTGCATAACCAAGAGGGTCCATCAAGTACATAAGAAGGGTGTACAACATCAACATAGGCTCAACACACATATGTAAACACTTTTCCACAACCCCAGCTTGCTCGTAACATCATGGTTCCTCATAATCTCTTTCATGGCATCGATCATCCGGTTGTTTTTATTTTATTAATTATTTTATAAGTTAAACATAATAAAATAATAATAATGTGCAAACCATAGTCCAGGAACCTTGTTCCATTGTGTCCAACATAACAAAAATAATAATATGTCCAGGGGCTAAACCAGAGGGTATTACAACCTTCCCCCCTTAAACCATGTATCGTCCTCGATACATACACATACATGCTGTAAAATCTCAAAATAGATGAAGGTATGCATCCCTCATCACATCTTCCAATTCCCAAGTCGCATACTCGGGAGTATAGTGACTCCACTGAATCTTAACATGATGGATTTCTATGTTCCTGAGCAGCTTGGTCTTCTTTCCTACAATGGCAATAGGCTCTACCGAAAATTATCCTTCTGAATCCACCTAGTCATATCAAATATATATACAAAACATAATCAACATCATTTATACATGTCGATATGAAATCATATATAAACAAACATGCTAACAAGGATCATATGTCAGTATCAAAATAATATAAGCAACAATATATCATATCATATGCATCATCATCTAATGTAAAACAAAAGAATCTACTCTACAATTTACCTGTATCATATTCCAGCCAATTATATGCCTAGGATCATGAACATACTTTTTCAACAAAGAGACATGAAACACATTATGCACTTTTATGCTAGGGTGAAAATCTAGTTCATAAGCAACTGGTCCTATCTTTTCCAAAATGTCAAAGGTACCACAATATCTAGCTGCAAATTTAGAACAATTCCCCAAGTTTAAAGTACTCTTTTTCGATTTCACTTTCAAAAACACATGATCCCCAACCTGAAACCCTCTATCAATCCTATTCTGATCTGCATAAATTTTATGTCTATCCTATGTTGTTTTCAAATTCGGTTTAATCCTGACCATCTATGATTCCATTTCTTTTAATAATTATGTCCCAATGATAGCTATGTTTATCGAATTGTCCCAACTAATACGTGTGTTTCATTTTCTTCCATACATTGCTTCAAAAGGACTTACTTTCAAAGAAGAGTTATAACCATTGTTATAAGCAAATTCCACAAGATGCAAATAATTTTTCCATTTAGTAGGTTGATCCATTCTTAACATGTCTTTAATAACCTGATTAACCCTTTCTGTCTTTCCATCCGTCTGAGGATGATGTGAAGTAATCATATTCAAATCTGTTCCAAAAAATTTAAACAAACCTTTCCAAAAATTACCTATGAATTTTGAATCCCTATATGACACAATTGCTTTCGGAATACCATGCAATCTAGCTACCTCTTTCATATAAATATCTGATATTTCAGTTGTTTTATGTGTAGTCTTAAATGGTATAAAGTGAGCTACTTGAGTTAATTTGTCTACCAGTACCATAATAACATCATGTTGTGACCTTGTCTTAGGTAATTTCGTGATAAAATCCATACTGACTACATCCCATTTCCATTCTAGTATCTGTAAAGGTTGTAACAAACCTACAGGGTGTTTTTGTTCAAATTTTACTTTCTGACATTCTAAGCATCTAGCTATGTAATCTGCAATTTCCTTTTTCATTCCTGGCCAGTAATAATCCTTCTTAACTTCCTCTATTGTCTTTTGATAACCATAGTGACCTGCATATGGTACATCATACATTTTTTTTAAAACCAATTTCTTTACGTTTTATAAGTTATGAATGTAGACCTGGTCTTATACTTAAGTATTCCATCTTCCAGTTTATAGTGTTCAAACTTATGTGATGTTCCTTGTTGCTGCAAACATGCTTTTACCTGTTGAAAGAATTCATCTGTATTTTTTGCCTCTTTTATTCTATCCTTTAAATCTGAATTGCTAGTACTAATAGCTTTGTGCATCACATGCATTTTCCTACTAAGTGCATCCTCCACTCTATTTTCTTTTCCTTTTATATGTTTAATGTCAAAATCGTATTCACATAGTAGTTACATCCATCTTCTTTGTCTTGCATTTATATTAGGTTGTTCGAACAAGTATTTTAGTCCATGGTGATCAGTTCTTAATTCAAATTTATTTCTCATTAATTAGTGTCTCCATATCTTTAAAGGATGTAGTACTACTACTAATTCTAAATCATCTGTAGCATAATTTTGTTCATGTTCCTTTGATTTCGTAGACCCATAACAAATAACCTGTCCATTCTGAGTTAACACACCACCTATACCCTGCTGACATGCATTTGTACATACCACAAAATTTTCATCTGGATTCACAATTTTCAAAACCAATGCACTTGTAAGCATCTCTTTAAGCTTTTGAAAACTTGTTTCATATTTAGATGTCCAATCAAACTTTATATGTTTCTTTTGTAAAGAAGTTAACGGATGTGCAATCTTTGAAAATCCTTCTATAAACCTGCGATAGTAACCTGCTAATCCCATAAAAGATATAACCTCTGACACATTCTTAGTTGATAGATGTCCAATTCATAATTGCTTCTATCTTTCCAAGGTCAACTGAGATTCCTTCTTCTGATACAATGTGTCCTAAGTTGTGAATCTTGTTATGATAAAAAGAGCACTTACTTAACTTAGCATAAAGTTGATTCTCTCTGAGTACCTGCATTACTAGTCTCAAGTGTTCTTCATGTTCTTTCTTTGTCTTAGATTAAACTAGTATGTCATCCAAGAAAAAAATCACAAACTTGTCCAAATATTTTCAAAAAAACCCATTCATCAAGCACATAAAGGTAGATGGTGCATTTGTCAAACCAAATGGAACAATTGTAAACTCATAGTGACCATATCTTGTTCTAAAAGCTATCTTATTGATGTCCTATTCCTTAATTATGACCTGATGATAACTCGACCTAATATCTATCTTTGAAAACACCGTGGAACCCCTTAACTGATCAAATAAGTCATCAATTCTCGGTAAAGGATACTTGTTCTTGATAATTGCTTTATTTAACTTCATGTAATCTATGCAAAGTCTCAAGGTGCCATCTTTCTTTATTACAAACAAAACCGGTGCTCTGATATATTCCTTCTTTAATAATTCCTCTAAATTCATCTGTAACTCTTTCAAATCAAGTGTACTCATCCTATAAGGGACTTTAGATGAAGGAAGTGTACCGGGCACTAGATCAATAGTAAATTCTATATCTCTACTAGGAGGCATTCGGGGTATCTCTTGAAATACATCTGTAAATTCTTGTAATACCGAGTAGTCATGTAACTGGGGTTCTTTTTCCTTAGATTCTTCTATGTGAGCTGCATAAATTTGACACCCTTTTCTAAAACAATTCTTTAACTGTAAGGTTGTAACCTATCTTAAAGATATCGGTCTATGTATTCATTTAATTGTTACTATGTTTCCTTCCTCATCTAGACATGTGTAAATATTATTGTAACAATCCAAGATAGCTCGATGTGTAGTCAACCAGTCCATACCAATCAAAACATCATAAGAGCCTAAGGGGATAATATTCAAATCTGCTAAAGTATTTAAACCATTCATTTCCAAAGGACATTGTCTTTCTATTTATGTGACTTTTATTTTAGTTTCAGTTGCTAACTGTACAAGTCCTACTACCTCAAGGTTACTTTTCTTAAGAGAACAATTCAAAACCACACTAGGTGCAACATAACTGTTACCAGCTCCTGAATCAATTAAAATAGACACAATTCTATTACCAATCTTACCTTCCACTTCTATCATGTGAGACTGATGATCTTCCTTCCTACCTTCCAAAGCTGCATAAATCCTCTGAGTCTTACCAACATCACCTATTGTTGCTTCTTGAATGTTGTGAATGTTGTCTTCTTTCTTATGTGGACAATCCCTTGCATAGTGATTCTCATTACAATTCCAACATCTAACAGAAGGTCTCTTATATGAATATGACTGCTTATGAAAATTACCACTTTTGTTGACAAGAGGCTTGGTTCCCTTATTTCTTCGGTCTTGTTTAACACTCTTCTTATATTTCAAGTTCTTATGTTCCTTATTCTTATCCAAGTTATACAAATGTGTTTCCTTCCAGATTATTTCTTTAAGGGTCTTGGGCATATCATGTTGAATCGTATCCTTGTAAAAAGTTGGAAGTCCACTTAGAAATATTTGAATCTTAAATTTCTCATATTTTATATAGTCTTCATAAGTTAACAATTCAAGAAATATCTTCTCGTATGCATCCATAGTTAAATTTCCCATATTAAGTTCAAAGAATTATTCCATCTTATTATCATAGTATTTCTCTGAAAGGTATTCTTGTTGAAAATCATTTTTAAACTTTTACCAAGTGATATTTTATTCATCAATATATTTCAGTTTAACCAAATGTTCCCACCAAAGAGAGGCTCTTCCCTGCAAATTATAGATATTTATTCTTGCTTCCATGTTTGATGAATAATTAGGCAATTGGGAAAACTTATGGAGCCCTGCTAACCATCATTCTGCTTCTTCACCTTGTTTAACTTCACTATCAAAGGTTGGAGGTTTAATATTTCTTAATTCTCCCATCAATTGATCATGTTCATACCTTCTCCTTCTACAATTACGGTCATTTGACAATCTGTATGGACTAATCTCAGGACTTCTAGCTCTTTTTCTCAAGGGAGGTGTATGGTAACTATCTGGTGGAAAGTCTGTCCTAGAGTAAGTTTTCTTGCTTTTCCTTTATTCCTTGTCTTGGGTAGTATTTAAGGATATTAGTTATTTCATGATCAGTTCTTGAAGGTGAGTGATCCTTTTATTACATTTCTTAACCGATTCTTCCAAGTCAAGGGATGAACTACTCCTCCTCCTTCCTACATACTCCTCTTCGGGGCCATAAGGGGTTGTCTGATTATCTTCCATCCTCTATTGTTTTTCTTTGTGGGGTATTCTTGGGTTAAATTATTTACTATGAGCTACAACGTGTTCATTCTAATTTTTGTTAACATTCCATTATCAAATTTATTTATTTTCTCAAATAATAATTAATTTTCTAGTTAAGAAGAAACAAAACATACTATACTAGTATTCAATTTTTGAAATAAATAACTAAGCAAAATGCATAAAATGATATAATTATTTTCAAACATCTTCTAAATATTCAATATAACAGATAATTTTTCATCTTTCACAAATATAGCATCACTTTCATAATTAACTTTCATATAGGCAACATTTAACTTGTATTCAAGCAAGCAAATTTAAAGCGACCAATAGGCCCAACAGTCGCAGTGTTGCAACCCCAACTATGATACCACCTGTAATGTACCCTAGGGATATTAGAGTGTCTAAGGGACATATAATTAGCTTTTTCTGAGGCTAATTACTTGATTTTTAATGCAGTGGATAAACCATAAACATTTCATTTCTATTTTTCCAAAATTAATTGCAACATAATTAACAATAATTTAATATAAATTCATTACCACATCCAACATCTGATATAAGGGTTGGGAAGTCTTCTTAACATCATATAACATCATCAAACATTCAATACAAGCGACATCATAGATCATAACCACTTCTAAAGGCTAATTATTCTTAATCACAATTAACTAGTAATTAAGGTGTTAATTATGACACTTAACGACACTTAGTGCGCAAATGACGGCACTTATCACAAATCCAATTGTTTAAAAAATAACCATTGATTATAAATCCCAATGGATTAATAAAATATAATTAAATGTAAATAAGTCCTAATTACCACAATTACAATAATTAATCAAGGCAATTACGAAAGAGAGTCCACAATAAATTAGTTAACTAGTTTTCCAATATAAGCAACTAGTCTTGCACAAAATCAACTTGTAGCCATGCCATTAAACCCAAAATAAATCCTACAGCTATTAACAACATATTTAAGCGTGCACCTACATCTAATTAAAGGTTTATTTGTAGATCATTCCAATTGCACATAAGGTGATCTTTTCCATCAATTCCAATGAAACTAGTTAACATTCACCGTAAGGAAGTGAGTCTAAATAACTGAACCAAGATGCAATGCATCCATAAGTAAAGGATCACACATGATAAGTAGCCACCTACAACAAAAAATAACATGTTATAAATAGAGCACATGGCTGTAGCATTCTATTTTTACGAAAACAAAGATTTCTATCCACAACTAGTTATCAATTTTCACCGCATTGTACCTAGTTTCCAATTTAACTTTCCAAATCCCAAATATAGAGAAATATATGAATATTGTAGCTAATGGAAAGCGTATCAGGGGTCACCTAAATTCATATGGATGTATCTTTACTCCCATATACATTCCATTAAATAATTCACAAAAGTACTAATTCTACTCATCTGAATTGACTAGTAATTCTAGGAATCGCTAGAATAATTAAATCCACAGCTCAAAGGATCATTCAAATTCCATTCCCAGTATAAATAACATGTTTTATAAGTCATAATATAGGTATATTTTATTCTAAAATTTCGTCAAACACTTCATATGCAAAGTTACAAATCTACTCAAAACAATTCCATTGAAGGAGCTAGAAATTGGAAATTGATCTAGAATTTCGGTAGACATTTCCCAAACACTATAAAGAAGATTTCCCCTCACATTCTCACACACATTTCAATTTTATGTATCATACATAAGCATAAAAATAACACTCATTCATTTTTACAAACACTTCATGTGCCAAGTCTCCAAACTATGCAAAACAATCCAATCGAAGAACTAGTTTTTGAATAAAAGGTAGAAGCATCAAAGAGAAGTGTCTTAAACCATTATGAGTCTATTGTACCATAAAAATAAACATTATATAATGAACAGGGACATAAATGTCATTTTTGTAGCAAGGGTTCCAAAGAATCATTTCCTCAAACAATTTGTGCACAAAATCCCAAAAACTAGTTTCCAATTCCTTCACAAAATTTACTTGCATAAATAGATTGAATTCCATGAGAAATTCATTCCACAAATAGCTCATAAATTTCATAAAACATTTCATGTGAATCCATAAATAAATCATATCATATCCAAATAAATTAAATAAACATGAGATAAATCACTTATATTTTCCAAATACACAACCAGAATCGACTGTGCCACGTTCCACCAAGTCATAGACACAATGCAAGCCAAAAATCACTTTGAAATGGTCACCCCAAGCCAAAACCATGATGCCACAAGAAAGAGCGCACTCAACCACAAATTCTCTCAAGAAATCAATCTAATCACAACCCAATGGAAAGTGTGGCCTCTACTTCCACTACAGGGCAATTCCAGTGGCTCCAAGACAACATTCCAACCACAACCCAATGGCAAGTAGCACTTCCAATCTAGATAAATTCCAGTGGATCCAGGACAAACTCAAATCCAAGGCATTATAAATCACCCCTACTGAAAAAATAGGATCTCCAGAGGAAATACACGGCTTTGCCCAACCTCAAATCCAATGGCAGTGGACCTCACCCCTGCTTCCAATCCAAGATCTCCATATTCAATTCTAGGACATACACCAGTGACTCCAGAGTAACTCAGCTTGTTCATAGGCTCCACAAGGGTGCAATGATTAGAAAGGATCTCATACCAAGAGTATAAAAATTGAACCAAAAGTTCCAAACATAAGCACAAGAGAAAAAGCATGAACCAACACACAAGTGTGACTAGCCAACACAAGCAAATCAAATTTCTTCATGATCAATTTGAATTGGGAGGGAGAGGGGCACAACATGAGAGTTACATTCCCAGAATAGTAATGGAGTTACACATCAGGTGGCTACACCAAGAGACACGCTAATCCAACTCATGAGGGCGCACTAGGTGAGAGAGGGACTCCGATACTCAAAATAAATAAAAATTAATCTCAAGGTAAATAAAACCAAGGAGTGACATAACACATCAAGGTGCATAACCAAGAGGGTCCATCAAGTACATAAGAAGGGTGTACAACATCAACATAGGCTCAACACACATAGGTAAACACTTTTCCACAACCCCTTGCTCGTAACATCATGGTTCCTCATACTCTCTTCCGTGACATCGGTCATCCGGTTGTTTTATTTTATTAATTATTTTATAATTTCAACATAATAAAAATAATAATAATGTGCAAACCATAGTCCGGGCACCTTGTGCCACTATGTCCAACATAAGAACAATAATAATATGTCCAAGGTATAAACCAAAGGGTATTACACTGTGCAACTTAATATATAAATTCATTACAAAAATTATCTCCAACATAATTAAGCCAGTTTTGGCGAAGTCTATTTCCATGGAACAGTATGGGTTTCTTTACAACCGTCAAATACTTGATGTTGTTGGGGTGTCTCAGGAGTGTATGCACTCTATCAAAATCAAGGATCTTCAAGTTTTTATCTTGGATATGGATTTAATAAGTGACTTATGATATAATTGATTGGACTTTTTTGAGATTTGTCTTAATTCAAATTGGTCTCTCAGTTAAGCTATCTAACTGGATAATGGCATGCATTTCATCATCTACATTTGTTATTTTGATTAATGGTTCGCCCACCAACTTCTTCTCTAGTAGCAGACGCATTCGACAGGGGTTCCCATTATCGCCATTATTGTTCATACTTGTTATTGAAGGCTTAAGCAGACTTATTGGTGAAGCAAAAAATATTTGAAGATCAAAGGTATCAGAATTTCCAGTTCATTATCTATAACTCACTTACTTTTTGTTGACAATGTTCTTTTTTTTTATAGAACAGTAAATGAATGGAAGTCTTATAAATCTATTTTTGAGGTCTTTTGTAATGCGACTGGTATGCCCATCAGCTTTCAAAAATCCAACTTTCTTTTTAACTGTAAATATATAGGTTGTTGTGAACAAATTAAGTCTTTCCTACCATTCAAAATGGAAAATCTGGACTCCGAGTTTAAGTACCTTGGGTACTATATCAAGCCAAATAAGTACCACATTGAAGATTGGAGTTGGTTGTTACATAAATTTGATAGGAGAATTAACCAGAATTAACAACTAAGTGTTCCACTGGTTATCTATTGGTAGCAAACTTGTATTGGCCCATTCTATTTTTCAGAGTATCCAAGTTTATTGGTTTGGCTTGATGAATGGTCCTATGTCAATTATCAACTCTATACATAAAAATGTATTTCACTTTATTTGGGATGGTAAACCACATGTCTCCAAATTTCATCTTTCAAGCTGGGAAAGTCTTTCATGGCCAAATAAAATGGGGGATGGGGCTTATTAAACTTGGACTACTTCTTTCAGGCCCTTCGGACAAAGAGCCTATGGAGGGAAATTTATGGCGATGGTCTGTGGAGCACTGTTATAAGAAAGAAATATTTAAAATCCTTTTCAGCAATACAGTGGATTAGACAACCTGTTTTATATTATCGAAATGCATCTACAATTTGGAGGGGGTTAATCAACACATTTCCATACATTGGGGACTTTTTAAGTTAGAGAATTGGCAGGGGGACCTAAGTATAAATTGGTGTAGATCCAGTTGTTGGTGCGGGTGATAATTATAAATTGTCAATTCAGGTCCTGGTGTAGATCCATTATATGAATATTTTAGTTCTGTCACAAGTCTATCATGTTGGTGATGATGTTTCGCTGCCTCACTGGTTAAATGCGGATGAACTGGTTTTATCTGAGGATGTCTCTATGGAATGGAATTCTTATGTTAGAAATATCTATAATTCAAGTATCTACCTTTTAGATGCACAGGATCAATTGGTCATGGATTGGCAAGATGCCAATGAGATACTTTTTGTTTTGAAGGCTTACACTGCTATTCTAAACAATCACAATCTGCCTCCTTCAAAATGGTGGCATAGAAACATTTGGAATTGGAAAATTCCAATGAAACTAAAATGTTTTGTGTGGCTCTGTTTAGAAGACAAAATTCTCACTTGGCATAATTTAAGTAAGTGGGGTTTTTAAGGTCCAAGTATATGTTTGCTTTGCAAAATGTATTTGGAGGATATCTCCCATATTTTTATTCACTACCAATTTTTTAGAGGTGTCTGGAGTGAACTTCAAAGACTACGTCAACTATCTGACAATCGGTATGGTATTACATTTTATTATTGTATGCTCAAATGGTTCCAGAATAAGGTAAAATATAAATCCCTTCCTTTTTTCACTATTTGGGAGATTTGGAAATGCAGAAACAGGCTCGTATTCGAGAATATTGTACCCTCTGAATATGTCATTTGCATAAGAGTATTGACTTCATTGTATGAACATTGTATGAATATCTTGATCATGATATGAAACATAGATGCATAAATATCTTGAGTCTTGTAATGAACAGTGATACCTCTTATGGGTTTTTTTATGGTGCGACTAAGAATGGATTATGTGGAGCAGGCATGGTATTATTTATAAAAAGGGACCAAAGATTTTACTCAAGATGGGTGTGGGTAAAGGTAGCAACATAAGGGACGAACTTCTTGTCCTCTGGGGGTTGATGTGGTTTGCTTTAAAAAGAGGCATTTGTCATATCAAAATCTTTGGTGACTCACGAGTCATCATTTATTGGGTAGCTTGAGAGTTTGATCTTCACACTCTCCTATTGGAACATTGGCCACATAAAACTAGATGCTTTATTAAATCTTTTGATGATATATCTTTTTCACATATCTACTGTGAGGTCAACTTGGAAGCTGACAAGTTATCTAAGGAGGATTTGGGCCCTATGGAAGGATATTTATCGTTTGAAGAATATGTTGAAGATACCATTGTAGACAATGGTACTGTTACTATTTTCTAATCTTGTTTTTCGGAAGCTATGAAGAGAGATAGTATTGCACAGTATTTTGCATAATGTATCAAGGGTGATTGTAGTGGTTTTTTTAGTGGTATATGATATATCTGATATTTATGGATATTTTTATCCAAGTACTATTGAACTGAGCTGTTAATCTCCATTGTATACCTTTTGTAACTTTGATTTTCAAAAGGAAATAACAAGTTGCTGCTTTTTTCATCTAAAAAATAGTGCATTAATTTCAACTACATATTGAAAAATAATTTAATTCATTAATTATCTAATATTATAAATAATTATAAAGAGATTAAATCTATAAAAGTGCAAATCTTTTTTCAAAATTTTCAAATAAAAATTGCATTTCGATAAATTTCATGCACATAAATACGTATAAATCACAAATTAAATTAAATAGATATTTTATATTTTTTATCATCATTATATATATATATATATAGAGAGAGAGAGAGAGAGAGAGAGAGAGAGAGAATTTTATTATATAATTTTTTCACTTATGCCATATATACATTGCATTTTCTCTAAGTGAAGGAGATGTGAGAGTAAAAGAACACAAGAAGTTATAAATTTGAAACCTAGAGCTTATTGATGATTCTATCATTTATCACTTAACTTCTGAAAGTTGGAGACTTTCTAAAATTTAAATACCAAAATCAAACAAAAAATGTCACGTGAAAGTTTGATTCACTAAATTTAGACTCTGTCTATCTGAGTGATAGAATTGGCACAATAAATTGCCGCGATTGTTTCTCTCTTTGCATGGAATCTATACGATGACACTCCAATTTCACTTTTCCATGCTTGTCAAATTTCAAGTAGGACCAATATTTATAGCCTAATCGCTTTGATATGAAATTATCATCACTTGAATCTGCAAGCTCTAGAAGGACTGACCCTATAAATGATGCAATAGAGGGAGTATCAGTTGTCAATACTCGAAAGGCACTAGTGAAATAGGTTAAATGAGAGTTCGTGGATGATTAATGGGATGGATGAATGTCGGTGCATCCTTGATCTATCGAATCCCATCGTACCTTCTTTCAGAGTCCAGATGGGACGACTCCTCCATTGTCACCTCTTCCATTGTACATGGCCCATCGGACAAGGCAAGTGGCTCTCAGCATTTACGAGCATTTACAACGAATAGAATTGATCACATCACCCACATACATGCATCCACCATCTGATGCACCCCATCTAATTGGGTTGCAAGATGTTGGACATCCATCGAAGCAAACATTTCACGAGCTACTAGTTTCGACAACCAGGGAAAACATCATTAATGTTGAAGGAGATAGAGAGGTGGGTCCATGTTGCTTGTCACCCTAACAATGGAATATTCAATCAGGATAAGGATTTCCCCTCTGAAGCAGTGTGCCTCTAAGTCACCAAAGCTTCAAGCAAATTCTTCAACTCTTGATTTTTGGCATGTTAATCAATTGAGGTTTCATACTTAATAATAATTTGTTGGTTGAACTCTAATTCTTATTCATTGCTCATAATCTCTTTGTTGTCATGGAGTATTGGCCTTAGCACCACAACTAATAAGACAAGAGATTATACAAGTCTTGAACCTAAAGCATTCAAGTATAGATGGAAATTGAAGGGGCGTCATCTCAACCTATTCGTTATTGCAAAGACTTACATTATTCTACAGAGGTAAAGCATATTTTTAAGGTCAATTCAACTTCAGCGTCAACATAAAATTGTAACATGCAAATAGTGATTTTGTAAGTTTTCTTATATTTTGGTACTTGCAGTAGTTTTTGTGATTGTCAAAGCAAAACTAAGTTGAATTGTATCGGGTGCATTCTTGGTAGAAACTGACACCCTTAATTTTCTAAAGTTGGATTTTCAATTATTGAGTCTTATTGTTGAAAGGTGGAGTTGCAAGAATCCCTATGAGGTCTCAATCGGTCTTTCAAATCGCTCAAACGAAAAAATTATTAGAATTACTAAAGACTATAATACTCATTGGTGTTGACAATACAATCACAATCAACAAAGAATCTCTCCAATATGTGCTAACTTGTTTACATGACACGAACCAAACTGGAACATCTTTAGACTCAATCACAACTCCAACATGATGAAATACAACAAAAAAATCAACATTATAAACTAGATCTTATTCATAATAACCATATTTTTAAATCTAATAATTATTCATATTAGTTACCTATCTAAAAAAATCCTATATATCTAATTCTCATAGGGACAAGGATTGGTTTGTCAATTAGTAGGAGTTGACAAGGGCCAATTAAAAGAAATTGTAACCCTAAGTTGAGACTACACCTAGATACTACACCTAATGCAATTGGGTAGTGACCATGCTTGGCCAACTAAATTAATTTATCAAATATAAAATGCACCCTATTCCCAACAATTTGCTTATGAAAACATGCAAAAGGGAAAAAAGCATCACAATGCATTCACCTATCGACCAATATTAGTGATTGTTGGGTTGGCCTAACAATGAATACCCATTTTCCTAAAATCCCATGGGTGGTTGTGACGAGCTTCGCTAATGGTCTGATCAACAAGTAGGGCTATATTTCAAATCCATGTGATGTGGAGAATTCACCGGAGTATTGAACTTTCAAAGGAGCATGATGTGATGCACAACTAACGATAAGTCTGAAGTTTTGGAAGAATGTGGTAAGTCATATTTGTTGAGTAGTTTTGAACTTATGAAATATGGTCACATGAAGTATGAAATCTCATATTGATGTAATATGGTCTCATCATTGCAAAACTTTGAACTTTTGAAAGAACCTACATAAGCACATTCAACAAGATATTTGGATTTTTGGATCCATGCAGTAGTGTAATTGCATGCCCTATAATGTTTGATATTTGGACATGAGCAATGTGGGCATCAAAGGTTGTCAAAAGCATGATGCAATACATATCCATGGACATCGCAAATAGCCACTAAGGGATGTAAATCAAAATAATCACAATTCCTTCTTAGTTTTAGAACAAATGATGCATGGTCATGAAGCATAGGCTTTCAAAAAATCAAGAGGGGTCCCTAAGTTCTAAGAAATGGGGAAGTTGTTGGGATCAATAAGAGGCCTTGGACAAAAATGAGGCCTTGGACAAGTCGTTGGGCTCAATAAGTATTATGCTTCCAGTTAGGTTGGGATGTTTCTCATGGAAAATGAAACCATCCTTTGTATTATCATTAAAAAATTATATTAGTGATGTTTTTATTTCAGTCTCAAGAAAACTCGTGAGAATTCCAAACTGTGATCCCAAGACTCCCTTTGTTTTCCTCAATTCTTATTCCATTTCTTTCTTTTTAACAAGCTTGTCATCCTTTATAAGGGTTTCCTCCAATTCCTTTACAACATCACTCATCTTGCGAAATAATAAATTTATCCTTTGTTCTAGGATTTTGCGAGTAGAAATCAACTATTGTAATATGTCCAGTTTAGAGTCCCACCCATGCCAAATTTGCTTCAATTTGTTATTGGATGGTAGGTTCTCTTTCTATAATTGATATTTATAATAAATATACAAACATAGTTTTCATTAAAATAAACATATTTTTCAACTCAACATTGAAGAATTTCTTCATAGAACAAATGCTTCCATAAAGCATAGAAGCTTTATATGTTATTTCCCGCAATTCAAACAATACAACCATTCTTTCCTCAATATTAGCAACAACAATTTGTCAGATTCCTAACAATAGTTCCTATTCTCCTTTAGCCTTCAAGTGTTTTTCCAATGTATCTTTGGGATTAGCATCAAGCTCTCTAATGGAAAGAGGCCGTGTGAACTATGGATTAGGAATCAAAGCGATGTCTAGCTCAACAACTCTCTTTTTCAACCTCATACTCTCTCGTTGTTGCTCAATCAAACAATGTGATAATATATCTCCAGTTGTTTGATAAATTTTCAAAGCTCTTGTGGGTTTTAGTCCCTCAATGTCTAAAAAAACATGTTGATTGTCTAGACACTTTTCCTTTAAATTTGAAGTTTTATAGACTCCTTGTTGTAGCTTACATGATTTAAGGTTATATAGTTGTCTTCAAAAGTACATAGTTCATCCTACATCATCTCTTAAACTATCAACTTGTTCTCCTCAATCTACATGATTTCCCAATCTGGCAATTTATTAGAGTTATCAACTTCCATGTCATTGGCATTGTTCCTTGTGATTCATATTGTCCACCCTTGTCATCATAAGAGGACCTATTTATTTTCAAGATAGAGGTAGTGGCATGTCCAACTTTATGTTTACTCGTATCAGGATCATCCCCATCACCATCATCGGAACTAGCTCTAGCTATATTCTTTCTCCTATTGCTAGTATTGGGTAAAGTTTCATTTTTTCTAGTGTGCATTGATGTATTCATGGTGGATTGAGCAACTTATCCCTCTCTACCACTAGCTCCAAACTTATCTATTTTTATTCATGGCTAGATACAACAACAGTTTCCTATTTCTTATTTTCTCGCAAAGTCCTAATTTTTAATTAGGTATTCAAACTAACTAAAGTATGAATATCATCAAGTGATATGGAGCCTTTAATTCTAAAGCTAGGATTGCACATATAAATGTTGCAAGCTACTATTGTTGCAAACACCCTCCACTTTTCTTGCTCCTCAGGAAAACAAGTATTGTAACCCCTTCAGGGTCGAAAACCCTCACAACCACAACCTCCTTTAGTTCAAAATAATTGAAACCTCAAGAGAAATATCAACCAAATTAGTGATACTATTAACCAAAAAAATTGATGAATTTAAAAGTGAAGTGCTACCACCTAAGTTGTACTTAGTTGGATTTTTCAGTGAGCCTCCAAAGTGTGAACAAGTCTCTTGTTCATAATCGGTGTTCAGAATTCCATGCAGGCCAATTTTGGCCCCTTTCAAATATTTTGCAAGTTCATACCCCTCGGGGAAATTGTAATAAGTTGACATCGCATGAGTTATTTTGTAAAAGACTTGTCTTTCCTAAGAATTAGACATCAATGTGTTACTCTAGAGTGTTTGTTCCTTGTTAATCATATGTTGCTTTTCAATGACTTATAATTTTCGAGTTTTTCACTCACACCTCCAAAGCTGGAGTATTCGTCTTGGTGGTTAGGCATTAAGAGGTTATTAAATTCTAAGTGTCTATGTATATTACCAAGCTTGTCATCACTTTTGAGTCTTATGAACATGCACTAGGCCCCCCCTAGGTTTATTTTTATTTCCGTCAATAAATAAAAAATTTGTAAAAACAAAGAATTTTTTTAATGTTTTAATTGTAAAAATTCACTTAAGAATATTAAAAGTGGGACTAGGGGGTCAAATTTGCCATGGGGTGCTCATTTTCTAACTCAGAGCACCCACATTACCCATAAATCCACTTTGAGAGTCAAAGTCATGATTATTAATCACTTAATTTGTTTTTTTTCTCAAAAAGTGAATAAAAAATAGAAAATACGGAGAAAAAACAACATTCCTAAGTCAAAGGAAATTTGTCTGGCACATGATTTCAGTTGATTGCAGTGGTGGCAATCTAGTCTGGATTTGAAGGCGAATCCGTAAAAGAGCCAAGCTTTTTATATGGGATTTGATTGAGATACCAATCAAAGGGCGACACATTTCATGATAGAGAGGGTGCACTTCTCTAGGTTGTATGGCAAAATTTGAGAGGAAGGGCGACCTACTTATTGAGAGGTGGTGCCTACCACTTTCTGTTAACTAACACTCACTCCCATCTCAACTCAAGACTCACTACCCTTCACTTTGGTCATCTGCAACTCGGCTAATGCGCCCCCAAGCTCTCTTTTTTCTATTTAAGAAGGGCTTTGGTTCCTCATTTCTCATGGTCAGAGGGTGGAACCCCTGTTGAAGATCTGAGCTCATTTGTAATATTTTTTATTGATGAATAGAAAGGATTTGAAGGTCCATGGTGTGTTGCATGAGTGTGTGGATGAATATTGTTAACGGTATATAGGTAACGGTGTTTCTATTTTGCTTTGCTTCTTGTGGTTATTAGCCTGGTCTTGTAGAGAGTTGCTATCAACTCATAGGGTAAATGATTCTAATTTGATTTCATTTACTATTTTTCTATGCTTATAGATTTAGGATTTGCATGTACTATTTGTCTATATGCATGTTATTCTAACCTCTTATGTAGGAAGTACCATATCTAATCCTCTTCTTTGCAAGTATTGTTAGTTGTGCAGGTTTATTAGTTCAAAGAGGCAGCTGATCTAGTTTGACTCTCCCATCTCTTCAAACACTTTTGGAAGGACATATTCCCTATGCTTCCCACCATTGGATTCCATAGATCCAAACATTTGACTTGAGCTCTCTTCTTCTTCCCTCTCTCCTTCACATTTAAATTTGAATTTCTTTTGGTTACGATCTGGCATGCTTAGCTAATTAGTGGTTTTTTCTAGAAAATCTAAAGCTAGTTTACTAAGTATGCTTTATTTTAGCTAGATCCAGTTATTCAAGCTCCATTTTTTGTAGATCTAGTCTTCATTTAAGTACTTAGTTCTTTCTTAAGATTATACTTTTCACGTACTTAAATATTATTATGATTTTAATGTTGTATTTGGCACATTTGGTGCATAACAGGTGGTTGGTTTTACTCTTTTAACGAACAGGCAAGAGGAGGTGCTGCCAAAAATTATGAGATCCAAGTCATCCAAGGCCTCCCAGAGCAACATATCTCAAACTTGTATGATTTGTAAACCTTATAAGCCTTTGGATCCTAATTTATAAGGACCAAAGGCATCCACCTTTAAATTGTAAAAAACTAATAATAAAAGCAGGTGGGCTACTCAACACCCACACTCCATCCCCCCCTAGGGATATGCATCATTTTTCGTGGCTTGTGTTTTTTTTCCTTTCTTGCATTGTTTTGCTTTGGATTTATTAATTGTTAGCTTAGTTTATTTGCTTAGTTAGATTAAGTTAGTTTCTTTTTCAAGATTTTTCCTTTTTTGCAATAAGAGTAATGAACCTCGACTTTATCCCCCGCATGTTGTTGTCCATCGTTGGCTTTCCTGAAATTTGGAACAATCAAAAAGGAGATATTAGCGATTAGTCTAACAGGAAAATCCATTATAAAGTTACTCTCATAATCAAGCGGTTGTACTAGACACACTATGGAGTCAGGGGGATACTCTAAGTAGACTTCATGTCTTGCTTCGTTGGACACCCGGTAGTGTTGCAATGTACTCATTCTAGAGGATAGCTTCTTGAGTGGGACAAACCAGAATATACCCACTTTAATCCACTCATCCATAATAAATCTAAAACTGACCAAGAAGCACGGAAAAATATTTCCTTTTATCAACAGTTATTTGACTCCATTGGCATTGGTTTACTATTCAATCACTTTTGTTTAAATCAAATTATGTGTCATGGTTGATGATATTATATGTCGTTGATTTAATTCATTATTGTTGCTCTCTTGTTTCAGTATTTTTAGACTCCTAAAATTAATTTCATTCTCGTAACTTAGCTTAAAATCCATAGTTCTATTTTCTTAGGGACCACCCCCCTTAGCTTCGCTAAGAGTTGGCCTAGATGGAAGAGTCAAGTATCAAGTGACAGCACTTGAATCGTGAATTTCCCCCAAGGACGCACCCAGTGGCTTGAATATTTATGCCACCTTACCTGAGGTGTGTATCAAGTGGCAACAAGAAGGATATAAACTTCTTGTTTTTCTTTGACAATGTTTTTCTTTTTGTCAAAAAAAATGACCATCTTTCATATTGTTTGCAAAACTAAAAAAAAAATGAATCTTGACTGCAAAAAAACTTTGGGAGGAGATAAGGTGTTTCTAATAGATGTATAATGCTCCTCGATTCATTTATAATCAATATCATATGCTTTTAAGATCAAATTCTCAAAGCAATTAAAAAAATCAATGCAAAAGCCAAATATGATGTCATTAAGAAAATTTTAGTCTTGACAAAATTTGATAACTAGTCAAAGATGGCATGTTTGGGACAATGTAATGCATGGCATATAATATATATTTGGGAGTTTAAGTTAATGTCTCTTGTCCAATTATCCAAGCAAAAATCCAACCCCATTCTGGGTAAGGTTCAAAAGGTTCGACTAAGTCATAGACTTCAATCTAATAATCCACAAAATTCATTGTTGCAAGTTGTACAAGATATTCACTCAAAAGAACAATAATACCTCCCTATGAATCCAAAAAAGTATTAGCTTTAGGAAGCCTAAAGGTTATCATTGGTTCAATGACACAAATCATTTTCCTAAACATTAAGGGGGTGAGGGGGAATTGGGTTCTTCCCGTGTTCCTTAATGTTTACAATTTGGTGATTCGAATCTAATTTCTTAACACCACATCAGTATTCTCAAAAATCTAGATCATTTGGCATGCAACCGACATTGGCCAACCCAGAGGTACAGATTTTGTTTTTTTCCTCTTTGAATACAACCAACATAGGCCAACTCAGAGGTCTAGATTTTGTTTTTTTCTTTTTCTCTTTCTGCCAATATTGAATACCATCTATATGTTATAATATGTTGACATATATTGATATATCAAATGGAATTAACAAGATCTACATCTCGAGGCTAAGTCAAGAGCAGGAGAGAATGATTCATCCTCGTTTAAAGCCCTCAAGAATGAATCAAGTCCACATAAATAGTCATGCAACTTGCTCACCTAGCTGTGGATGTAAGTCATGCATAAAAAAAGGGCTATGAATTCTATGTGATTGTACATGAAAGTGTGTGGGAATTGATGAATGAATAAACTTGCACCAAAAAAAGAAAGTAGGGTGATTTGCTATCATCATGATTGCCATAATTTATGAGAAATCCCTATGTCATTCTCTTGTGTAAATAAAACCCTTTGAGTGAGGGATTTTCATGAGTGTCAATTTTTAAGGTATATGCCCTCAATCAAGATCCGACAAAATTCAATCAACTATCAACTATTGAATGCTTGAAGAGGTCATACTATACATTAATATCATAAGCACAGATGCCCATAACAATTTTTTCGCTCTTGTATCTTATGTATGTTGTGGTAGTCCTTGCCCTCTAATGTGATATGAGGAATGAATCAAGCACTATTAAAGGAGCATAAGTAAATGGTTCCATATACTAAATATGCAATCAAAAATTATTTTCATTTTTGGCCTCTACAAAAGCCCAAACCAGAATTTTTATACTCAGAGCTGACCTTGGAGTTTTTGAAACCGCCCAAGGGTCAACCAAAGCCAACAAAGGGGAAAAGCAAGCAATATAACTAATGACTCCATGCGGATCAATAAATTGGCTCTTGGAAGTGGTATTGCTCCTACACATTTGTTTGCATGCTAGTTCTAGTTTGGAACAAGACAACTAATAACTAAAAAGAAAATAAAACCAAAATGCAAGTATACTTAAAACAATCAATGTAGATTCCAAACCCTTGACAACTTTGTTATTCTCAAAGAGCACATGTTTTCAACAAGAGGGATGTTCAGCCTTTATAGAGGTATTGAAAAAAAATCTAATAGAAAGGGTGGTACTTAACCGTGGGCATTTTGCATACCTCCTGCAGAAAGATTCTGAACCCCGGTGTTGCTACTCAAACTTGCAATTAAATATCACTGAGAAATTGTAAATTTGTTTATGGAAACCTCTAGAAAAAACCCTATCTTGACTTAGACTCTCGACAAACTAGAGTTAACTTGGGATTTATCCAACAAATAAGGAAATCTAAAAATTATTAGGAAATAGAATTCAGTTGAAGGTGAAAAATTTTGTGTTCATGCTATCGTTGTTGTCATTTGTGGACATGCATAGCTCAGCACTGCCAAACCATGAATCTCTTCTCCAACCCATGTGTGTAAACAACAAAATGGTTGTGATCATTTGGCTTGTTCTATATTATTGCTAAGGACAACTCATTCTACTTCAAATGGTATTGCAGAGCCCCAATTTCCTTCAAAAGTGCTCAAACTTAAGTCAGCAACCTCAGAAAAGGGATTGCAATGAGAAGCATAACCACGAAGTATAGAAAAAAAATGTCAAAAATTCTATACACTTGCAAATCATGTAAATTCAAACTATTTAAATCCTCGACACATAGATTGGGTCCTAATGATCACAAGGCATTTGCCATTGCTTAATTTTCTTTGAATATTTAAATCTAGGAATCACATTCGAGAATAGCTCAAGTTCATCACTTTCTCTACTTTCCATTGTGCCATGTGTGATACACACACTAGCTACAGACACCAAATCCAATAGCCGTTGGTTCAATTGTGGCATGTGTGACTCTACATAAGCACAAGCACCTTTTATGGATTCACATCATTATTACAGTATGAGAAATAGAGATCGCGAGGATTGTCAACGGACACATCATTTTCCACTCTTCATTTATAGTTGCAAAATACACCAACGAAATACACCCCATACACCATTTTGCAATGTGTAAATTCATTTCTATTTGAACTAGCATACCCCCGAAGCGGGGGAAATGAAACGCCGAAAAGAATTTCAATATGTTGAAAAAATGAGATTAAGTTGTGTATGTAGATAATATAAGTTTATGTGTTGAAAGCAATTTTAGTGAATCTATGGAGGGCATAGTAGTGGATGAAATTGAAAGGGCATAGTAATTGTACAATGTTGATTTCCAATTAGTGCCAAACTTGATCGCTACCTAGCCCTTTATTGTTTTACTCAAATATGTATAATTTTTCATATGACAAATTAATGTACGATTCATTTTCCCTGCCATCGATTACATGGGTTTCTATTTATTGCTTATTATTACTTGCAACAAAGTTTTCCTTTCAATTTCATCGACTACTATCCCTACCATAAATTAGCTAGAATTGCTTTCAAACACATAAAATTATATTTTCTATGTACACACAACTTTCTCTCATTTTACAACATATTGAAGTTCTTCAATTAGTTGAGTCAATTGAAAAGAGAAGTGTGTCTTTATCAATCCTTGCATGTGATCTAAAGATTTCAAACAACTTTCATTTGAATAGTAATGACATGAATGAATCACTATATTCTATCTGAATATATAATTTCCACATATTCCAATTCATTACAAATAACATTCTTCTCTAAAGCATGTTCATGACTAATTTGTTGGACTGCAACCACAACTCCACAATCTTATGTGTTCTACTTCTTGTATGTCAAGGCACATGCATACATTGAAAGGTACACAAATATTTGTTATAAAATTTAAAAAGGATTTCAAAGACTTGTAATGTAAGTGATGACATGATAATTAATCAAAACTAATATAAGCATCTTCATAACTGGCTTGGTTTTGAGCCCCGCCAAATTATTGATTATCTCTAAAACAAACATTTAACATTTGTTCTAATACTTTTGAATTGTGAGCTAAGTATGTATCTATGCTTACATCACAACCATTAACAATGTTCACACCATGCCTTATCTTCGCACCCTGTTGAGGGGGCCTCTTAGTTTTATCTATGTCATTACATTATAATATATGATATAACGAGCATAATCTCTTAATATAAGTAGACATTGAGTAAATAGGTTTAAATTAAGTAGACATTGAGGAGATAGGTTTAAATGGTTTATTAGTTAAAGCGGGTGCAAACCAACCATTTCATTGTATAAATAACCCATTAAGGCATGCATATAATTAGGTTGGACATCCTTCCTCATATGTTTTGTTGATGGTTGTGGATGTGTGTGCTTATAATATCTATTATTGAATGCGTGAGATCTTGGTGATCTCAACAATGATTTCATTGCCTCCACCATTCGGTATAGATGATAGCAACAACGGATGTGGGATTGAACCTGCAAGAGATGGTGAGATTAAGAACCTGCAAGAAGAAATGGATGCTCACAAATGCAAGAATTTCAAAGATTGTTATTACTAGTTCTATTCGATGATGATTGTCAAAACACAAAATAGAGAATGTTAATGCTACTTGAAAGAATGAAAAAATGCATGGTGTTCATATCGATGGCTCGACTATGAAGAGATGCTCAACTACAGAGAGATGTTATTCATTATGATAAAGAATCCTATGGTTCGGTTAACTACTTCAGATATCTTGAACCATTCATGGTTTGAAGAAGCTTAGTTTACTAATAATTGTACTATGAACATATGCATCCATTTGGTTCATTTCTTAGATTTCAACTTGCAGCATATGTTGTATTTGCTTTCGCAAGTATTGAAGTTGAAAAGAAGAAAGTCGTCGGTTTGAACAACCAAAATAAATTTCATGAGTTTCACCACTCCAACATGCCAGAGAACTGAAATAGATGAGTGCACATTGGATAAAGTAATGTGCATCTCTGGACACAAGGCCATACTGTGCAGCATCGACTATGTTAACGACGTGGAGAGTGATGTCCATTTACATTGATCTAATGCAAAATCCATTCTTCCTCCCTTTTCCATTAATTAATGGATCCAAAGTGGACATGGAGGAAACTTGAAGGAATTCTTCACACAACTAGTTAGGCTATGGTGGTCGGGTTTCACAGAGGCTTGTTTCTTCAATAAAGTTCTTTTCTTCTGCAAATCATCAAGGATTCTACTTAAAATAATTGGACAATGTTTCCTTATAAACAATTGCATTTTTCTTGGAAACATATTTTTTGTGAAATGTTTGATCACTCCTATACTACAATGGATTATGCCTGTAAATTCCTTCATCAATATGTAATGGATGTACAGTGTTGTTCTATCACAGAAGCAGATGAATCATTTTAGTTACTGCTTGAGGCTATCCTCATTATTTTTTTCGACGTACTTTGATTTTATACTATGTATGATTTCATATTTATTATTTGTGCATATGGTTCAGTGAAATTGCTAAGAAATCTTGCATCATAATGAAGTAGTGTGAAGAAGATCCACAAAAGTTGAATTCAAATGCAAAATTACATGCAATAACATAGCATTATTCGATTGCACATAGTTTCCAAAATAAATGGTGAATAAGTCACTTGAAGAACATTCGACTTGCAGGACATTGCACCCAAAGAGATGTCGATTCTTGCTATCGACTCAACAACAACAACCAAATAAAGAGAAAAGTCATGTGGTGATGCGTCCCCATCGATGAAAACTTTTTGACTGAAATGTTGGTACGATCGAATTGATTGGAGAATGGTTGACTGGATGGATGCAATACATGATAGTTGATTGACCACCGACCCAAGCTACAAAAATGGAGAAATAGAAGTCAGCCAAAGATTCAATGCAGACAATCGATATGTGTAAAATCTGTCGACAAGTAGAAGGAAGCAATGTAAATACACCATTGATGGCTATATGCTTCTAACAATTTAGCCCATCGATTGATGTAACCAGTCGTCGGACAATCAATTACCAACACATTGCCACTCATCGATCTACTAGTAAAAGCATATAAGGTCTAGAAGGTATACAATTATTTCCGAAGTTACAATTTTCAATCTCTGCCATTCAATATCCATCTTTATTTTATATGCCATAATGGATTTCCCTTGTTGGAAGTAGTTGTTACATATACTTTGGACGGACTCTTCAAAAGTTGTTTCACTCCATTAGCTTAACAACATATATTAATAAATTTAAATCTAACTTATCTAAATTAAAATGATTTGAAACCTTTTCTTATTAAACGCTAACTTAAATATTATAACAATCTAAAATATTTTTTAATTATAAAACCTAAATTTTATTATATAACCTTAATTGATATTAGTGATATCAATATTTGTCATCATATTTGATACTGTTTTTAGAAACATAAAAAAATTCACACATTTCCAAACTCGATTGATAAACAATTAAGTTCATCTAAATCCCTTTGATATCTTATGCCTTTGCACGCAGGCATATCTTTTTTTCCTAAATATAATATTCATAACCATTTGGATATCTCATGTTTCAGGGCAATGGCCACTTAACCCAATTGTCCACATTGTCCAACGATATCAATTTGAGATTGGATAGGAGTTTATTAGTTGATATGGAATTATGGAATCGGTATTGGAAGACGTGCTCCAAGCTTTATGTCATGGTTCAACCTTCTCCCTCGAAAAATTAGTTAGTGGAATTTTTACAATATACGGCAGTCTTATGATATTTTGTTACTATGAAGCCATGTACTATTTAAGGCATAATTATCCACTAAGTTTGGATAACTTAGACATTGATACCAAAACCCACTCCACTTATATGAAATAAGAGCAAAGTTGAAAGGAACTCTGTCCATTAAGTGAAAATGATATGGCAAGGTTGACGGGAAAAGATATGTATTAGAGTGTGATGAAATAGATGTATGTATAAAAGAACGGACGGTTGCAAAGCACTATTCATATCTAAGCATTAGCTTATTACGGCGTACTGCAATATATACGTTTAGATTATATTTCGTGTAATGCTTTCAGAAGTGTTTGTAAACAAGTGTTTGACTGCATGTAAACAAGTGCCACGATCTCATAGCTATGTCCCATAGAGTTTCCCAGCTATGTTTACCATGTTATGTCTATTTCATTATCATCTGCACAGATATATCCCTAGAGTTTCTGCCAATTTCTAGGATGATATTTATTATCGATGAATCGTTGGGGCGATAACAACGTCAACATATTCAACAATGGCGAAGAATTGCAGCTTTCTCATTTAATTATTCAACAATGGCGAAGAATTGCAACTTTCTCACTTAATTATTCAGGTATTATGAGAGATACTTATTAATATATCACTGTACAAGTTATGTTTCTGCAATAGACATTGAAGTATAAATTTAAGGGTTTTATGTTTATATCGAGAAATATAAATTATAACAATGGATATTGGATTTAAGCAGGTGCGGATTTAAGGAGGGAATTTTGTTTGGAAGTGTTGATATGTTTATGAAGCCGGTGCCCGAAAAATCTACAGACACCGTCACAACATACTATGTGAGCATTATGTTTCTGTGTAGATCAATTAATTTGTCTTTGATTTCATGACATATGCTTTTGAGGTGTAAGCACCAGATCTGCCTCGTTAATTTGTAGTAAAAATATTGTAATACACACACAGTGCAGTTATCTTTTACAGGGGAGGGGCACGACGAAATTGATATTGAGTTCCTTGGAAATGTTTTTGGCGAGCCTTACATTCTGCACACAAACATTTATATCAATGGGTCAGCGGATAGAAACATCTACGAGGGGAGGGGCACGACGAAATTGATATTGAGTTCCTTGGAAATGTTTCTGGCGAGCCCTACATTGTGCACACACCCATTTATATCAATGGGTGTTTCTTTCTTTTGAATACTATCAAGAAATCCAACTCTATCTATCTGGTCCTAGTTCATTGCATCTCATTCATCTTTGGATCCGGATGGAGGCATGAATCCCTTATTACAGAGATACGCACGAGAAAGAGCGATATTCTCACCGAAGGCATTGATATGTGGAGGGAGGGAGTGGAGGCAGGCAAGGTCATTTCCACAAGGTTTGCAAATAAGTAGGTAAGGAGCGGGGAATGAGGACGGGTTTCGCAGCAACTTCGAAGAAATATATTCATTATCCTCTTTCCTCTTGGAACTCGCCGAAAACGAAAGAGAAAACTTTGGGCACCCCAGAGAACAGAACCTACCTAAATCGGGGATAGATTATTCTCGTAGAAACCGATGGTGAACCGATTCACAGTTTCCTTGTAGACCTCGGCGTCGCGGATGCAGGTCTCGATTCTTTTCCAATTATTTCCGTTTTGGACCCGTTTATGCAGCCAGTGCGAGTAACCCCCAGATGGTACTCTCTATATCCCTTATCCGACGCCAGCTTCCCTGCTCCTTTATTCGTCACCACAAAGGCCAAGATCGTGAAGAAAAACAACAGGATGATGAGCAGAAATGTCACGAACAAATAGATCCATAGCAGACACGAAACCCTGAAGCAAGCACCTATGAATCCAGCCAAAGAAACCAGCATTATGAAAAGCCCGAGAGTTACAACCGGCCCAGTCAGGAACTCGCAGTCGGTCCCGAGAAAAACTTAACTAACGTGAAGGTGGGCTCGGCTCCGACCATGGACCCTTCGAAATCGTTGATATGTATGGACGACTGGCTGAGGGAACGACCAGAGCCGACCTCCAAAATGGTGGGCTATGTGCAAGGTGTCTACATTGCATCCTGCCTACGGAAGATCCAGCTGCTGATGTCATCACTGGAGAGTGGAAAGTACAGCGGCAACACCCTCGTGATAAGACGTGGATTTTCCAACAAAGGACGGTCCATAGTATTTGTTTAATAGTAATTGAGATTCATTTAATAAAATTTGACGAGGGGCAGCTGCCCATTAGCCGTCGACAGACGAGCCGAACCCTTAAAACTCCTTCGGCATAATTAACAAACACTCACAACCAATTTACCTAGTTAAAAACCTTGGTAAGATTCAGCTTTATTACCACTCAATCAATTTACCTCGTCAAAATCCTTGGTAAGATCCAACTTTATTACCATAGCAGGAATCTTTCATTTTTTAATTAAATGAAATTTTTTTAAGCCAAACCTACACTAACATCAATTATTTATTCTAAAGGAAGTTAGTCAACTTTTTCGAAATAGCAATGTTCTTTGTCTCATGTGCACCCACTTTTAATAAATTAATAAACAATTCAAAGATAATTACATCTCCCAAATAAAACAACCAACTCCATGAATGCACCGTATAGAGGTGTGCCAACCTCCTCTCAACTAGGGCATTGTAAGAAAGAGAATGATTCTTTTGTTATCTGCTTTCCAAAAGAGATTTGGGAGTAGTGGATGGAGTCATGTACATGGAAGAGTATAGAAGTGGTTCCTTGTACAATTTGATCACCCTTTCTTTTGTTGATTGATTGTGTTGTTGGAGCATTGCAGTGGTTGGGTTTAGTGTAGTTGATTCTCATGCCCAGCGTTGGAGACATCTTTGTATTGGAGATAAAGTAATGTCATCATGTTTATTTTTTAGCAAAGAACATTGGAGCGGGTAGCTCACCCTCCTTAACATTCTGTATTTTGTGATTCAACTTTTTCTTAATATAAGTTGTTTTTTTTTGTATGGAAAAAATATGATTCTAATTGTGTGTTTGACCATGAAGAAAATATCACCAATGAGATGTGTCTTAGAAAAATGTGTCATCTTGGCCCTTTCAATAAGCACCCCACAGGAGAGCATTTAATGTTGTCGCAACAAAGCATTTAATGTTGTTATTGTGGGATTATGAGTTGTTGGATTGACCATTGGTTCAAATCCAACGATTCAAATCCCCATGGTAGTAGCATTAATTTCTCTATTGTTGGGTGCTTATTGAAAACCTCTAATCAACCAATAATAAAATGTCACCAAGTGAAGTTCACCCTAGGAGATAGTGCCAATGGTGGTTGATTTCATCAAAATGTGTGCTAAAACCATGTGTTGTTTCTTCAAAACCTTTAACTATTTCATGCCCCAAAATCATGTGCATAAGAGGAGGTCACCTAGAGAAGTGTGTGAAAGTTGTTACACTCCTCATCAACAAATAAGATAATACTCCTCCACTTGCCTTGGAATATGTGTCATAGGAGAGCACTCCATATAATAAGCATTCATAATCTCCAACAAACCTTTCCCACGTGCGAAAAATGGTCCAATAAAGAAGGGCACTCAAGTATTAGCCTTCTAAATTATTATATTAACCTTTAAATGGTTAAATGAACCTAAAAATTATGTGTGGACTAAGGTTAAAATTTTAATCAAACCATAGTCCAGCCTCTAATTAGTCACCAATTGATTAAATCAACATGAACATGTGTGCCAATGAATGGAGGGGAGAGAGGGAGAGGGAGAGCGGGTGGTAGGTGCTTCATCAAGTAACCGAAAGAAATTTAATTTAAAGAAGGGAGAGAAAGTAGAAAGCCAAATCCCTTTTGAACTTGGGCGATGGAGTTGTTCTGGTGGCGTTGAGAGAGACTATGTCCTCTTCACAAAGAATTCCAAGAATGAAGCAAGCAAACTAGTTCCTCCATCAATCCAAATTGAAGCACCTGTAAAAGAAACCCTTACACTTGCCAAACATCTTGTCAAATCCATTAGTAAAACTTAAATCGAAGATGAGAAGAGCATACATAAAAAGTATTAAGCATGCAAATTCCCTATCTTAAACATAGGTATTTGAAATGAGAAAAGAAACTTCTTTACTCACCCCTGTCGATTAATACTAATCCTTCCAAGGCTAATAATTGACAAGTAAAGCAAATGCAAAAGAAACTCTACAGTTGCCTTAGAAAACACATAAGACAATGAACATCAAACTTGAGACAAAGACACCGTAATAGACCTCCAAAGCCTTTTATTCATCAAAATATTCAACACTGAAATTGTACATGAGAGAAAAGGTTCCCCATTCCACTCCTCAACACTCAGAATGGGCCTCACTTTTATACCAAAATGAGAGATGAGAGGCCAAGAAGGGAGCAATCCTCAACTAGACTGAGTGGGTGAGTTCGCTTGAGCTTAAGAGACAATATTTGGGGATATGTTTGTTGTGATCTCAATGTGGAGGCACCACATCTCATAAGAGAGATGCGCCCTCACTCCAATCCCCACCAATCCATTCTTTATCTGCCGCATAATCCACACGTGAGCTTGTGGAGGATGGCACAACTCTAAACATGGAATGATTTGCTACCTTCCAAATCTCTCTCAAATCACATGCTTTATTCAAGGAGTGAAGTCTCCCTCCATGAGAGACAAATTACCACATTTTCCAAAATGTTTAAACATGTTTCCTTGATTTTGGCAATTTGTCATTTTGTGTCTTTTTTAGCATTTTTTTTTGTCATTTTGTTGCCTTTTTTAGCAAAAATGCTTTAAGTGATAATTTAATCACCCAAAACATGGGAAAAGTGGGTCCTAGGGTAAAGAGGACGCTCTGAGTGTGAAAATGAGCATCCCCATGCCAAATTCCACCTCCATACCATACTTTTATTACAGTTTGAAATTTACCATTTAAATTATTAAAAAATAGCCTAAGTTTATGGAAAAAAAAAATATTTTTGTCAAAATTGACCGAAAATCCTAGGGGACCTAGTGCATGTCCATACGACTCATTATTGATGGCTAGCATGTAAAAATACATAGACACCTAGGCTTTAATAACCTCCCAAGGTTTGACCACCAAGGTAAATACACCAACTTTGGAGGTGTAAGTGAAAAACTCAGGAATTATACATCATTGAAGCGCAACACATAATTCCTAAGGAAAAAACACTCTATAGTATCCCCTTGATAGATAAACCTAAGTTAATCCAATCCATTTACAAAAATATCATGCTTAGACCAACTTATTACAATTCCCCATGGGGGTATGGACATGGATTGTTTTTTTAAGGGCTAGAATCTAGCCTGATGGATCTTGAAACACTGATGATGAACAATTTGATTGTTCAAGTCTTTGGCGGTTCACTCGAAATCCGCTAAGTGCAATTTAGTGGCTAACAAGTACTTTTCATGACCTTATGGGATGACTTGATGTTCAATTCCCCCATTTTTTTAAACTCTCCTTAACTCAATCTCAAAGCCCTATTGGCATTATTGTTTGCTTTGTGATTATATTTCCTCAAAACATGGGAAATTATGATCTCTTTGAAGCTATATGTCGCTTATTTAATTCTTGCAATGAGTCATGTTAATTTACCATGTGAAGGGGTTTTTGAATTGTTCAAGTTTTAGTCCCTAAAGAGGAGCATATGCTTATGTCTAATTGTTAGTGACTATCCCAAGACCCCACTTGTAATTCAATTCTTGCCTTCAATAGAGATCAAGGATGATCCCCCCTGCACATACCAACCCTCAAGGATTTTTGCTTTATTGAAGGAACTTAGAATTGTTGTTATCTCCTTCTTAGATACCTTTGCCTCTAGATCTAAATTAATTTCATCCCCAATAAACCTAGGAAATAACTTGATAATTTTCATAATTTCATTGATATTAGTTGACTCCAGGTCCTTAAAAAGGATTTTGAAATGTTGTTTTCCTCTCCTTGAAAGATTTCACCCTAGTACCATCTAACTTACTAATTATCAAATAGAGTTTATACTTCACCTATGATTTGCATATCTGTGAAAGAACTCAATGTTCATGTCACCTTCGGAGAGCCAAATGGCTCTACTTTTAATACTCTATTTGCTTTCCTCTTTTGCAAGATGATCATTCTATTTCCCTTCCAACTCTTTAAGAAAATTATATTCATCTTTTGAAAAACCCATACATCATTATTATCAAAAAGCCTTTTAATAATTTCTTCCACATCTTTAAATTTTTTTATTTTTTTTTGGGCATAGTTGCAAGTCCAAACTATAGCTTCCATCTTTACCCTTTTTATTTTGTCCACAAATTCTTTCATTGATGATTCTTCACTATTATGATCAAAATGTCTTCAATTGATACTATGAAATCCTCCATTTCCAACCAATTGTGGTTGAACTTAAAGGGGGTTGGGGTTTTTTCACATTTTGGTTCAATTTACAATATAAATGGAAAATTATTTGACAAACCTCTTTGTCCTGCCCATTATCTAACCCTTTATACATCTATATGTAACTTATCATCAACCAAAAATCTATCTAACCTTTTTGAAATTCCATTTCTACCTCTTATACTATTTCTCCATGTAGAAACTATTTTTACCAATTCTACATCAACCCGAGTATGGTTATCAAATAAATACTAGAAGACATATGCAATATCATCTTTCCTTTCTATTTCACCCCAAACTTCCCTTTGAATTAAGGTGATATTCAAATCCCCTCCTATTAAGACATTATCTCCTTGGAAAACACTATAATCCCCCAAACCTTTCCAAAAGGCCTTTCGATCACCATAAGGTCCATACATATTTATGGTTTTGAAAACCTTTACTATATATTTTAACCTTCCTTCCACCACAATACCTACATAAAATACACTGGAGGAGGATGCAACAAACTTAGGATTCCATCATGTTACATTCCTTTTGATAGGCCAACGACATCCAAAGAACAAAAATTCCAATTCTTCAAGAAAGATGACAAAACTTCTATATATTTGACCCCGCACACATGGTTTCTTAAATGAGAGAAACATTTAGATTGTACATCCCACACATTCCTTTTAGGGCTTCTTGTTTTGGGGAACCACCCCTACATAGTTTAGATATAGGATGATCATTTGGAGATTGCTTTCCCTCCCTAACTTATTTTCTTGCATGTGGATTTGCTTTGGATATGTGTTATTTTCTTCCAACGTGAATAAGGACATCATAGTCAAGTGCTAGACTACCCTCCACAACTCGACCATTTCCTAGATCTACATTTTTTTACCTAAGAAGGTAGGGAGACTTGACCCCAACACTATGAACATTTTGACTTTTATCTGAATCTAAATCCTAATTCTGTGATGCCTAATTTACGATATGATCTTCTTTTAGAGATAAAAAAGGAGACCCTGTCCCATCTGACAAAACTCCATGGTTTTGAGATTGACCTATAGGGAGAAATGCTAAATGTTGGGAATAGTTAGTGTTACCTAAGCCATAAGAAATACCCAAATTACCCAATGAAGATTTGTATTCTAAGTCCCCCATTCCCTCCTTAGAGTTACAAATAGCCCTAGAATATCTCCCTATACAAGGGAAATATTTTTTATCTATCTAAATATAAAAGGATTTGATGGCAAGGGACTTATGTTTAATCAAAAGCAACATGACCTTGAGACTCTTAAAGCTCCTAAGATCTACACAATTTATGTTGTTGGAAGTCCTCTTTTGAATATGTCTCTACCTCACACACCTTTAGATTATGGATTGCCTTACTAGTCACTTTTAAATTGACCTCCTCATCATCAATTGATTGAGATTTATTCACCCACACTTTTTTATTGTTACATCAAACTCTTTTTGGATGATTATTGTCTACCCATAGATTCCCAACGGCATCACAGCCCTTATAACGAAACAAAATTTTCCAAAAAACTTTTTTTTATTGAAGACCCAATTTCCCCAATTAATCTCAACCTTTGTTGGTAACCCCTCATTCAAATCAACTTCTACCAATAATTTTACCACTCACATATCGATTTTTGAGCTGAAGTCATCTTCTAGGGCAATGAATTGACCAAGGGTGTTTCCAACACTTCCAATAATTTCTTGGTTCCATAGATATAAGGGAATCCCTGGGAGAAGCACCCAAACCCATTGCAAAAGATTCGGCTCTGTTCTAGGATCAAAACCCTATTTCCCAAGTCTTCAAACATAGTCCCGAGGGTCCCCATTTCCAAGCTCGATCTAGGACAAGTATTACATTGCTTAAGATAATGTCCTTGTGATAGGATGACTATAATTTTTTAGGCTTGGAAACAAATTTTTATGCAGTTCACTAGGCACTTTTGATGTATAACATGCGTTTTTGAATGAGGGTCTACTCCAACACAAAAGAAAGAGCATACTTTGATTTCCTATAACAAATATAATAAAGTTCCTAGTTTTCCACATAAATAACATCTTCTTTTTATTTGGCTTTGTTTGTCAAACTTTTTTCTTTCTTGGAGAGATATTTCTTCTAAAATTTATTGGATCCTTTCCTATATTTGTTAGATGATTTATGGAGCCATGTTGGTTGCTTAACTGTTCTTGAGGTTTTCTAGAAAGACCTAGGTTCTGCGCAGTTCGAGGAACCAACAAAACCCCTTTTCATCGGCCCTTTCGGCAGCCTGCGAACAGGATGAGGTCTCACCCGAGGCGAAGTAATGGGGGGGCTACGGAATCAGGTTTCTAAAACCAAGTGATGAGCGTTTCAACAGATTGGCGAGCAGCGCGCTACAGGACTAGCACTGCGGATTGAGGACTGTGCGAAATTCACCTTCTTCGCAGTTAACACTTAGACTATCGCGCATCCAAGGATTGCGCGATGGGGAACGATTCTTCGACGATAGGACATCGCCACAGAGGGTTGCACTTCCTTCAACACTTATGCAGCTTCAATAGACCTTAATTAGTGTAGTTGATGCATTTAACAAGCACAATAGTTTGCGAACCTTCCGACTTAAACAATATTATGGATTGCAACATAACTGCGCACTTCTGGTGCTGCGCTTAGGGAATCGCACTATGCCAACTTCGCGGGCTTAAGTGTTTACCCGATTGACGTATGCTTTCAATAGACTCATGATTACTTATGCATTTAACATTCATCCACATATGTGGATACTTAACATATTATTCCCACCATTATCCTTATGGCGAATACATACAAAAGCAAGAACACATGAGCTCATAAACAAGATCTTAACCATTCACATAAGCAAATACACAGATTCAAGCACATAATCAATCACATAACACATAATTTAACGTGGTTCACCCCCAGGATGGGAGATACGTCCACAGGAACTATTGTTATATTATCTTTGGGAAGGGTACAACAGTTCCAGTCTGCACACTCAGCTGCAGACTCTCTTCTCTCTTCAGTAGGTCTCTGCACACGCAGCTTGCAAATCCTTTTTACAATAGCATTCAGCAATAACAAAACAGGTATTACTCGAATATTGTACAATGAAGTTTATTCAACAACCCTTTCCCTTACAAAAATGTGTCCTTTTATAGATCGTGCCCATAGGTCACGTCCTTACAATCAAGTAGGACAAAAACCCTAAGGTTACCCAAAACTAGTGCGGTTACCCGCCACCCTGCCTGTCACCGTCGACAGCTTACTCCACTCGCTTCAGGCCACCTTGTTGGGTCACTCGCAACCCGCATGCCCTTCTGACATCCGCAGTCTTCACAAAATGGTTATACCTCATCGTGGTGCATCGCTTTCCACTCCTTTGGCCTTCCTGTCACTTTCAACTTCGTGGATTAGCTTCTAACTGTTTTCCACCACCCTCATTGACAAGTCGCCTTCCTCTATCTCCACTCTGCTCCTTACCCAACTGTCGGGGAATCTTGGAGTCAGCTACCCAAAATAGGTCGCTTCCACAACTCAACCTTACCCAAAATAGCTGTTGCGTTGGCTCTGCACATCAGCATGACTTCGCATCTTTGACTACGCAATCCGAACTGAGCACTCTGCAAAACTGTGCCATTTGACTTCGCAGTCCGAACTGCGCAGTTTGCAAAACTTGTACTTCATCAAAACTGTGCCCACTTGGGCCAAGCACAACAAGCCATTTTTTTTTTCTAGAAGAAATTCCTTTCTTTATTTGGTTCCCATAAGTCTTTACATATGAGAAACATTATCACACTTTTGGGTCAACTTTGTTTTAATAACCCGTTTTGTGGACTTTCTTTCATTCAAAAATATTCATACAAATTCTCACCAGTTCACTAGCATTTTCTAAGCTCTTCTTTGTTATATTACACCCTCTAGTTTTTATCATAACATAAACTTTCTTGGGGACAAAATGTGGCATTTTGGTAATAAGATCTACTTTATGAATTCATCTTCAACATATCCACTATGATATGCTAGTTTTTCATAACCAACAATGAATTCATTAAATACCTTGAGACTAATTAACTCCATCCCATGGGTGGTAGGTGTTTTTTTTCTTCGGGGGGGGTCATCTATGGTCCCAAAGGAACTAACAAAAGTTGTTTTTCTTGGGGATTAGGAAGGATGACAAGCGATCAAGTAGAGGCCTATGCTCTTCTTCGAGGCATAAAGATGGAAAATTCATCATATATAAATGCCATGCTTGCCCTTGGAGATTCCTTGATTCTCATTCAATATATAAATAAAAACTCTCTTCTAATTGACGACACTCTTGTGAGCATCATCGCAACCATAAAGAGGGAAACACAAATGTTTGATGAGGTCCAATTCTACCATATTCTAATATCCTTGAATCTAGAAGCAAATTGATTATCCAATCAATTAGCCTCTAGGATTGAAGAAGGCTATATGATAAAAAATGGGGAGTATGTATTCAAACCTATCCCCAAAGTTATTCACCCACTCATTGAATTGTAGTATGGGAAGGACATGTTGCAAAGTCATTTGCTGCCACATTCAATGAAGGGATGTAGCATTAAATCTTTCATTGACGTCACACATACCTTTGCTTTGCCAACTCTGGCTTATTGAAGTCATGGATTTTTGAAGGGATGGTGAATATGGGATTTATGTTCTAGGAGGTTGAGCTCAACCGCTACATTGAAATAATGTAAGTTAGACTTGGCCTTTTCTGCTCTATTTATCATTGGTTTCCTTATGCATCGAGACTCATAGTGGTAGTGGTATAAGCTTTGTGTGAATTTTTCCCGACCTAGATGTTCTAAGGCTCTCTTAGACAACCACTCACATGCAATTCCTTCTACAAGGAATTTGTGTTTAGATTTTCCAGTTGAGATAGTGAAATAGGGTAAATCCATCAGGTGGTTGTTGGGATCATGCATTTTGTGGACTTGTTCCTGTTCGAATTCTTTTGGTTAGAATAGGGTGTTTGAAAGCTATCATACTGAGTGGGGTTTGTTCATGTTGTGGCCAACCATAGATGACCATTCCTCCAATTGTCATAGGGATATTTAGGAAATTCAAAGGTTTTTGAGGTGGAAAGAGGACTTTATTAGCATCAATCGAACCTTGATATTCTTAGTTACCATGAAATTTTATAAATTAGAGCATCAACAAGCCTCTCAAAATGGCATAAGTATGGTCATTTTGGTTAATCAAAAGAGGGAAATTCAGGACTTAGAAGAGGAATATGCCAAGCTAAAGGCTATGGTGATATCCCTTAGTAAGGATTCGACATCCTTAGTGACTCATATGAATACTTTAGTTGGCTCTTTTCCCATTGAATTCAAGGAAGAAGAAATTGCTCACTAGCTTTAGGAGGGTATGGAGATTGACCAACATGATTCATTGCCCTCGAATCAAGGCCAAGATGATGCTTTGAGCATGTGTGATTACTCCTAATATACGACGAATTTATGTTTTGTAAGTTTGTTTTGTTTCTAGGTGTATTTTGTAGAATCTACTTAGCTAAGTGTTCTAGGCCAAGATATGTAAGAATAAATAGAGAATCCTATAGGCTACATAGAGCTTCCATTTTAGAGCAAAAATTCTTAACATATTATGCTCTCATTTTGTACTACAATTTTGTTCAACTTAGCTGCAACATTTTATAATATAAATTTTAAACTATTTCTGTTAAAAACAAAATTAACTCCATGCCCATTAACATGCAAAGGTTAGTGGCATGTGACATTTCCTTATACAATCTTAATATTGTTATGATGGTTTATTTTAGAGATTCAATATCTTCTATTTAAACTTTATAGAATGGTTGTTTTCCAACCATTGATATGTTGTTTGATTTGTACTCTAATGTAGTAAGTAATTTAGCCAACCAAAACATCAAAATCCCTTTAAACAGGGATGTGGCTACAACGATAATACCATAATTTGAAAACTCATTGTCTTCTTAGACAAAGTGGTAGAGATTTACCCATTTCTAAAGCTTTTTGTTTTTTGGCTCGTGTTGAGCTCATAACAATATAGAGGCAAGTTGAGAGATTATTTGGCATCTAGTTTTTCATTTGCCTTTGATTGGGGCCAAGGATTTGGATAATCAACTCTACAATAGCTAGGGAAAGGTTATATCTTAACTTTTTATTTGAATTGGTGCCTTTGGCTTTTTGCTTCTCTTATTTCTTCTAGCTATACTATTAGATATTGCATCTTCTCTTGATCAAACTTGCAATACAAGTATTTACAACTTCTTGTATTCTATCAATATTTTTTTCTATATATTTACACATGATGACTCATTTCTACTTGTATCGCACCTTAGATCAACCATGACTTTTTTTAGATGATCCAAGTTGGAATTTAGCCTATTTTGTGTCACCAATTTTTCAATCTTATTTTGACTAGTATGCATCCACTTACCATGCCAATTATCTTTGTTCTGGGGGGAAATATCCTTCTCCCTATATTATTGTGGACTAAGCTGGGATTTTCCAATGGCTTGGAAGTTCATCTTCAAAATAGTTCCATGCTAGCAATCCATAAGCAACCCTTTCTAATCTAACATGTGCCACCTACACATATATGTATCCATAGGCAAGCACTTGGACTTAAGGTCATTGCCTAGAAGATGTTCTTCCATCTAGTATTTTTATTTCTCTTAGAGGGGGTTGGTTTTGATCAACATAAGGGAGGGACCTTACAACAATAGATTTTATATTTGTTGGCCTAGGTTTTATTAATAACCTGGACCCTAGATATTTTGTATTTTGTACAAAGAAGTGGTAAGGGTTTTTCTTATCCATGTATTATTTTATTGTAGGGATACTGTCAACAATATGACCCTAGATGTCAATGGATATTCTATAGGAAATCAAAGATTGTCTGACTAGTAGGAATCTTATTCAATGGAGTAGATTTGCATTGGTTAAGAATGTATTATGTAGTTTACAAATATCATGGCCATTGATTTCAAGGTATGATAATTTAGGATTTAGTTTTACCCCTTTTAGCTATATACAAATGACTAATTTATGTGGTGTCATCTCATCAGATAAGGCCATGTTATAATTTAATTGGAAAACACAATATGCTTGTTTATTAAGCCTTTCTTTGAATTGAAATTGGCAAGCTTCTCACCATTCAACGTGGGCTATATCAATAATACTTGAACAAGACATTTAGCACTTTATTCATAAGCGAATAAATGATAAGCATAAAATCTAATTAAGATAAATGTACATATTTGTGGTCTATGGAGACCCACCTTCTGCATTCTTCCTTTGTTAAAAAGGGCAATAACACATGTGCCACTCTTGACCTTGTCGTTATAGCATTAACTTCACTTCATTTTACTGAAGTTGTGAACAAAGCTATGGAATTCGATTTAGTATAAAGTTCTTTTATCAATGTTTTAGGGAATGTATGGTGGTCTCTACTATCTTTTTCCAAGGAACAACCTTGCGGAAAACCCTCATAGTACTTCCCATGATTCATGGATGGTAAACGGGGTAAACATTGGATTTTATTACGGGGCCTAACCCCAAGGGGATCAAGAGAGTCGAACTCGTGACCTCCCCAAATTTGGGGGGAGAGATCTCACATCTGGATCATGACCACTTGAGCTAACCCCTGGGGCTTTAATGATTGCATTCTATCTATTATAACAACTTTTTATTTATATATGTTTGTGAGATTTACAATTTCAAAGGATGAGGAGGTTCTACCAAGGGTAGAGTTAGATAAAAAAAGACTCTTCTAAGCCATTATAAGTGCTTGGTGTATGATAATCATCCTGTTGATGATGTGGGTATGAAAATAAGGTCGTAAATCAACTACGATAGGCCAAGGGACTCAAGGACTTTCCTCACCTTCACTCATGGCCTGCTATCCTATTCAAATGTTCTCCCCTTATGTACTTTAACTAGAGATAGAATTCAAACCTCAGATAGAGGGATACAATTCCCAACCAAATCCACAAAACCAATCAAAAGTGAAATACAACTAATGCACTTTGATCCCATGGTTTCCATGTTTTTTGTATGTTGATCCAGTCTATGTATTGGATCATTTGTATTGCATTTAGATTGAATGGGATAAACCTCAACTCCTTCGGCGACTCACATGATTATGACCAAACAACAAAGGGTCCAAATACTATAGAGATTCGCTTGAATTTATACCTCTCTCCTTAGCTCCTCCAACAACTCACATGATTATGACCAAACAACAAAGGGTTTAAATACTAGAGAGATTTGATTAAATCAAAACCTCTCTCCAAAGGAAGGAAGGCACATTCATGTTTCAGAGTTTGGAGTGTTGTTGATGCTATTTTGGCCTTTGAAGCCTACCCTTTCTTATTTTCCTTGTTCCCTCCCTTTTTTTGCTAAAGATAAGAAAAGAAAGGGAAACCAACAAATATATTAGCACAACTCAAAAATTTGTTCATTTGAGAGCCAAACTAGGGCAAAACCGAGAGCTAAGACTAACATGGCTATTTGTTAGCTCTTTAGCTCTAGCTACACTACATAAACAACTGCTCTAATAGCTCTAGCTAAAGTAACTAAACTGAGACTCTTCTGAGCCATTATAAGCGTTTGGTGTGTGCTAATAATCATGATGACTACGTGGGTATGAAAACAAGGTTGTAAATCAACTACGATAGGCCAAGGGATTAAGGAACTTACCTCACCTTCACTCATGGCCTGCTATCCTATTCAAATGTAAGTCCACTTATGTACTCTGACTGGAGCTAGAATTCAAACCTCAGATAGAGGGATACAATACCCATCCCAATGCACAGAACCAATCACAAATGAAATGCAGCTAATGCACTTTGATCCCATGGTTTCCATGTTTTATGTATGTTGATCATTTGGAGTGAATGAGATAAACCTCAACTCCTTCAGTAAGTCTCTATATTGGGTCATTTGTATTGTATTTGGAGTGAATGGGATAAGCCTCAACTCCTTTGGCAACTTAGATGATTATGACCAAACAACAAAGGGTCCAAATACTAGAGATCTTCACTTAAATTGAAACCTCTCTCCTAAGCTCCTCCAACAACTCACATGATTATGACCAAACAACAAAGGGTAAATACTAGAGAGATTCACTTAAATTGGAACATCTCTCTAAAGGAAGGAATGCCCATTCGAGTTTAAGAGTTTGAAGTGTTGTTGATGCAATTTTTTCCTCTGAAGGTTTCGCTTTCTTGTTTTCCATATCCCCTCCCTTTTCTTTGCTGAAGAGAAGAAAAGAAGGGGCAACCAACAAAAATATTAGCACAACTCAAAAGTTTGTTCATTTTAGAGCCAAACCAAGGCAAAGCCGAGAGCTAAGCTTGGAATGACTATTTGTTAGCCCTTTAGCTCTAAGTACACTACATAAACAACTTCTCTAATAGCTCTTGCTAAAGCAACTAAGCTTTTGATTGTTTAGTAGTTGGTTGGTTAGAAAACCGATTGAGAAGTTGTTCAAACGCTTAATAAAATCCCTTATAACTACAACTGTCATTTGGTCTCCTTATATCTACCGCAACTCAGATCTCAAAATAAATCAGTTCTCAGAGATGTTCTTCCAAATGCATCAGGGACTAGAGGTGCATGAGTTCCACTCTCAAACTGATATGATGAAAATAATTCAGGAATTTTGTGTTCCTTGACAATAAGTGTGTATGCAAAAAGAGAGAAATGAAACTAGATGCAAAGCCATTTTTTTATATCGTCAATTAATAAGTATGATTTAAATGCAAAGTTATAAGAGAGTATGCATTGTTGCTAGGAATGTTGCGTTCCACGACACTAAGTGTGCACACAAAAGAGAGAAATGAAAATAGATGAAAAACCAATTCTAATTTTATTATATCATCGGTTAATGAGTATGATTTAAATGTAAAGTTATAAAATGGTTTACATTTCTAAAAGATTACACAAACCTCCCATAAAATAAAAGTATGGTTTAAATACAAGGTCATAAGATGATCTGAATCATTGAAAAATTAACCAAACCTATATGCAAAGCCATTACATCACATACTACAAGACCCATAGTAACTCAAAACCAATAGCTATAACCATTTTATAAACCAAAACCTTTACCTTTTGAGGGAGTTTCTTTTTGTTTTGTTTTTAATTATGGAATTTATTTATTTTTTAAATATTTATAACCATTTTATAAATCAAAACCTTTAACTTTTGAGGGAGTTTCTTTTTGTTTTTGTTTTTAATTATGAAATTTATTTTAAAAATATATATTTAAATACAGAACAACTCAATTACATCGCTTTAACCCATTAAATTAATCCATAAAATTAAAAAAAATGAAAATGAAATTAATCCCTTTTTCATAATGGAGAAATACAGTTTGACCAAACAATTGGATACCATTCGAATCAAAAGTATAATTGTGATAAATCATTGCATGTACATAGCTTCCCAAAAATTAACCTTTTTCATGATGGAGAGATAAAGTTGGACCAAACAATTTTATACTTATTAAAGTAAAAGTATAATTGTGATAAATAGTTTCATGTATATAGTTTCTCAAAATGATTGTGATAAACTATTTTTGAATGGTGGTTTATTGAAGGGTTATAATCATCGGGAAATATGTTAATACTTATTAGTTTGGAGAATTAAGGTATGATTAAAATTACATTCATTACATAGAAGCTCAACAAGAGCATCGTGTCACTTACAAAAAATTGAACCCGGGTAAGGAGAGTAACAATAATTCCTCCCAACTACCCAAGCTACATCCAATGGACTATAATAAACCATGTATACATAGATGATCTATAAACCATAAAAAAAAAAACCTTTCCCATTCTCAAAATCACTAATATGAAATCATAAATATATATGGTTGTTTAGAAGAATAAATATATATAGTTTGATTATAAGTTTGCAAGAATAATAGTGTAGACCTATGTGCATGGCCATAACTACCATTATATTTATGAGAATACCTCATGTCAAACTTTTATAAAAATCGGCCATCTATTTGACAACGTCACTATCAGCCAATTATTTAACAACCTAAAATCAAATTAATGGGACATATAATGCCCTATTTCCATGTAAATGACAAATTATCGTCTTCACCAAACAAATAAGTTAACCATAACAACTTTCTTTCCCATTTTCTCCGAAATTTGTTGAACATAAGAGGCAGCAGTTTGTTTCGTGGTGTAAGCCAAAGAAAGTAGGTGGATGGGCTTGCCACTATAGAGGAGTTTGCAAACAAAAACACACCATCTCTATCTTTTTTTTCCAAATGTTATAAATTTACACCTTCATTTCAAACTTCATTTGTGTTATATATGTACACTTTTAACTGTACACCTTCATTTCACACTTCACTTTTGTTTTATATATACACTTCTGGATTTTGCTCCTCACACTCATTCCAAAATATAGAACAACCAAGTGATAACCATGTGAATGACTCTAAAACCCCATACTTCCTTAAAAGAACAAACAAACAAACATATGGCAACCATGTAAATCTCGTACTTTCTTAATAATTATTAGAAAACCAAATTAATAAGACCAAGTAATGCAAAAGTAAATCAATCCATGTACAATATGTAAATCTCGAGAAATTGCAAACCGTAAAAATTTCATCATAAGGCATTACAAGGTAAGACCATGCAAACTTGATTACAAACACACCATGAAAAGACCATGTCATTGTCAACCATGTTGTTGAAAAATTCCAAACAAAGCCATTGGATATATATGACCACAAACCAATCATTTGCATACCATAAACAGTGAAAACCTAGATAGCACCACAATATTGGAGACTTATCCAAATGCACAGCAATGAAGAAGGCTAGACTTTCGATGATTTTGACTTTTTTTGTCTGCCATAATCAGAATATGACCATACAATCTTTGATGAAAGTGTAATTTTCGATTGTTAAAATCATTATTTTTATTGCGTAAATGAATCTAACACTTGAACACCCCTGATGCAATTTGTTCGTGTAATATTAAGGATTGATATATGTAATTCCATCAATCCAAAATCATTCTTGTCGAATTTAAGATAAAAAATTATTGTTTCCCTTCATGTTATCTTGAGTTGCTAGACAGAGCTAATTTGTAAATTGTTTAGATTACAACAACAACAATTTTATATTGAAGTAACATGAACCCCAGTTGTACCAAAAGAAAATTTCAAACAAACTATTGAGATATCAACCCCCCCCCCCCCCAGAAAATGGTAGTTTGCCTATCATTACAACATAAAAAGGACAAAGCATTGCAAACCAAACAAATATAGAGTTGTGTGTGTGTGTGTGCGCGCGCGCAAATAAAATGGGTGTGGGACACTATTAGTTAAACATACACACTACATTTGTATTCATCATGGATAACAATTCTCCCTCTCAACCACTCAAGTTAAAATTAATTTATACAATTTACCCATAGAATCAATGTATTAAGCACACTTCATAGAATCAATATATTGAATGTTAATTGGGTCTAGCTCCTCAATGATGGGTGGAGTATCCACTAGAAACATCATCAATATAAATCCAAAAGACTACACAATATGTCCTACATGGAAATTTGCACTCTAAATTTGATTATATAAACTTCCATTTAATTTGTATTGTTATTCTATTTTAAAAATAAAACATAATTTAAATTTACGATGCGATGATTATCATCAATTGAAATTAAATTTGATTTATCCAATCACTAAATAAATAAAATAATTTATCCAGGGGTGACGAGAGCGGGGGGTTCTTTACGATCCCGATGGAAATCCGAAGGAACAATATACATGGGGCCTAGGAAGGACTACCAATAACTCAGCATAGACTCTCGCCTTGTTCCAAGGTATGAAAATTTTAACCAAGGCAGGAATCTCAGAGGCAATCATCATAGGCGATGCTAGAATTCTAATTAAATCCTTCATCTCCAATTCTCTCCCGAGAGATCTCAAGCTAACAAGATTGCATGCAAGAATCTTGGAAATGATAAAGCAAACGAAAAAAGTTTAGTTTTATTACGTACTCTGGGAGAACAACATGGAGGTAGACAAGATGGCCAAATTAGCCTCGTCTCTGCCTCAAGGCATCCTTCATTTTCCTAATTCCAATGATCAAGTGGAGGCTATTCCTTGCTAAGTATAACCATGTGCAAAGGGAATGAGTGCTCATAGGCAGATTCAAACATGCCCAAGATCACATGAAGGTGAAGGATGACCATGGGCCGACACTTCAAGGTCGGGCTCAATGTCAATTTGAGCGGTCATGTCCTGCATTACATCAAGATGTAGGCACATTATGATTATTTGGAAAGCTAGGTGATGGGCGTCAAGCTTGCACAAGGCAGACAAATGGGGGATCAATTACACGCTAGGATGCAAGGCACACACTGAAGGTATAATGAAATTTAGTGGAAGGGGAGATTGACAGGACTAGCCCTATACTTCGCATCAATCGGCATTACTCCTGCACAACTCATAACAACTCTTGAGCATCATGACGTAAGGTGACAATCTAGCTTTCAAGCAATCATAATCTATAGCTCTACTCTTAGTCAAGTTCATGCAGGCCCTGTAGAATTGTGTTTAATCGCTCTCAGGAATTGGAGGCAGAGGAGTAAGGGTTCAATTTATAGAGGAAGAGAGATCTTCTGGGAAATTCGGCACACGGTGGAAGGAGGGATATAGAAACAAAGGTGTCCAGATAGCTAGGAGGACTGGATAGCATGGCTAGCGAGGATTGGAGTGAGGAAGAGGAATGTTGTGTCACCCACAGTCTCAAGAGGTTTAAATCTAGCCGACAACGTCTCAAGCGATGAGTGCACTCTCTCAAGACGGATATGCTCTCACTCGATAGGGGCATATAACAGTGGAAGGAGACGGAGGAGCAACTGAGATTGGTTGACAGAGGAGACACCCATTATCAATTGGTAATCCTAAGCATATAAATCAAAATGCAAAGGGACACGAACGAAGAGCTAGAAGCGCGTGTTTCCCTTCTAGAATTGGCTCTAGCTAGCCTTTCGTGGAAGGATAATGATGTTGCAATAGAATCCCCTAGAATTGAAGACTGGAATATAGGTCCTCCGAAGCTGATAAGATGTTAGTTAATGTATTTTACATGTCTTTTTTGCTTAAGCAATATGTTATGAAGTATAGTTACAGGATAAGTATTTTAAGTAGGGTAGGATAGAAGTAGTTATGTAGTTATGGTATCCCAAAAAACAAACAGTATTTTGGTACATTGGCCTTGAGCCATTTTGTTTTTTGTAAACTCTATGGGATTTCTCCCACATATTAATATAAAAACTCCTACTAGTTCTAGTAAAAAATAAATAATTTATCAAACATTTTATATTATTTTCTTAAAGATTGTGTATCTTATATATATATATATATTTTTTTTTTAACAGAAACGGTTGAGGAGCTTTTATATAAAATGAAAAACATATATTACAGAGATCTGAAAGTAGACTGTTCCCAAAGGAGGACTACGTCAATGGCTCCTTGTTCATCCTTTACCAGTCTATACTTATCATGGTACTTTCCTATTCTATGGAAACTGTATCTCCTTACAAACTTCCCAAAAAGGTAAGTACAAAAGCAAAACATTGCAGAAAGAAAATGACTTGTCTTACTGTCCAAAAGGAGTTTTGGACTACATCTGCTGTAGACAAAAACAAAATTGTTCCTAAACTATACTTCTGATAACCCTGAGGTGCTACCATTGCCTCATAACCGAAAGGGACTATACGACTTTTATGTATGGGGACCATTACAAAAATACCAGAAAAAGCCAAGACCAAAACCAAAGAGCTAACGCTGGCGATGAGATTCATTCTGCTTGTGGAGAGTATCAACCTGAGACTCCTCATTACTTCTAGCCGTTCCACCTTTTCCTTCTTGCAAGTCCAGAGTGCTTTGCCTAATTTAAGCTCTCATGTTGTCGATCTTCACTTCCACGTCCATTACACTTCTATGAACATCAGCAATTTTATAATCCAAATTGACAGAACTAGTAAATACCTTATCAACGGTTTTAGCCAGGCTGGCGACCTTCCCATTTATATGACTGCTACAGTTTCTGACCTCTGAATGCGAAGCTTGAGCAAGGGAATAGAGGTGAGTGATAGCCCTCTTGATTTCAATGTTCTCATTGCGAAGCAAACGTATCTGGTCCTCCATGCCCTTCATGTAATTTTTAACCTCAACCAAGAGACTGTCGAACACCTGTGAAGAGCCATTGCTTTCACCACCTTCCTTGGCTAAAGGAAAGAGCAAGTTCTTTTCCATTCCCAGGAACTTAGACTTACACGTTTCACAGAGAGCAAGAAAAGCACTTACCGAGGAGCCTTCTTGAGCCGTCGCCTGGCAATCATCCTTCGCGGAGAGCACCTTCAGGGTTTCCAAACTTGCAATTCCTCTTGAGTTTGATAAGGGCCTCCTACAACGCAGGCACTGAGACAAGGATGGAGCCGGAACACAAATAGAAGGTTACACATAATCGTCCATCTCACAACTTGAAACTCCTGCTCTGTTTTTTCGCAAATGCCTCCTATCCAGACTCCCAAAACAATAATTAATACAACTGCTCCCAACATTAAATCCTTTTCTGACCTGAAAATCCACCGCATTGAAGTTCGGCATGGAGACCACGTGTCACATTCATGTGACCTGCCCCTTTTCATAGCTTGGGTCGCGTTAGAAGTTCCATAATTGATAATAGACCTTGGCTTTAGCCATTTGTTTGCAACGAGTAAAGTTCATAGTTGATACTTGAATGAGGATGAGGTTGTGGGAAATCCAATATAGTGAGGTAAACCTCCTCTTATCCCATGAATTTTTAGATCCATCAACACCTTTAGCCAGTAGAACAGTGTTATGGTACCCAATTTTTTTCATAGGTCTTTTGATCGCAAACTAAGACGCCACATTAGAGCCCAACTCCTTTATTGGCCATTGTGTCTACTTGCTGGTTATTTGCTCTCAGCACGTGGAGGAAGTTGATAGATTTGTATTCATTTACAATGCATTTTAGGAGATTATGCATCTTGGTAATTGGATTCTTACGATTCTTCGTCAGATTCCTCGCTTCCCTTACGACCATAATTGAATCTCCAAAGACCACCAATTCCTCCATGCCGACATTCCTCGCTAGCTCCAGGCCTTTGATTAGTGCTAGCCATGCTGCACCATTATTTGTCCTCCTGCCAATTCCCCAAGCATACTCTTTCAACTTGTTTCCCAAAGAGCAATAAGCCTGCAACTTTTGGGGATTATCGGCCAATTGCGTTGTGTAATGTTGCTTACAAATTGGTTTCGAAAGTCATTGCTCAGAGACTAAAGGAGGCCATGTCTTCACATGTTACAGCTAAACAGTTTGGGTTTTTACAAAATAGACAAATCCATGATGCAATTGGAGTGACCCAAGAACTTTTACATTCTATCAAGGCAAGAAAGATGAAGGCTTTGTTGTTGAAAATGGACCTAGAAAAAGCTTATGATCGTGTGAATTGGTCCTACCTCAGGCTTATTTTGATTCAAATCGGTGTTCCACCTTTGGTTCAGATTTGGATTATGGAATGTGTATCCTCTATGAATATTGCTATCTTAGTTAATGGAGCTCCTTCGTCTTTCTTCCAGTGCTCCAGAAGGATTCGGCAGGGGTGCCCATTATCCCCCTTACTTTTTTTGTTGGTAATCGATGGTCTCAGCAGACCAGTACAGCAAGCAAAAGACAATGGTCTGATAAAAGGTATCAAATTGGATCGTAACGTTGTCCTATCTCATCTCCTTTTTGTGGATGATGTGCTCTTGGTTGGCATTGACTCTGTTGTTGAATGGACTCTGTTTAAAAACATAATTGAGATATTTTGCAAAGTTTCCGGGATGAAGGTAAGCTCTCTTAAGTCCAGCTTTTACCATTATGGAGTAGATGATCTCAGAAGACAGGAAATTGAAGCGATACTGCCTTTTAGTAGCTACAAGCTGGAAGAAGGCTTTAAGTATCTGGGCTTTTTCTTAAAACCTAACAACTATCTTCTTAAAGACTGGAAATGGTTTGTTCGCAATATCGAGGCTATAATCTCTCATTGGGCTTATAGGCTTCTTTCTGTTGGAGGAAGGCTCATTCTGCTGAAGGCCGTTTTATGTGGGATTCCAGTTTATTGGCTGTTGTTGCTTGAAATTCCCTCCTCTATTTTAATTACTATAAGAAGACTGTTTTTTAACTTCCTCTGGTCGGGTAACAGTGAGCGTGCTAATTTGGTTATGGTAGGATGGGAAACATTTCTCAGCCGAAGAAGTTTGGAGGATGGGGGATCAAAGAAATTTCTGTTTTTAGCAAGGCTCTAAGACTAAAAAGTTTGTGGCGCGACATCTTTGGTTCTTCTCTATGGTCGCGAGTTCTAAAGGCTAAATATATCAAACCTGATTTGTATTCCTGGACGAGAAATCCAAAAAAGTTAGGTTGGTGTGTCTCCCCTCTGTGGAGAGGCTTTGTGAAGGTCTATGACTGGTTGACAAAGGACATATTCTGGCAGGTTGGTGTTGGTGAAAATATCCTTGTGGGTAAGGACCCCATTCTCGGCATGGAGGATTCCTTTCTTCTTTCTGATAGGTTACTGGTTTTCTGCAGATCAATGGCTTGAGTTCTTTAAACAAAATAAAAAAACTGGGAATTTTCTTCAATCTCTACTAATTATTGGCTAAACTCAATTGATCTTGGGCTGTCGGGAGCTGATGCTCATGAATGGGATTGTTTCATCCGATCCTTAAACTTTGTTGGCTGCCTTTTAAGCAAGGAAAATGATAAGATCGTGTGGATTGGAAATGGAAAGACTAGGATTATTACTGCTAAGACTGCTTATAATAGAATCATTCAAGAAAGATGTATATATCCCCAACAGTGGTGGTATAAAAGGATCTGGAGTTGGAAGATCCCTCTCAAGGTTAAATGTTTCCTTTGGCACGCTCTTCAAGGAAGCCTTCAAACTTGGAATATTCTCCAAAGAGGAGGATGGATTGGTCCTAATTGGTGCATTCTATGCAAGCTATCTTCTGAGTCTGTTAATCATCTTTTTGTGAGTTGTAGGTTTGTCAAGGATGTTTGGAACATATGTGGTGCAAATTTGAACTTTAATTTTACCTGGGATGTAGGTAACTTTGAACAATGTATGTTGAATTGGTATAAGTCCTATAAGAATTTTCTCTTTCTGCCCATCTTTATTGCTTGGGTAATTTGGCACACACGTAATTGTGCAATTTTTCTTGAGAAAAAACCTGAGAAGATGTCCTGTGCAATAAGCATTTTAAAGCTGGTTCAGTAGTATCAGTATGAGAATTCTATTCATAGGGTTGATAGAGTTGGAATTTTCTCCTTTGATTTCAATCAACCTATCCTTTTTTTCGATGGTGCAGCCCAAAATGGCATTTGTACAGCTGGAGGAGTAATTTTTTTAAATGAAGACCATTATTTTTCTCTGCGATTGAACTGTGGTGAGGGTACTAACATGAAGGCTGAGCTACTTGCTCTGTGGTGTGTTCTGAGGGTAGCAAACTATTTTGGACTTGTTAATATCAAAGTGTTTGGTGACTCCCGTGTGACTATTAAATGGGCTGCTGGAGAATTCCAACTTAATGTTACAGCTCTACGTCATTGGTGTCATCGTACAAGAATGGAGATTGATAAGCATGATTCCATTACTTTTGAGCATATATTCAGAGAATATAACTCCATGGCTGATAAGTTATCCAAGCAGGCACTTGAAGGCATTGAAGGTCATTTGGTGTGGGAAGAATGGTGGAACTCCAGCCCCCTCTAGATGAGGGTTTACTCATTTTTTGACTCCTTTCTGGAATTTTGTAAAGGTCTCTATAACTTCCTTGGGCTGGTTAATTTATAGCTCTTTTGTGTGAGGACTGATAGGTTGTAGTTCTTGTCCTCTGCCCTCAGTTGATAGATGTTAGGATGCAGTTTTTGACCTTTGGAAGGATCAATATAAAAATAGTTTTTTGAGATCATGTACTTTGGATTTTGGAAAAATTCAAATCTATCTTTATACTTTTTGATTCAATTGAACAACAAAAATATGCTTGCTTGTTTTTTTTTTTTTTTTTTATCTGCTGAAAAAATAAAATTTAAAAACATCATAAAATTTAGATAAACTTTTCTAATCTCATAAATTAATATTTTACATTAAAAAAATTGAAATTGCATACCGAGTACCCACCAAAAGTGAAAAATATGATTTTGAACTTGAAAAACTTTGAAAACTGTTTTCAGTTTACTAACAATTAATTAACCTTTTGCATTAAAAAAACTAATATTTACATTAGATTTTAAACCTGAAAAACTTTGAAAATTGTTTTCAATTTTACCTAAAAATAATTAATCTTTTAAGTGTCCAAGCTTTGTATGGAATTCCATGTTCCACCTAGCAATCATACATTGATCAAATGAACGAAAATAATTTTTCGAAATCCATATCAAGAAAACACATTAATGATATGATATTTGTTTCATAAATGTTTTTTTTTTAATATTAACAGATATATGCCATTCTTTTATTTTTTTATTTATAATGATGACCCCTGACGTGAAAACAAGATGGAAGGGAATATTAAATGGAATATTCAATAGAAGGTTAGATGAAAAGGATGGGAGGGTGATTGGGTGGTTGAGGAGACAGAGTGGGTGGTTGCTACAGTCATGACTCCCTAATTGCCTGGGTGAGGGATGGATGTGGTGGTTGCTATACACATAAAGCGAACTACCTCCATCCAACACACATTCCCACCTAACTATGACACGTACCCCTAGACATGGAACATTAGAAGCGTTCGTCAAGACACAGTAATAAGATTTCAAGAGTAAGTTCAACTACTTTTCTCCCCATTGATTGAGACCCATGGTCAATGGTAGATAGAAATTTACTACAAAAGTATAAATAGCCTTCATAAAGGAACAACAGTATGAAGATGTTCACATGACACCTAATTAGATAATATACTTTTAAAATTTTTATTTATCATTTTGTTGTTATGCGATGAGATCTTGGTACTGTGTTTAATGGCTTTATTATTGTTAATTCTTAATTGTAATATATATATATATATATATCGATTTAATTTATTTGAAATTATAATTTTATTATTATTAAAGATAGTTGAATTAATTAAATTTATTTTAATATTTAAATTAATAATATATTTTATTTTTATTGGTAAGTATTTTAATTAAAAAGAAAAAGTCATAAATATCTAAATAAAAATAATTTTAATATTTATTTATTATTATGATGATGATGATGATGATTAACGTCCACTAATACCAACTTTGGTCTATCGGACTTTACCTTAAGAAGGTTATTACCTGGTTTTTGGTAAGAAGCTTTTCAAGCTCACTATAGTTTTGGCAAGTTAGGAGATTAGCAAGGTTTGTATTGTAGCAAATACTATGAAACTCATATTTAATGTGGGTATAAGCAGGGCACTCTAAGAGAAAGTGATTTTCATCCTCAACACTCATAGACTCACAAAGATGGCAAACCCTTTCCGCCCACAGAGTTTTGGGAATAGATCAACACCCTTTTTCGCTATGAAGCTCATGGGAGTTCGTTCTAATCTTGGCTATATTAATTTTCTTCTTTGAACTAGTTACTATCGAGAGATATTTCTGATATTCCAAATTAGGGTTATAGTATCTTAGTTTTTTCTTAACCGCTAAATTTTTCTCGCACCACAATTTCTCTTTAAACTTAAAGGTAATAATATTTTTGACATTATTGATATTCTGTAAAGTGTCATTTTCATCAATGCCCCAATGGTCTAACCAAACCATCGTATCTTTACACCAACTCCGTTTGAGGCATAGTTGGTTTTGACTTGAATTTAAAGCAATTGTAGGAAGTCTCTCGTTTCCCATGTTATTTATCTTGTGCTTGTACATCACGTACCTTAGTCAAAGCCATGTTCTCGATAGGGGAAAGACCCACCTCTATGGGGAGAATAGGATAAGGCGTATTGCTTTTAATTTTGAGGTTATAAGTTATAAACCGCTTCTGGATTTGCTCAATCTTTCTCCAAGATTCTCTAGAAATGATGCACCCCCCATACTTCATAGCCATATAAGATAACAGGGATAACAAGAGTTTCAAAGAGGAACTTTTTTTTATCCCACATGATCAGGTTGGCTGATTTACAATTATTTTCAAGACCAAAATAAGCTTTCCATCATCGATTAATTCTTTTCTCAATGCTATGGTTCCAATTGAGCTTGTGATGAATATCAATTCCAAGATATTTGTAAGAAGTCACTTCCTCCAGTTTACTGTTTGTCTTGTCGGTGTTAACAGTCATACCCATGTTAGAGCAGAAATCTTTGAGAATTCTTAATTGTTTATCGAGATCAAAGGTACACCTTGCCATAAGAACAATATCATCAGCATAAAGAAGGATGATGATAACTATCCTAGCTAAGATTGTGCCGGCACAACCTGCTTCTTCTAAACATTTTTTTAGTTTATCGATGTAAATGCGAAAAAGGGTAGGGGAGAGGGGACAACTTTGCTTAACTCCAATACTACAGTTTATATCCGTTGACCAGCCCTCATTATTCTTAAATTTGGCATGACCTTTTCGTATAACTTTATTGTGGCAGCTCTCAACTCAAAAGGAATATTAAGCTCTTTTAGCCTACTCCATAAGTTATTTCTAGGCACTGTATCAAAAGCTTTTCTAAAGTCCACAAAGCAACAAAAAAAATCAGACTTATTATTACGACATTCCTCTCCAATAATCCTAAAAGTAACAAGATGATCTATAGTTGAATGATTCCTTCTAAAACATGCTTAACTTTTTGTTAAATTTTTAATATAAAATAATTTTATTAAATATTATTTTACTTTATCAAATATAAATAATAATTAATTTCAAACATTAAAATAATTTACTGAATATTGTTTATTGTTTTACTTGTTTCGAGTTATAAATACAAGTTATTTTTGAAACACAATTGAAAGTCTCAATATATTGACATTAATGTTCACAATAGAATTCAATTTTAAAATATTTATAATAATGAAATCTATAATTTATTATTTTTTCACCATTCTAATTTAATTACTAAATATTGTTTTTCTTGATTCGAGTTATATATACAAATTATTTTTGAAACACAATTGAAAATTCAATAGATTGACATTAATGTACACATTAAAATTCAATTTTAAAATATTTATAATAATAAATCTATTTATTTTTCATAATTATAATTTAAATGTAAAAAATAATTAAATTCATTTATCAAAATTAATATTAAAAATAATGATTAATAATACAAAATCAAAATTTACCCATACTGTATTTATTATTATCAATCAATAATTGTTTTTACAAAATGATTAAAAAGCAGAATCCACTACTCTATATTTTATAAGATAATTATCAATTTCAAGATAACTATAATCTTGTAGTATGACTTAAATTGATTCTGATCAGTAACTGTTCATGAAATCAAACCACTGTGAACCTAGCATTAATTCATAAACAATCCAAGTTTTTAAATTTTAATTTTAAATCTATCCTCAAAAATTTCCCCTGCTGAAACTTTTTGCTGTACTAAAGTATCTTCTCCAACTAAACCATCAGAACACCTAGCTCTGTACTAAAGGCACCCAAGCTCGGAGGTGGCAGTCTCACCGTTAATAATTTTTTATTGGTTTAAATTTATGGCGGACCATCCAATGAAAATGGATAAGCACAATCGTAGGTAGTTTGCCTTCATCACGTGATAGATGTGGACCCCTGGAAGTTGTTAGAGGCACTCACTCATCAGGTGCGAAGTGATCTTCAAGTAGATCCAGAAAGGGAGGAGGAATCATCCATTCTCACAGAGATTTCAGTTCTGATTTCTCTTGCTGTAGAGATCAGAGCTTCCAACATACAATGGGGTTCGGCGAAGCAACAGAGCTCTCTGGCTTGCAGGAGCTTCGAAGCCACTACCAGCCTCAGTTACCACCGGCCCTTCAGGTCCGTCCGTGCTGTCTCTTGAACCCAAAACCCATTAGCTTAACTAGTTTCCTGAGGTATAACATGCAAGCATGGCATGCTTGAGAGGTTCGATCTGTGGACCTTCCTATATGTTTTTGCTCTCTAATGTCTTAGTTTATATTCAGTACCCATATGCTTATCAAGTATTCAAATGTGCAAGATCATGTTGGGACATTTAATACCCACAGGTTGAGAAGAAGTTAGATATCTGGTACTGAGATTTATTTAAAGGGAAATGCCTGTTACTGTGATTATGTGTAGGAAGCCACATTTGGAAATATGATAGTGCTTTTTTGAGCTAATCAGTGCAATGTTTGCAATAATATTCTACCCATATTATATTATTGTTCTGTGAGCTTGCTACAGCAGGGAGAATGGATTGGATGGTTCCTAGTGTAGTGCATCTCGAGCATGGTTACCAGGTCCGAAAAATTTGGTAGGTTCAGGAAGGGAGGTTTGAAAAAGTTTGGGATCTAGAAAAAGGTTTGAAAGGTTCAGAAAAATGGAACATGGAAAATTAAAAAACTCACAAAACGACATAAACATAAAAGTGGTCTATATTTGCTTTTAAATTGATCTTAAGTATTTTCCTTTTCTTGCGTTTTTCGGAAAAGTTAGGAGGTTTAGTCTGGATCAATTCGGCAGCCTGGTAATGTAAATTGCTTGACAGCTATAAATGCAGTTTAGAATCTAGATAAATGTCAGGGTGGTTCTGCTAGGTTACCCTTAATAATAATATACAAACACGTTTCGGTCTCAGCAAGAACTCGGCAAATCCAAATGGAGAGTCAACTGGGAATCTCGCCAAAACTTGACAGAAAACTCAGCAATAACTTGGCTTATTAATAAAATATTTAAATTTTAAAAGGAAAAATCAAGGATCTTCATTTTTCCATTTATGATCTGAAAATTTGGACTGCCTTATTTCCGATGAATTATTTGGACTCCAGATCGTGGAAAAAAACTTGAAAAACATCGTTCAATTGCAATCCAAACTGCTTAATAGCAGAAAACCCTCCTCTCAACCGAAAGTTGCCACAAAAATGACAGCAAAATGCCAAATAAAGTGTGAAATCGTTCTAACATTCGCTTCCAAGTCTTCCTCCATGGACTTGCAAGTTTCTGGGAACTCACATAGATCTGACTGAAATGTTAACTCGGGTCGCCAAGTACTTGTCACATTGGCAAATACTGTTACAGAACAACTATAGAGCACAGGGTAACTATTGTAAGTAATATGACTAAAACATTTGCAAATAGATTATAGATGTCCCAAGCTGGGTGGAAGTTGTTGGATGCATGTTTTCTATGCAGTCATATTAATCGTGCAAGTGCGGCAGTCCTCGTATTTGTGTTTGTTCCGATTATTTGGAGCGAGCACTACGCCATGGTTCCTTTCTGGTTTATTTGTTTTCATATGACCCACTTAATATTTGGTTTTCAAAGCAAATTATTATTCCTGTCTGGGGTAAAATTTACATTTTGCATTGCTCTTACGGGTTCTTCTTTGTTGGTATTTATAAGTTGGACTGTACAGCTACAATACCTTATGGCGACAATACATATTATTCTTTTTGGTTCAAAGCAAGCTTCTCCTCTGACAGACGAAGCAGGGATGATATAGTCGTTGGTTTGTTTTAGTTGTTGACCAGGGAGGGCTATTTTCATTTTGGTTTATTCTGCTATTCCATTTCATGATACTGGATGGTTTTAACTTTTATTCTCTTCTGACTTTTATCATGATGCCGGTTCCACCAACATTTGTCATTGCATTGCTAGTTCATCCAAAAACCTATGAAAATCCCAACTCCCATAAGTAACGTTGGTACCTTAACTCCTATAACTCCTATAAGTAACCTTGCTACCTTCAAAAATAGATTTACAATGATTAGACCAGAGAAAGATTACGGGGCTCAATCTGTCATGCTTGCTCTTCTGACCTGGGCTGGAAGTGGGAGCAGATCTCTGAATTGTACATGATATACTTTTGTAATTTGGTAATATAAGACAGTTGAAAAAAAGTTTCGTTATTGCCTATGCCTGCAGCGGTTATCTAGTCAGTTCATTTGCTTGAGGATATCTTTCTCCAAAGGCAAGAATTTATCTAGATATCGAGTTAGAGATCCGGGAATGACATATATAATGTTTTATGGACATCAATATATAACTATAGTAACACATTTAACAACACTTCTGCAAGAGTGGTTCTGGTAGAAAATTCTACCTTAGATATTATGAGAGTGCTTACCTTGATCCAGCTCTTTAGTTGCAGCCGTGTTATTTCAACACCTGAGCTACTTTTCTTTAATTGATCCCACTGTCACTGATCATAAGAACTTTAAGTCTCTTGGCTAAAGGCTATAAGCTATCTGCAACTGGCCGGACTACAATTTTTTTCTATTAGAGAAGAATAACTACTCTGTGTTTAGAGATGCCTTTCAAGGAAAGTGCCGTGTAAACACATTTAGGAAGTGGCATTCATTCTTTCCGCTCAGTGCTATCCATTCCTTTGTCTTTCTCTATGGCAAATTTTGCAGAGTTGTTTATGCATAACATTTTCGACATGGATCACAAAAGTGACATGTTTGAATGAGTTTTCTTCATATTTGACTTTGTGCATGGATTTCAAAGTTGAGATACTCTTCAGTGAGCTGATGTTGTGACATTTTTGGCCTGAATAGGGGGGGCGTGTGAAGGTAGAGATTGGTGATCCAACAACCTCTGCAGACCTTTCTGATGCACATGCAATCAGCCATTCATTTCCATTAACATATGGGAAACCGTTGATACATCTTTCACCTGTTTGTGGCAAGACTGATATTCAAGAGTATCCGGCAATCAGGTAAATATCTCTCTTACTTTTTTATTATACATAACACTAAAAGATTTTCAGCAGAACAAGAAACTGGATAGGTGCTTATGGGACTTCTGTGTATAGTGTGCGGGAAAGGCACTTACTGTATATGCTACTTTTAGTGGTTCAGAATAAGTAGAAATGATTAAGAGGCTAAACCTCATTTTGTGTGGAATGGATCTACTTCTTTTAATCATGGAAAAGAACTGAATTAACACCTTTAACTACTTTTTTAAAACCTTGTATGCTACATATAAAATATCAGCAAAGTAGCCAGAACAAGAGAATGCAGAAAGAGATGTATACCGCATTGAGACATGCTTCATGAGGATATTTTCTAGGATTTCTGTAGTTAGTATTTTTATCATTATATTCACTATCTTAACTAGTCCTCACCAGGAATTAACACTTTACCCTGAAAAATGTTTTTGTCTTACGAGTTACAATAAATGGTGTTTCAGTAAGTTTTTGTAACAAAGTGTATTTCTGTAAGTTTCTGTTAGGTAACCTCAAAGTTCAAAACTTTAAACAATGCTTTGAAGGAGAAAATAAGTGCCCTGAAAGTTCAGATATGGACATTGCAATGGAAATTTAAAAAAAAAGTTCTATTCTGGCAAAGCACAGGAAACTGAGAAACTAGTCTGTAAGAAAATATCACTCAAATAGACTAGAGTTGGAAACATACACGCAAGAGGTAAAATTTCACAGGAGCTGACTTAACTGATTACATCCTGTGGGAGTTGTGACAGTTCACTTTCTATATTCTTTGTTTTCATATACTGAGAATCCAACTATGGGATTAGCTCAAGAAGCCAGGTGTGTGTGATGCAGAAGAGCAGTTTTGTACGGTGTTGGAGGTGAAGTAAAGGTTGAGAACTGAATAATTATTAGAGGTTTTGGAAGCCAGCATCACCTATGATCCTCATACTGTTATTTGAGAAGTGCAAGGAATGGATAAGCATAAAGTGGGGAAGAGAAGCCTGTATTGTGGACCTATGAATGTAGAGGATCCCAAACTAGTTGCCAATGATGCATTCTAGTTTGAGCTACTCTTTGCAAGGAAATGGATGTGTACTTGAATACCTGGAAACAAAAGTGGTACTCTTCTTGATGAAATCAGGCAATTTGATGGTGGGAAATATAGTCAGTGGTAATAGCCTTAATGACGAACGAATATAACTGCATAATAGTTGGGCTTATTGATGCTAAATGAATCAAGTGCGATAAAGGATCTAGATAAGGCTTGCAAGTTCATTAGCTACTGCAAGCTAGATATTGGTAAGCAAAATTATGGAGTTGGGAGCTGAATGTCAGCCCACTAATTAGATATATCGTTAGTCCTTTATGGATGGATGTTATGCAAATGTTTGCTCAAGCTACAAAAGGTATTTCTTGTTATATTCATGAGAATCAAAAGAAAGCAAGATTCATTCCTTGTAGAATGAATCCCTAAGTGAAGGAGAATGGGAGAGGGAAGAGGAGAGTCTTCTTCCTCCTCTCATCCTTGCAGACCTGCTTCAAACCATACAAGGGTTTCACTGGCATGGCAAGGTATGCATGCTGGTGACGAGGCAGAGCGAGGAGGAGATTGTGTAAGGGTTAAGAATTTAGCTAGGTGCCTCTGATACATAACTGGGGCTGGTGTTATGGAAAAAGGCTTGTATTTTCAACAGATTCCATGGTGTGTCCTTGTTTTCTAAGTGTGCTGCCTGTGGAGGGTTTTTGTTGCAGGTGCTGATAAATAATAAATAATGTTATGTGATGTAAACATTAGTTAAATAATGTGTAATATTGTGTGATAAATTTTAGTTTATTAATGTATAATTTAGATTTCAGTTAACTGCATCAAATTTTTTGAGGTGTAATTTTTTTGTGTAAACAATTTAAGCTAAAAAAATTTACACCTTAAGAAATTTGATCCCTTTAGCTACTTGATAAATCTATGCTAGTGATACCGAAAGTGATGATTCCTAAATTGCCTTGTCTTAAACGGGTAACCACCTAAATGTCCTAGCACCCCCAACAAATGTAATAAAAGTTATTAGAGTATTTCATTTTTATGGATTTTCCCACCTTCTATGATGACTCCTTGTAACTATCATTTAGTATGTTACATGTGGTGTTAGAGTAGTTCTTTTGGCTGTCTAGTGGCAAAATTGCTTTTGTTGGTGGCAATAAAAATTCTGGTCTGGTGGTCCAACCTGCAAGCAACTCTTTAATATAGTATTTCAGAGAAAACATTACTTTAAAAATAAGAAGTAAACACTAACATGTACCGTTGTACCAGTTACTGCTGTAGAAGAGAAACCAAAAATCTCGTTGAAATAACCACGACAGAAGTCACGACGGAATGCTAGGAGTTGCATAAAATTATGGGTGGACATGATAAATGTTGGCAATGATTCAGTATTTCTCCGTAGTAGGCATTGTGCTTGCAACTTTGCGGACAATTGTTGGCTGCCCGTGGGTGCATATGCAACTGACTGTGGGCGAAGTCAAACTGCCCCTGTAAAAGCGAGAGCCATCAGACCATAGTGGCTCAGATTGCTGTGTAGTTATGCTAACATTGGTGCCCACGCCGTTGGTCTACAAACGCTGCATGAAGGGGAGCACCTGCGAAGGAAATTATAAGCTTAAAAATATTAAACCTCAAACAAATCGAAGCTGCCATTGATGTTACCAGAGAATAATATTTAAGGTGAAAACCTCAAGCTTCCATTGTTAAAAAATCAAATTTTGATTAGAAGTTGAAGTGTTGTCTCCGGAATTCATGTCTTTACAGGATTTAAACATAGTCAATTGTCAGTGACTGAATGATATAGTGAAATCTGCAGTATAATATAATTGGTATGTGGCACACATAACTAGTTGAGGTTTGAACCTGCAACTTTATAAGAAGTGTCTTAACAATGCACTCTATTACCAATTCATATACATCTGGGGATTATATTTAACCATATATATATTATTACATAGAGTTAAAAATATACTAAGAAAAAATCAAATTACAAGGTTACCATTTTAAGTTCCACAGAGCACTTCTTATGATGAAAGCAATATTGGGATTCCTTGATGTCACGTCCCCATCTAGACCCAATCACTTTAACATTTTAAATGATGTAATATTGTTATGAAATCGTGGTGAGGAGCTCAAGGCCAAGGCCCCGCCATCGATTTATTGATGCATATGGTTTGCGTGCTAGCCAGGCACATTGGAACTTCAACATCATGTAATATGCATTTTAATAAAAATACCCACAACTAGCTATGCAATGCAACAAGAGATGGGGGCATGATTTTACAAGGAATTGGGAGGCATTCAAACCCTTGAGCCACTCAAGTCAAGCCAAGTGTCAATGAGAGAACCCATCAAACCCTCAACTACCCATGTTGACTTTTGTACCCAATCATTGATTTCTCCCAAGAGTTGGTTGAGGTAGTTAATGCCTTGGGGAATGGGAGGTATGGCTGTCCAAATTCGGGTATGGGCAAACCACCCTGCATGGGAATTCGCGTTTTGCTTCTTGGGCAAGAAAAGAGCCATGAATTTCTCCCCCAAGCCATGATCCATGATCATTCCTTCTCCCTCACGAGTTTAGAGCTACCTTGGCGTTTTCCAGGCATGTTTGCTGTGTTTTCCTTCATCCTCCTAGTAGAGAAGGGCGTTTTTTGTGTTGTATACCAGTGGGGAAGAAGGGGAATGGAACGGGGGTTCCATAGAGACTGTTTTTGTTGTTAAATGCTGAGAGAGTTGGGGAGAAAACGTTTTTCCTCCCTGTGGATGCATTTTCCTTCCCACAACTCGTTTTGGGTGAGCCACGATTTGGGGAAAATCTATGGCCACCTTGTTTGTGAATTCCATTTCTGGAAATGTGTATCTATGCCCAGTGTTTGTGCTTGCTGAGTGAGAAATGAATATGTTGGGGTATGGATTTGGGTATCCATTGCTTTGGCTTGAGCTTGAGAATAAGCATCCATGGTTCAAATGTAGCCTGATAAACCCAACTATGGACTGGCTTGGCTGAGATGAAATGAGTAATTGGCAGTGAATGAGCTGGAATGTTCCCTTTCCTTGTGAGAATCATGCCCAGCTCGGGGGTGGCCTTTGGACGGATTCAGTATAAGCTGTTGAAGAGCCTATGGTTGGGTGGAACGTTGCAGCAACATAGCTAGTTGCTTGGGGCAGTTGCAAAATGAAGATAAATGTTTTATGTCTATGTATCTACTTCTGCAATGTTTAATTAATGATTTTTTTGATATGCTGGATGAGCATGAATTGTGTGTGGATGTTGTTTTAATTCCGCTGTGCATAATTGATTTGTTTTACATCTGCACACTCATATTTTAATTATATGAATCTAACGAATGGGCTGAGATCATGTGAAAGCCCTGAATTTGGCATCATGTTCCCTCCCTTGCCCTGGATGGATGGGTGGGTATGTGACACTTGATGAAGATATACAAATGGGCTCAAGTACTAAGCATGATCAACTCATAACAAATTGGATCGAATTCTCCAACTGAAGTCACAGTTGGCACCGACTGGTTAGTAAGCAAGGAAGTCGAAGATTGAATTTCACGGCCCCACATAATTTGACGTCTATTCTAGTCAGATCGCCTTCAAGGCAGGCTACCAGAAATTAATAATTAAAGTTCAATGGTGAATAATTTTCTGGATAATTAAAGTTCAATGGTGAATAAAATAGAATGAGCATAATTTGGGTTTGCACATCATTTGTTCATGTGATGGTTTGTTAAGACCAGAGCCTTCGTAGTAAATTGGCCACTATTTCAGATTTCGATGAACAAGATATTAAAAGAATTGATGATGGCATCAATGACCATAGATTAAATGTATTTATTTGTCAAATAGAAGAATTCAATATGGTTGACAATGAAACTGAAGATCAAAGCATTACATCTAAAATAAGTTGATAAGCAATGTATCTATTGATGAAGTTTTGGTCCCTTCCTCTCAAATCCATGGCAATTCTTGAAGAACTGAAGTGACCTTCCTTGGGGATTGAAGCGATGATAAAATTGAAATTCAAAGAATTAAATTAGAAATAAGTCAACAAGTGCCAAATGCATGAATGAAGTGTTGGTCATTACATCTTATGCCCATGACAAAGCTTAGAAGTGATGGTCATTAAATTAGAAGACAAGTCAACAAGTGCCACATGCATGGATGAAGTGTTGGACATTACATCTTATGTCCATGAAAAATCGAAAATCTTTCGTGAAGATCTTGTATTACCCTCTGAATTCTAGGATCAAGATCCGTGTTAAATGAACATCATTATTGCTGCATCATCCACTACTCGCTATTTTTTATCCATGTTGTATGTATGAGGGATCCATTTGTCCATCTTCTTGATGAGCAAAGGCTTTGTACCAGATGAAGAATACAATCTGTAGTTGACCTAGGGTACAAGTTGAAGGATGAAGCATCAATATTTGATTATGTTTGGAGGATGAAGCATCTTGAGAAGAGGTAACTTGTATTGTACATAAATAACATTAAGTATATTAATTAATAGTCATAGTGTAGGGTTGTGTACTTTAGAATAGGTGTGTCTCATAAGTACTGTATATGCCAGTCTCTTGAAGGCATATCACTTATTATATCTTTCATATTATTAATTTATTATTTTTTTTATCTTACTGGACATGCAGGTTTCCTACCTTTCGATGATCAGTGATCACTCCATACAACTAGTATATGGTACTCGTTTCTTCTAGCTATGACTCGTATGGAAACTATCCTAGGCATTACATTTAAGCAATTTGTTGCGAAATGCTTAAGGGTGTCCTCAAAGGTAATGTATAAACAAAACAACATGTTTACTTGCATAAATGTAGCGGCAAGATGTATATATTCTTTCTTTTGTCCCCACCTGTTGGTTCCCAACTTTCCTTCTTAGAGTTGTCATGTGTCTCATAGCTTTTTGACTTTAACACTCCCCTCTAGGATGGAAGCACTTGGAAATGTTTCAAAATTACGAAATGGTAGGAAATGACTCTAAACCATTTCCAAGAGTGAGCAACTCTTGAGGCATTTCAATTTTTGAAAAGTTTATGTTACTTAAAAGTTGGGTGGGTAGGAGTTTCTTACACCTTAGATATACATAGTGAATGTACATGGCATTTTATAAAAAAAAGAGTAGGCCGCCATCACAATGGCCACAAGCACTGGCTAAGCTCAAAATCGGGTTGTTTAAACACCCAAGACACTCATTATTCTAATATCAGCCACTTGGTCATCATATAGTGACCAAACAATAGCATAATTAAATGGCCCATACCCAAGGCCCATTAATAAACACAAGTCTAGTATCATTAGGTAGTAGTAGGAAGGGACCCAACATTGTGTGACAAATCATTGTGTTACTTGGGGTTGGCCCCCAACTAGTAGCAGTGAGATCAAGTTTGATAATAATCAATTCCCAATCATTGTTGCTCGTTTTTGGCTTCTCAACCTCAGAGATGCAAGCATGAGCATTGGAAATATCATGTTGTTGTTGTTCAGGTTGGGGTGGCTAGTTGTGTTGATGCCCTCTCCTCTCTCACCACTTTTCTAGCTTGATGACTTGTTCGACCCATGATCTTTGTGATTTTCGAAAGCAAATTCAATGCATTGGAGAGGCTCTATGTGGCTCTTTACTCACAACGCAAGAGGCGCTTCCCTAAAAATTGAGAAGTTGTTATAGGTGGGCTACATCCAATTCAACCTTGTGGAGAACCGAGAAACATCTAGTAGGTTGTGTGTGATTAAATAACATATCATTCCTTTTGTCTTAGATAAAAAAAGAGAATTTCCACTTTATAAATTGCAATGAACCTCAAAACCCCAAATCCCATGGAAATTCATCACCTGGCAAAGTTGTTTTCCACCAAATGGAGATAGGGAAGAATTGCCCATGGAAGGACATAACCCATTCCAAGCAGACTTAGCAAGGTGACAAAACCAAGAAAGGTGCTTGAGCGTTTAGCTCAACCACACAAACCACATAAGAGGTGCAACTCCTTAGTGAGTAAGTCTTTTGCCAACAAGTAGTCTAGTCATTATTTTTTTTTTGTAAATTGCATAGAGAATTTATATTAAAGTACACAAAATATTACAAGCACAGGATAGACTGTAGTTCTGAGAGCCTTCTGAGGCTTCTCATGGAGCAAAAAAAACCAAAGTAAGGCCCTTATAGACCTGATAGACCTGCCCACAAGTGGCTTGAGAGTCTGATCTTTCATCAATATATATGACATTTACATAATTGCAAAAAATTTTGACAACCTAGGACTAGACCTGCTGCAAAAGAGCCTGTAATGGCTTCTAGCATGAGCGTTGGAAAAAACAAAGCATAGTGTCCAAACAGAGCTGTAAAAAACAGAGAGAAAAACACAAGATTACTTGGAGATGCCATTGGAATTAGCTCCATTGATCTTCTCTTCCACTATGGGGCAACGATAATCTCCAGAGCTGGAAGAGCTGTCACGAGCATTCTTGTTGCTGAAGTTCGTTGAGTCGTCCCTAGTTATCTTGGTTTCAGAGCTTGAGGAACTGTTGATAGCATTTTTAACTGGAAGTGGTTCAGTCTTTCTGGGAGCAAACGAGATGAGGCACCAACATGTTCCACCTTCTTATGCTTGTGGCCACTGGTGGACACCACGTTGGTGGGATCCGCTTGTTCCGTTTGGCAAATGTTGCGTTGGGGATTTTTGGAATCCGTCGGCCTTGAAATTTGTGACGTGATGGGAAAGGAGGTGGAGTGTTTAGCAGGGGCAGGAGTAGGAGGTGGAGGTGGTGGTTGAATTCCCTGTTGGGGCTCTTGGGCTTGCCTAAGAATATTGGCCAACAAATTCTGAACTATCTAGAAGTGTCTACGCCTATCGCGAGTCCTTTGTGTGACCATATGTTGCATCACTAATTCTTCTGCCCAGTCATTGAGCATTGTTCTCAAATCCTCGGGATTGAATTATTATACCCATTGAGATTTACTCCTCCACGCCCACGGTAACCACGACCTCCACCACCTTGACGGGGACCACCACGAAGCCCTCTGGGCCATCTTATCCAGCTGATAATTCTCCCTAAAGAACCAGTGGGTCTCGAAGGAGAGCCGAGGGGGCTCAAAGTCGTGCTCGAGAACAAAAAAACCAGTGTATAACAGAGTGTGGGTATGCAAGCGTTAAGCCCCAACCATTAACAAGTGGCTATCAAAAAGCAGAGGATCTAATGGAGAAGTAATGCCGGCCTGAAGGCCTTAAACCAGCGCCTGCAGAGGCCATAATTTCACGAGGGGGAGGAAAGGAGGTCCAGGTACCTTCTCTAGCTCGAGCAGAGGCTCGAATGACCGGTGGATAAATGAGCAAGTGCATCGAGGAAGAGATCCATTTAATTCGCATGTTGCGAAAATCAATCATGCTCCACGTGGTTGAGAGAAGAGACCTGTTATCACACAACTTGTAGTTGACCCTAGTGGTATCCCATCTGGGACGGTAGAGGAGATGGACAACTAAAGAGGTGACCCAAGAGATGCCATTGTTCCCAATGCAAGGTGGGAGTCACGACAACCGAGGCACTCTTCACTTTAGATCTAGATGAGTCAAGACCTAGGGGGAGACCCTATTAGGCTATTACCAATGAAAGATGATTGGACCCAAACAAAGGTTCCTAGGGATAAGTAGATAATGAGTTACGGAAACCAATGCAAGGTTAAGTGGACCTAGAAGTTAAAGTATGGTTGAAGGTGGTTTGAGAAATGATTAGTGTTTCGACCAATGTGTGATTTAGGCCACATGATTAGTTATAATGACAAGATCTACTACCCTGTGATACACAAGTGGGACCCACTTTCTTGGGATGTGTGAAATGGCTTGATGTGGCCCCACAAGGTGAAATTAAGGGATGCAATTGGCACTAGAGGATATGTAATGAGTAGATCTATGGATCTAAGTTGAATTTAGGAGTACCCACTTACTGGATCTAAGGTTTGACACAATTCCCAAGTAGTGCGACTTGCCCAAGGAGGACTAGTGCCTTGTTGGATGGGTTAATGGAGTCAAAAGATATGTCAAAATGTAGATCGGGACACCTAGAGGTCAAGACAAGTGGGCTAATTGAGATAGAGTGGTTGGATCTTGCTAGATCTAGGATTTCATGAAATGACCCAAGTGGACCACAATCCCTTAAAACAAGGAATGCTAACCCCAAGGCAGATCGTCACAAAATGATACTCTAGATATAGGTTTCAAGGTATGCCCGTTCCAAATCCACTGAAATCTCAACTACCCAGGTCCTAGAAGTGGGAAAACTCAGTCACCCAAGGAAGTGCGACCTTGCTCAAGGAGGGCTAAAAGTTGGATAAGATGTGTCAAATCAAGTCCAATGGCCACCAAATTGTAGATCCAAGTAGCTTAGGCAATGATCTTTGTGGATCTAGAAAATCAAGTCAATCCAAGGGTTAGATCTTACTAGATCTGAGTTTTAAGGTGCCAAGTAGTTCAAAAGGGGGTTTTAATCCCTTAAAATGTGGAATGATGCCCACAAGGTAGAAATCACCCAAGTAAAAGTCTAGGGGTAGGTTATCAAGTGTGTAGATTGCAAATCAAGTGGGATCTCACCTACCCACATGCTAGATCTAACCCAACAAGCCTCTCCAAGGAAGTGCGATTTGGTTCAAGAGGGCTATATTGCCTTGAAAAGTGTGTCAATTTTAACCCAATCACCACCAAACTATAGATCCAACTAGGGGTGGATGCTATAGAGGTGGGTTCTTAAGATCTTTTCAAAAGCAAGGCTAGATCTAAGTAGATCTAAGAAAAACCAAAATGAGGGTTTTAATTAATTAGGGTTTGTGACCAATGAAGAGAGAATGGATGGAAAGAGGCACATACCTTGTAGATCTTACCTCAATTGCTTGTGGCCACCTTGCAAATTGATAACATTCTCCTATGTGTATATTCAAGAGTGAGATCCAAGAGCTCCAACCAAAACGTCCTCCTCCAAGATAGCCAAATCGTCCTCCTCCTACAAGACAAGATCAAAGAAACAAGTCAAGTAAGATGATTATGGAAATGATAGAAAGATGTAATAGAAAGCATCAACTATGTCACAAAGATACAATAATGATACTCCCTGTCACAAGATCAACCCAAGAAAGAATATGTGGATCCCTCCAACAATAACCCTCAAGAAATCGCCCCCCTCTCCACCAATTCGACTTTCCTGCAAGAAAACTAGTAGAAGCACCAAAATCCACAATGATACATAGAAGAGATACTGTATACTCAAGATGCAAGAGAATCCACAAGACAAGAGAGATATGCTCCACAAAGAAGTGTTCTATTTCAATATTCCAGAGCTCCAAAGGTGAGCTATACAATAGGGGGTCTCCTCCTTATATAGGATAATAAAGACCAAAACCCTATACCACTCTACAATACTACATCAAATGAGTGGTTGAGATTAAAAGATCTCAATATACAATCAATGGCTAAGATGAGCCATAATAACTTAACACATGGATCACTCATAAAGTGATGACGTCATAGTCTAAAAATAATCATGGAGGGTGACGTCATCCATTAGAGGGGGTAAAAGTACCAAAGCCCACCTCATAATGACTAAGACATGACATAAGAAGCACATGGTGGGGCTAGGAGGCATCAATCCTTACTAGCTCATCCCCAAGGCACAATAAAATAATAAAATATGTCCAATATAATATAAATGATCAAATCTGTCCTCAAAATCTGTGACATACAAGCAGTAAAAGACCTCCTGTGATCGCTGTGGGCCTACCCACATGGTGAAAACTGGCTGGAAGATAGTGGGATCACCCTGGAAGACCTCTGTGAAAACCAAATGCCAAAACCTTGCCTCAATTGCCCAAATCGAATTCCTCAGTGACCACTTTATCCCATTTTTTAACTGTCTCGGTAACTGTGAAAGTGCCAAAACTGCCTCCTAGGGCATTTGCGCTATCCAACTGAGCCCACCAGGCTCTCCAAAAGGGGGGGGAAATGGTAAAAACAAGTGGCTGGACCACCCCCTCCTCATACAGCGCCCTAGGTGAACTGGCCTCTCATGGCCCCTGCTGCTCAGGCTGGGAAATCAGCCCCAAATCTGGTCAACAAGTGTAAAACTGCATCAATCACTGTCAGAAGTGCTCGGAATTGAAAGATAAGCGTCTCATTGGATCCAAAAGACCCAAATCCACTGAGAATGTGTACCCATACACCATGGGTTGCCCTAATGGGCCAGCTGTAGGGTCCACCATATATGGACAGTGCATAATCTAATGGTCTGAAGTAATAATAAAATCTGCTGAACTACATCAATCATCATCTGAACCATATGTCCATCATATGGCATCATCATCAAGTATGTGGGACCATCAATCATCATCAATAGGTATATATATATATATATGGCCCACATCATCACGGATCCCAATAATATACAACCAAGGATAAATCACATCAGTAGACTAAGACACGCTTCTCTAATCATTCTCACAGCCAAGCTCAAAGTATAACATCCATTCAATGGCATTAATCAAGTTAGCATATTCCTTTGTTATATAAAATTACTTGCACAATAGTTCAAATGACAAACTCACCCATTGGACATGGTCAAACTGCTAGTGAAGGATGAAGGCTAGGAACAAGGTTGGGCCAAGGGGTTGACTTGTCTTACTCAACTCAAAAATACTTTGGACTGGGAGAAGGGGGAAAGCTACAAACTCTGTGCTAGACAAAATAACACGGGGGATGGCTGTGCCTCACAAATGGATAAGTTGTTCAGAGAGTGCTTATTCAACTTAGGCATCATGTCTACATCAAGTTGATCCAGGTTCATTAGGATCATTCAATTTCATTTCATGGCCTTTTTGGCCTACATAACCCTTCGGATTTCAGGTGTGCTGATAAGCACAACTAGTTGCAGCTTGCATCCAGGGCATGTTTTCATATACATATAAGGTCAGCAATTGTTTAGATATAGCTTTTAAGAACCATTGATTTTTGGACCTTTCTTATACTCTTCGAGGAGTATTTTTAGCAGTTCATCGCTCTTGCCCTTTTTAGTTTCCATGGGCGAATTTATAAGTTTCCATAAGTAGTACATGAGCTTTCAGTTTTAGCCAACAACATCTCAAGTGACTACGGGGAGTTCGAGCCAATGCCAAACATCGGGACAACCGACCAGAATGATTTAGGCCTACAATCCAACTCACCAAAGGCAAGTTTTGCCACCAACTTAGAGCCGAGACACTGAACATATAGGGATGCGGACCAAACACAGAGGTAGAAAAACGGGGAAGTCCTCAGTATCAGAAAGTCAAATGAGACAGGTCAAGGTTTAAAGTCAAATAGGAAAGTCATGTATGGATGGAGTCAAGTGAATATGGAGCCTACACTAGCAGACAACTGGTGTCAGGAAAGACCATGTCTACGTAAGGTGGAAAACCAGTGGGTTTTGTTAAATGACCTAAATGTGCAAGCAATTGTCCATTTTATGATTTATAGTTCATTTTAAACAGTTTGCCACATCAGGAATAATATACCAAGCAGATGCTGTGAACATGACTAAATCAACAAGATAATAATCCACAGTCAATGATAAAATATCCATAGATCATACAACATCATCATAGTAATAAACATCATATACCATCTGAAACACTGCTGCAATACATCTCTAAGCACTGAACTGAAACTGTATGGGATAAAGGGTCACATCGGTCATCAAATCTGAACTCTCAAGGCTCAGCCTTGACACAAGGTCTAACATAAGTCTGAATAATACACTGCTCTGATCATGAGTGCTCACAAAATATACAATCATCATAGCCATGCTCTGAATAATGGAAGCTCTCGAATGTGCAGATATCTGCTAAACAAGAATAGTAGCCCTGCTACTATGGTGTGATAACAAGACCCCCGTGGCTACCCTCATGTGCATAATCATATCACCCGCATCCGGGTTGTAGTCTATTCATTATTACTGACCAAGTAAAAAATGCTTCTTTGGGTTCCACCAAAGGCTTGTATAGGCTCTAGAGCCTAAAAATCCAAGTTTCCTTTTTTGATTTTAATCTCAAAATCTTATTTAGTCCAACATCTAGAATGAGCTTTGGTCATAACCAAGTATAACTATTTGTTATCCTAAACTTGATGAAAGCAATGTTATTAGAATCAGACCGGTGATCGAACCGACAAAGCCCAAAATGTGAATCGGACCGGAAATGGAAAAAAATCGGGAAAAAAAAGGGTCAACCAAAAAATACATAAACTATTCATATTTTGTAAAAACCATATATATTCATGTGCATACATATGAATCCAAACCATTAATACACAAATATGCAAATTTTTTCATATATATAGCAAGTACAGGTGCAAATAAACAAAATAGCACCGAGTGCAATACATCTCTGAAGTTCTGAACCAAAATACATCAATAAAGAGGTTTTAAGTGGCCCCTAGAGTCCAAAAATTAAGCAAAGTACAGATCAACCAGTTCTGTACAAAATCGGTCAAAACTGATCGGTTCCATACAGAACCGATCAGTTCACAGCCGGTCCAAATCATTTTTGTAGGTTTTCCGGTTTAGGCACCTAACCGGACCGGTTGGGCCTGTGAACCGGTCGGACTAGCCGGTTTTATTGGTTCCGGTTCGGTTCTGATTACATTGGATGAAAGCCTTAGATCTGTTCCACTTCCAATCATGCCACTAGGGTTGAGGGTCTTCTAGGCCCTATTGCATGAAGAGCGAATTTGAAATTGAGCTTTTGAACTTATCCAAGATAATCTTGCTTGGGTTAGTTAAGCCCAAACCGAGCTTTTAGCTACTGCCATGGCACTTAGGCCCCTGTCTAGCTATCAAACAAATCCTCAATAGCACTAGTGATTTTCGTGAAAAAATTGAGGGTAGAGAACCGAGGAATTTTGACCAACATTTTCCCATCATGGGCCAAGTTTGGGGACGAACAAGTGGTGTGATCATTACATGAGAGCTCTAACCTCAAGGATTTCTTCTTCCAACTTATAAATGGCTTGATTTCTTCCTAGTAGTTTTAGATACTTTGGGCCACAAAAGAGCTTAGTAACTTTCATCACAATTGAGGTGATTATCGGGTTCTAAAGGTTGAATCCTTGTGCCCCTCAAAAATGTTGTTTCTTAGAAGCACCTTCCAAGCTTCAATTCAGATAACTCTCTTAGCACACACAAATTGGTCCCGTGTATGAGTTTTTATGACACCCATGTCTCACTAGTTTTCTAGGGTATAACTCAATTCTGAGTTGACTCTATGAAAACCTATATTCTTAGAGTTGTTGGTCCAAAGAAAATTTCTTATGGCCTTTTCTAACCTTTGGTAGGTGCTCATGGAGGGAAACTAGTAGGAAGAATAATACAAATGGGTGTTTGGAAGCACCCTAGTGCATCTCTAGGACCTGGAGGCCAAAACCAAAGGCTTAGTAATCCATTTCACGATCTTCTTTCCAACTCTTTGGACCACCACTTCCCAAAGGTCCTTGGGAGAGGCTTGAAAGGCAAATGAAATACCAAGGAACTCAATAGAATCCATGGCCATCCTTGGCTTTCAAGCTATCAAGGAATTTGGTTTTGGTTTCACTATTGCATTGAGTTTTATCCCATGTATGTTGGAGCCAAACACATTATAAAAGGTTTGGAAGCAATCCACAATGTTATTTTGTTTATCTTGATCTTCAATAATAGTAGGGAATGAAATATTAGAAAAATGTTTGCCCAATTGCCCAGTGGTTGGGTTGGGTAGAGGGATTTATTTAATTAGACCTTGATCAACTTGATTACAAAGTAGATAGCCTAGGTCTTCGATAACCATTGCATATAAGGTAGGGGCTACAGCTATCCCTGTTGGACAGAACAAAATAACTCAACCACTTTTGGCATAGCCCGATTAATAGTGAGGCACATTGAAGCATCAACAAATAGAGCCTCCACTGTGTTGGTGTAGAAAGGTCCAAATCCCAGAGCTTTTAACATGTCAAGAATGAAAGTTCAATTCACATGTTCATATGCTTTCTCAAAGTCAATGTTGATAAATAGAGCATCCAATCCAAAGGTTTTGGCCCATTTTGTGCATTCCCAAACTACAACATTGTTAAGAATGAAGTGGCCTTTAAGAAATCTTGTTTGCTTCAGTTGCATGATTTTGGGCATATTATGTTTGAGGTGAATCAAAACGGATTTGGCCAGAATCCCATAAGAAACATTCATCAAAGTAATTGGTCTACATTTTGTTATGAGCTTAGTGTCTCCAGGGTTAGGAATAAATTTGAGCTTTTTGACTTTCTTCTCAAAGTTGTTTGTTTTCCTTCTTACAATTTGACCTTCCTTCTAATAGTTGGCAAGTGACACCATCTCAAGATTTATCTTTTCTTCTCTTAATTATTGGGTTTCCTTCTCTGACTTTTGGATTCCTTTATCCAACTTTTGGGTTTCTTTTAACCGTCTATTAGGTTTATTTTCTATTCATACAGGTATGCAAAGCATGCATGAGCTGATGTGTGACATCTTAGTCCATGTTAGGTAAGTAGAAGTGCATCTAAAGTGTTGCAAGTGTTTTACCAACGCCAAAATTTCTTGTTGTCTTGGATTATTGAGATTCCCATATAAGTCATTGTTGAGCTGCTCCTAGGGGAACACAAAGATGGCCAAGTTGAAACATTAAGTAGGCTAGATGCTATTCTAAACTTTTGACCATGTTGGAGGTTAGTGTAGATCAAAGTAGAGGAGTTGTTGATGGAGTACAATGTCAAGTTCAATTAGTTTTCCAAATCATGTTCTCATGTGTTGAGAATGGTAGGAAGTGTAGTGAAAGTTATTAAAACATCATCAATAAGTGGGTTGCCAACAATCTTTTCCGTCTGTAACTACATTATGTTTGACAAAATCTCCTCCAATTCTCCTTCTAATCCTGCAATCAATTCTCCAATTCCCCCATACAACTCTGTGGTAAGAATAAAGATACTCCCTCACTTCAAAGAGGCTCCTGCATCCTCATCTCATTCATTTAATTCTTTAGCTCCGGTCCTCAACTTTTGCATAGATTCTGTGACCTTAGGATCCATTTTGTCCCACTAACTCTTGGCCTTCAATGACCCTTTCATCTTGTTTGCACTATGCTGCTCAACCACCTTCCTTGTTTTCCATTTACCCTTCCTCACATCTTGCTTCCCTGTTACTAGTCGTTTTTCATCATTAAATGAGTATCCTTTGTCACCTTGCATATTTGACCCTAATGGACTATGCCTACTTTTAGATTTGGTTGCTCCACAAGTGTTTTCACCTAGCTAGAGGAGTGCTTCATGTCATGTGAAGGGCATGTGGTTTCCTAGCCCCTTTGTTGTATTTTGGTTGACATACTTTTAGGACCATAGTGGGTGTATGCTACCTTGGGATCAGTGCTAGGGAGGTGCACTTCTTGATGTGGTAATTGGCACACATGTGCCAGTTTGTCATCTTCTATAAGGGCACACTTGTTGAGGAGGATGCCACCTTGGACATGTGGAGTGACCATCTTAGAGGAGTGCATTATGCACTTAGAGGTTGGGCATGGAGCCCTAGGAGCATTGGATCCACCTTGCACATATGTAGAGGAACACTTGAGTTGAAGAGCCATTGTTGGAGGACACACCATCTTGCTTAGGGGAGCACTTGACATGTGGACACCTAAACTTGGAGAGTGCACCACCTTCAGAGTTGTACCAACCCTATTGTGCCATGTGGCATTCATGCCTAGTGTAGTCCCTAGTGTGGGTCATTGTTGTTGACTTCGGTTTACTTGTGGACTTTGTTTATGTTTTATTGTTGGCCTCCCTCACCTATTCTATATATAAAGGGAGGGGAATGTATTTATATTTATAATGAATCACTCTTAGAGAGCATTTCCAAGAGATTTTTGGTGTGATGCTAACTATGTGAAGGATCTTAGAAGAACATGTATTTACTCTTGTAACAAAGATAGTGCTTGTGGGATGCATGTGCTAGGGTTATATGGCTTCTGGGATGCAAGTGAAGAGTGTGTGAAGGTGGGGGTTGGATAGTTGGTGTAATTCTAGCTTGTTGTTGAGCTCCTTGGAGAGATCTGTGTAGCATTGGTGGGATGACTTGATAGGCTTTGCTATTGGTGGTTAGGCCCGTTCGCATTTACATTGTGGATGCCCTAGCTAGGGTTTGGTATGCATTGAAGAGTCCTTGGTTGGGGTGAGTTGAAATGACTCGTTGTACCAGCTTAGGATGAGTTGAGGTATTGTACATTATTTTCATATTGTGATAATAAGAAGTATCATTCATGTCCTTAGTTCTATGCTTGCAGATCTGATTTTCAGATTTGATTTTATTGGTTGTGCAATTTTTTTTTTGTAAATCTGCAAGTGTCAATTAAGCTGTAAAATCAAAATGTTCATGGCAAACAATCACCTGTGGCAGCCTGAGGCAATGGATCCACCACCCCAGGCGCTCATAGCTACCGAGATAATTGTTTTGATCACAAAAAAACGCCTGCCCCCTATAGGAGAGAAACCAGGCCAACCTTAAATTGATGAATTGTTCAAAATTGATAGTATCTAGAGACATACTTTTTAACAAAAAAAAAACAAACTTAAGCATAATAACTGAAAATGACAAGGAGAACTCGGTGCCTGCATGGCCTGCTTAGGTGTCTGTAGCTGCATGAGGTGTTTCAGCGATCTCCTCCAGAATAGGGAAACCTCCATGGAAAGCATCCACAGGGTCCTGGGATGGCAGCTTCACCGACAGAGGGTCGGACTTGCACAAGATCGAGGTGTCTCCCTCATCTTCCTTACAAATTCGCTTGCTTTGCAGAGGGCCTGTGGTTGAAGGAATCGTGAAGACTGGCTTGTCCGTGTCCGTGTGAATTGGAGATTCTGCCCCCGTAGTATAGGCTGCACCTACCTCGTCCCCAAACCCAGCTTCGATTCCATCGCCTGTGGCTCCTCTTGTGCGCCGACCCATGGCATAATTTTTCCAGGCGAAGCTGGCCTCCAGACCTCCCAGCTTCTCGTCCAGTTCTATCAGATTGGCTCTGGCAGCCAATACTGTGTCCTTTGCAGAGCTCCAATTCATCAACATGTCGTCCATTAGAATCCCCATCATGTTCTTAACCAACTAGTAGTGGTTTACCCGTCCTCCATCCCTGCCCAAGGCCAGGTGCTCAGAGACCATGCGTGCCTCCCATTCATCAATTAGCACCCACACCGGCATGGATACACATGCGGCATAACCCTCCGTGGCTTCGACTGTGATACTCCTCTCATTTGTTCCTCGTGCTCCGCTCTTGTGCCTGGGACTTCCCCTCTGCCACGGCATGAGGAAGCACCGGAGAGAGGCTTCACGCACCAAAGGAGCAGTGCACTAGAGGGTGGCTTCACACGCCAGGAGAGCACGAGAGCTAGGAGTGCTCTGCATCAAAAACCAGGGAATGAAAATGAATTCTTCCTGTTCAGTCATATTTAACCAACCACTCTGAGAGACCCCGAGGGCCACACGCTTGAGGCCTTCTCCCATGAATTCATAGTAAAACCGTTTGGTACCCTGCGTCCCCTCCGCCCTAAGTTGATGGGACTGCAATCTCCATGGATGTTAATGCTCCTGACTTTGAGGTGCTCGACCGATTAATGCTTGGAGCTTGCCTCGTGCCATGATGCTGGCGCAAATGCCCAGGCTCCAAACGCCGTCCACGCGTACCCTCCTCGTTGTCACCCGCATCCGAGGATTGGTTGTGCAAATTTCATGGTTGTTTTGATATGTTGATTTATTAAGACAACAAGACTGAAATGTTAAATAACTTGGCATACCTTTGTGAAACTTAAGATCCGAAATGTGCTATTATACTTTTGTTGTTAATGAATGTAATTTTAAGCTATGCTTGCTTCATTATATCATGCTTGGAGGGTTGTTGTGTTAATCTAATATTGAAGTATTTTGCGTTGTTTATTTACTTGAACGTTCCTAGACAAGTGGTGGACAAATTTGAGATATTTGTAGGTGTATTTCTATCTAATAAATTGGTGACCTCATTGAAGTGAGGTGAAATTTCTGAATTGGGTAAAGTGCAAATGACTTGGTGAAGATTGCCTTGTTTGCAAAATTTCTACATGGTATTAGAGCTTGTTTAGTTGAGATTTCTCTTTGTTGAAAAAGAGTTGGATATTTCAGTGGGCATGGAACCCTAGCTTCATTAGTTGAAGTTGATCCATGCTTGGGATAAGCACTTGTATCCTAGAAGTGTTTGTTGGGTTTATGCCATAGTTGTTCCATGGATTGGAATGGTGATTTTACCTAGGACAGGTGATTGTTCTACTTGATTTGTTGGCTGATTTGTTATTTGAGGTGTGTGTCAGGATTTGTAGGGATGTCTACTCTTGGTCTTAGAGAGTGACAAATTAGAAGGTGCTTCCAACTTTACACCTTAGAAGTATAGACTACAAATGCTATTAGAATACGTTGAGGCTTGAGCTTGGGAATTTGTTGAGAACACTATACCCATTCTTGCCTATCATTCTTGACTCGATGAAGGATCGATTTATTCCTCACATTGTAGAGAAGAAGACAACTAAGGAGATGTATGATGCTTTGATAGATTTGTACCAAAGTGTTAAATTTTTTCTCAAGATGCACTTGAGAAATAAGCTCTTTGTTGTCTACATGAGTAACACAAATTTTGTGGCTAGTTACTTGATGAATATCACAGGGTTAAGAGATCAGTTGGTTTCCATATGGGTGAAGATTGAAGGGGAGGAGTTGGTGCCCATTACTTTAAATGGGTTTTCTCCATCTTGGAAACCCTTTGTCCAAGGTATTTGTTCTTGTGAGAAGCTACCCATCTTTGAGAAGCTTTGAGATAACTTCGTGGAAGAAGAAACAAGGCTAGAAACTAGTTCAACCAAGGAGAATGAAGGAGAAGACCTCGGTCTCACTAAGAGGATGAGGAAGGGCGGCAAGAAAGGAGTGCCTAGGAAGGGTATGAAAGACAAGTCAACTTCTTTGAGCCAAGGTAAGAAGGATTTAAGTCATGTGAAATGTTTCAGGTATCATTAGAAGGGACACTATGCCAATTAAAGTCTAGAGAAGAAGAAAGGGAAGGCCAGGCAACAAAAAAATTAGATTGCAGGGAGTGGAAAGATTGTAGCTAGATTAGACAAGTTAGAACCTAAGTTAGAGACTACATTCTCCATTGTCTCGTCTTGCAATCAACACTATGTCCAGTATTTGATGATATGTGGACAATGGTACTTTGAGACATATGGCTTATGATACAAAGATCTTCAACAGGTTTTGAGAGCAAGAGAGATGAATGTGAGTGGAGTTGGTAGATGAGGCCACTTATCTCGTGACAAGATTGGGATTTATCTCTTTTCAGATGTCTTCAAGTGATATTCTTGAGTTGAATGATGTTTTGTTTGTTGTTAGTTTGACGAAGATTTTCTTTCAATTTCTTGAATGATAGATTTGCATATTATAGTTTCTCTTGAAGATCAACAGTGCACTATCAATGATTGTAGTATAGCAAATTTGAGGATTTTGACTAGAGGTGTACCGTGTATGTGATGGTGGCCTTTATAGGTTACTTGATACTTCCTTATCCAATGGCTCCAGTGCATGACAATGGAAAGGTTGTTAAGCCTTCTAGTTTTGAGGAGGCCTACGTAGAGCAAGAATGGTAGGATGCCATGATGGAGGAGCATAATTCCATCTTCAAAATGATGTTTAGGAGATTCAATTGAGATCTGTGGGGAAATTGTTGATCGATTCTAGATGGTTTATATGATCAAACCTAGGGTTGATGGGAGTATTGATAAGTACAAGGTCAGGGTTGTTGCTAGAGGGTTCTTTCAAAAAGAGAGAGTTGATTATGATGAGACATTTGCTCCAATTACTAGGTATACTTCTATCTGAACCTTTCTTGAATTGGCCACATGTTATGGCATGACAATGGAAAGGTTGTTAAGCCTTCTAGTTTTGAGGAGGCCTATGCAAAGCAAGAATGGTAGGATGCCATGATGGAGGAACATAATTCCATCTTCAAAATGACGTTTAGGAGATTCAATTGAGATCTGTGGGGAAATTGGTGATTGATTTTAGATTGATCGATTCTAGATGGTTTATATGATCAAACCTAGGGTTGATGGGAGTATTGATAAGTGCAAGGTCAGGGTTGTTGCTAGAGGGTTCTTTCAAAAAGAGAGAGTTGATTATGATGAGACATTTGCTCCAATTACTAGGTATACTTCTATCCGAACCTTTCTTGAATTGGCCACATGTTATGGTTGGTCTTTGTATCAGATGGATGTGAAGACAACATTCTTGAATTGGGTGATTGGAGAAGTGTACAAAAATAAGTCAAGGTGGCTTACATAGACATTACAGGATGCACAAGAGCATGTAGGAGCACCTAAAACTTTAGTTAGGGCAAGTATTCCTCCTAAGAGATTTTCCAACCATGTTGTACTTCTTCCATTAGTGAGCCTTCTACTGTTGCAGGACAGGTGTGGAGTGATGCCATGATGGAGAAGAGTGATGTTTGGGAGACAGTTCCAAAACCTTTGGTGGGATTTCGATCGATTCCAAGAGTGCATTAGACTTAGATCTGCATGTTGTAGCAACTTGTAGGTATAGTTCAGGTACAAAAGGAGAAGATTGGTGTTGGAGAAAACACTTTCCTTTCAAAGAGGGAGTCTTATCTTTTGGGAGACAGTTACAAAACCTTTGGTGGGATTAGTGATCGATTCCAAGAGCGCATTAGACTTAGATTTGCACGTTGTAGGTATAGTTCAGGTACAAAAGGAGAAGATTGGTGTTGGAGAAAACACTTTCCTTTCAAAGAGGGAGTCTTATCTTTTGGTATCTTTTGAAATCGTTTTCACCTAGCTAGGGTAGTGCTTGATGTGAAGTGGAGGGCTTATAATCCTATGACCCCTTTGTTGTATTTGGGTTGACTTACATTTGGAGAGCTTAGTGGGTGTATACTTACCTTAGGATCAGTACTAGGGAGGTGCACGTCTTGATGTGGTAGTTGGCACATGTTGTGGTTTGACATTTTCCACAAGGGAACACTTGTTGAGAAAGATGGGTGCTTGGGACATGTGGAGTGACCACCTTAGAGGAGGGTGTTATGCACTTAGAGGTCGGAGACAAAGCCCTAGGAGCATTATAGCCACTTTGCATATATGTTGAGGAGGAACAGGGCCATTGTTGGATGATGTACTATCTTGCTTAGAAGAGCACTTGGCATGTGGACACCTAGACTTGGAGGACGCACCACCTTGAGGGTTGTACAAACCCTATTGTGCCATGTGGAATTCATGCTTAGAGTAGCGCTCCACTTGGGTCTTTGTTGTTGATTTATTGTAGGGTTTACTGGTGGACTTAGTCCATATTTTATTGTTGGACTCATTCAACTATTCTATATATAAAGGGAGAAGAGTGTCTTTGTAATAAATCACTCTTAGAGAGCATGGCCTAGAGATTTTTAGTTGGTGTGATGCTGCCCATGTGAAGGATCTTTAGAAGAACATGTATTTACTCTTCTAACAAGGATAGTGCTTGTGGGATGCATGCGCTAGGGTTGCTCAAGTTGTAAGATGTGAGTGAAGAGTATGCAAAGCTTGGGGTTGGACAGTTGGTGTGATGCTAGCTTGTTGTTGAGCTCCTTGGGGAGGTTTGTGTAGCTTGGTGGGATGTTTTGCTGGGCCTTGTTGTTGCTTTTTAGTGTTTGTGGATGCTCTAGCTAGGGTTTGTGGTGCATTGAAGAGTCCTTGCTTGGGATGAGTCGAAAGGACTTGTTGTACCAGCTTGGGATGAGCTGAGGTATTGTCTGTTATCTTCACTTTGTGATAATAAGAAGTTGTATCCTTTCCTGTCCTAAATTCTTGACTTGCAAACCATATTTTATTTATTATTTTGCAAATTTCATGGCTGTTTTGATACGCTGATTTATTGGGACAGAAAGATTGAATTGTTGAGTAATTTGGCATGCCATAGATGAAACTTCAGGTCTGAATTGTGTTGTTATATTTCTGCTATTAATGAATGTAATTTTTAGATCTACGTACTTGATTAGATCATGCCGTGGGGGTTGTTGTATTGATCTAGTGTTATATTATTTTGTGGTGTTTATCTACTTGAACTTGCCTAGACTAGTGGTGGGCAGTTTTGAGCTATTTGTATTATTTTGTGGTGTTTATCTACTTGAACTTGCCTAGACTAGTGGTGGGAAGTTTTGAGATATTTGCAGGTGCATTTCTAAATATTTCTGTTCATCCCTAAGGATGAAAGTTTGATGTGATAAATCTATCTGTGACCTCATTGAAGTAAGGTGAAACTTCTGAAATGGGTGAAGTGCAGATTTCTTGGTGAAGATTGCCTTATTCACACGTACCACCCCTTACTCCTTATTAACTCCTAGATTTGCCATCCTGTCACACGATTTGCTGATCTCTTGATGTGATGCACCGTCAAAGTCCCTAATAATTAATTAGGTCTCTCGTATAGTGTAGACCTGCCTCAAATTTCTAGTACAGATTCATATTTACTTCAATCGATCTTCTATCCCAATGTGCTGAAGGTATTTCTTTCTAGAAATCTGTATTCCTCTGAGCAATCCAATCTGTTCCTTAAATGCTTATGTTCTCCAGGCTATCCTGATTCCTTATAAGACCCTTGATCCCATCCTTTCCTAGATTTCTGTTAAAGGCCTGTCAAAATTCAATTACTGTGTTCTTTATTTGGGGTGGATCCATTCTGGCTTCGCTATATTGAGGTCATAAGCTATGTCCTTTAATGTGGCATTTTCTGCTCTTGTGCTACTTCAGCATATATATTTCTAAATAGAGATTAGAAACTTGAAATGGCAGGATCTATTTTTTCTTCTCTTATAAAAGTTAAGGGTCTCTGGGAGCTGTAACTTCACTTTATCGTATCAATGATACTCTCTTTCCAATTTACCTTTCCTGGTATGTGCTTTATTTCCAAATCAGTTATAATCTTTGTCATCTGAAGAGTTTTCTCCTTAAGGAACTTTGTCTCTTGAGGTTGAGTGCGAGTTAACTAATTGTTTGTATGATTCACTTATAATAAAATGTTCTAATTTAGTGATGTTCTTTCCTTGGAACACTCTTGAGTGTAACTTTATTTTTAAAGCTGAACAGATTTTGATTTTAATGAATAGCATTACATTTTTTTTAAAGTAATGCCTTCCCCACAAGTGGAAGGAATTATTCAGTGGGTAAATGATAAATGCTTTTGACTTGACCAATTGCAGAGTGGGAGTGGTCTTTTCTGGACGGCAATCTCCAGGTGGCCATAACGTGATCTGGGGCTTACATGATGCAATTAAATCTCATAACTCTAAGAGTACTCTGCTCGGCTTTGTTGGTAAGCTATTAATTTATATAAAATATCTATGATGATGGTAACGACTTTGTTTTTATCCTTCTACCTTCTCTGAGGTTACTTGAAGTCTTGAAGATCATTCAATTGGAAATACAAACTGTGCAAATTAGAATGTTGGACGTTGTTGTTTTCCAAATCTGTCAAGATACTATGAATTCCTGAGACAGACATCAGCGAGTGCTAAACTCTTGGTGGAAAACTAGATGAAATCAACAAATTACAAGTGCTGTGTAATGTACATGATTAATATAAATAGTAAATATATAAATATTGATATTTCACCAAGCTTCTGTGATGGAGCGATGGGGGAATGGGCAAACATTCTGTGGGATGTGTGGAAACACCTCCCAGATTTTAGGAAACGTAGGGGAACTTGTCTGAAATCCAAAAATAATTAAATATTTGAAAAAGAATGACAAGTCATGAACAATGAAAACATGAAATAAATCGTGAGGGGTATTTCAAGCCCCCCTTTTCGAAGAGGGATGTCTAGGAGTTTTTCACAAAAGGGAAATATCCTCCATATCTTGGCCCTTGGGAAACAACTCCCATTGAGTTTCGCTATCTTGGAAAAGTTGGAAACGTGGGGGTGCATCCCCCACCTTGGGAGCATGCCCTTGTGTAACACTGATAAATATGTTAAATAAACCAAGTCCCCAAAAGTAATGTCCGTTCATACTTGTGACCATTCATTGGTATTTATAATCTCACTTTTCGTTTAAACCGTTTATTATTATTTTATATCTTGTCATTTGACAATTTGTTTACGAGTCTTCGCACTCTCTTGAATGGATACATCAGCGAATGAACCATTTGGTCCATTACATTGGTATCAGAGTGGGTTCTGTTCCATGTTGGCCAGGTACCAAGCCATTCACTTCACAGTTCACTCCTTAGTTTCCTGCATATTCCCACGTTTCAAAGTCAAATGTAGAAGGAACTAGAGACCCCAAAACAATGATTTTGATATAGACAATTTATATTGGAAAAACTGATAATGCAGGTCATACATTCTAACCTTCCAAATATCTGTCACTGGCAGACCTTTTTCCTAATGCCCGCAGAAGAAGATTGACATCACATGCCATAGTGCGAGCAGTGATATGTAGGAAAGTGATTTTTTAAATTTTTGATATATTTTGAAGAAATGACAAAATATATACTTGTAATGCAAATGCAAAGAATGCCAAGGTTAGTTGAGTATTGAATGACACTCAGATAGGAATGTCTAACTGAATGCACAAGGTTAAACATTGTTTGTGTGGAGCTTGGTACAGGCTATAACCATTTATAGGAAATGCAAGACTTGAAATATCATGCTAACCAAGATTCAGTTCTGATGATCTGTGAGAGGGTTTGACTTTTGAGTGGGATGTAAACATAAGCAAACTGTAATAGTTGCAAGGCTGTGTCATATCCAAATACACTAGAGTTGACAAGAATAATATTTTAGTATTTGATGGTCCCCATCAACGATCATATTTGAAAATGAATGTTGCATATCTTTAATAATCTGAGCATCTAGTGTCAGCAATAACTCTTTTACAATTAAAAAATGCCAATGTTTAATTTGAAATATCACACATGATGTACTTTAAGTTTATGTCTTAATATACTCATCAAGAAATCAACGTGCAGAATTATTTAGAGGATGAGGATGCTTTTTCTCTGCCCAATTAAAAATGTTTGCAAGAATATAATTGCTTTTGACTTGAGTAAATGCTGTTGATGACAGGTGGCACTGAAGGTCTATTTGCTCAGACAACACTTGAAATAACAGATGATATTCTTAAGAGCTATCGTAATCAAGGTATGCCCTTATATCCTTTCTGTAGTGTTAAACCTCTAAAATGATGAGGACTCTATTTCAATTTAGAATCTTTTTTTAAACTTTGGACAGTCACGTATGTGAACTTTGCATCATGCTATATGGAGTAATCAGAGACAATAAGTTTGGAACTGTTGTCACAGAATGCTTTTGAACTATAAAGTGAACATTGAAGAGGGCTCTAACAGTCAATGTACATAGTACAACCTTGAAAGCCTTGCAAGAGTGTGGGCACAAAGTTTGGGGTGCATGTTTGAACATGTCTTTGCAACTTGTTGCCGCCTAAAACACACTTGACCGTGGGTAAGTCTCCCAACCGCTACGTGTGTTCCTAAGGGCAACTATGAGTTAAAAACCCAATGTCACCTTGGTCCTAAACTCCTCCGTTTAGACCACAACTCCTAAAGGCCAAGGGGGGTAGTCCCTACTTACTAAGTTCTTTTTAAAGAGCTTGTTTTTTGGGAGTTGTAAGTTATCAAAAAATTTAAATGACAATCAGATATGCAGAGATGCAATAGTTCAATGACAAGCAAAACCTTTTAAGCAATTAATCAATGATGACTGCAAGAGAGATAAACAATTAATCAACAAGACCAGTGCTGTCTCTACTCTGGCTATGGAGTCACAATAATCAACTTACAAATACTTTTCCAAAAGCATTAACTCATTCACTTAAACAAATATAGCAAGAAAATGATGGCCTCCAGTAAATGAACAAGTTGAAATAAAATACTTGCAAATAGATAATCAAGATATCACATAAAGCGTTGAATTGTGGAACATGAACAACTTAGTGAATCCAAAGCACATATAACAAGATTAAGCTGTAAATGAAGTGCTTTGGAAATGAAGTACTGTGAACAATAGTGAAAATGTTGTGCAAGTGGTCCTGTAAATTTTAATATATTTTAGGTCTCTCTTCATCTTAAAGAATTAAGATTTATTTGCTGCAACGAAAATGAACTAATCTATGTGTCTACCCCAAGAGACTATCTCCTTCAATTAGAGAGAGAATGCCGGGTGCTCAACCTGAGAACACAAGGTTCCCAACTAGCTCCACGGGTCAATCCCGAAACTTGTTGGGTGCTCAACTAGAGGACACAAAGTGCCACGAGGCTCCCAACAGCCTCTACCCCACTAGCTCCACAGGTCAAGCCTCTTTTTCTCCGTTCTAATGAAGATATATTTCTGGGTTCCTATTAGACTAGGCAACACAAATCTTTGCCCTTTCTTGTCACCCAAGATCGGTCGAACCGGCGAGGGGAGAGAATACGGGGCAAGGATCAGGGCTTAAGTTAATTTTATCCTTTAAGCAAATAATACAAAGCAACGAAGCCAAACACGATTTCACAAGGATGGGCAGAGCCTCTTCACTTGTGAGGTGCGGGCAAAACAAAATAACTTAAAAAAAATATTGAAATAAATGCAAGCCAAGCGCGATTTCACAAGGATGGGCAGAGCCTCTTCACTTGTGAGGTGCGGGCGAAACAAAACAACTTAAAGCAAATTACTAGAAAATAAATGCAAGCCAAGCACAATTTCACAAGGATGGGCAAAGCCTCTTCACTTGTGAGGTGCGGGCGAAACAAAATAACTTAAAGCAAATAACTATGAAGTAAATACTTGAAATGAAATGCTATAAAATTAAGCCCAAGAGACTCTCTTGGGCTTGTTACAATTATGTATAAACCAACAGTAGATATTTAGTAAGAAAAGAGTAGGAAAATAGTGATTTTTGTCGTTTTACCAAAGTGGCCGAATTGGTGACTTGTGGATGCCCTTTGTGCTTGGAGATGACTGATTTTGGGTAGCATAACCTTCTTGAATGTGTGCAGACCTGCTAAAAACCAACAAGCAAAAATCACAGAAAAATGCCCAAAATCACTTTGGGACTATGTTAGTTTATCATACAAAAATAGTTGAAAATTTATGAGTAGTTTGTTGATGAAATAATAGCATGTAAACAATGATTTAAATCAGATTTATATATGAGAAAGATGTAGAATATAATGTAGAAAATTTAATGTGAGAAAGGAAGAGATAGTGCTCTTTTGCTCATCCAATGCTTGGAGAAGTGGGGTATTTGACCAAAGAATTCCACTCTCAAAGCCAAGTGAAATAACTGAAATAAAAGGTGAGTACCTATTGAAGAGCTAAGAGATCATAGACTTCAACCAACAAGAATATGAAGATCTTAACTAGTTAAATAGGAAACTCATAAAATACTAACAAAACTACTAGAGATCTCACCAAAGCAAAACAATTTGCTTGTTTGGACTCCCAATGGTTGAATAGCTATGAAGTTCTGAAGCAGAGCACCACCCAAGAGCATTATCAACACCAAATCTCCTCCAAAGAATTTGTATTACAAAGCCAAATGGCTGAAAAATTACAATGACCCAAGAATGGGCAAGATGAGAGCAAGAGAATGAGAAAAATGGAAAATGAAGCAAGAGCATGAGAGATTGTAACCAAAATAAGGAGGAGGAGCCTCCTTAAATAGGAAAAGAGAGAGGGGAGAGTTCCTTTGCATGAATGACATTTGTCACTTAGAGAGAAAGGGGGCCCATGGAGCGGGGTGCACTTCCATGGGTTAAAATAACAAACAATGGGGGGTGGAAACCCCCCACTCATGTTTTATATTTCATTGCTAGGCCAAGGGGAGAGAATGATGAAGGTGGGACCTCCCTTTTGGCTTATTTCAATTTATCTCATTTCCCATGGTGAGAGAGGGTTTCTCGCTTTTGGTGACAACTTCAAACTTGAAAAACACTTGCTTGGGGGGCCACTCTTGGACTTTCACCTTAGGAACATAACTTGACTTTAGAAAACAAATTTTCCACCTCCCAAGTGACTTTAGGCACTTTTCCAAAATTTGCCTTACTAATCAATTGCCAATTTTCATGATTTCCACGACTGACTTGGGAAAAAGTGTCTAAAACCATAGCAAGACTTGTCCGAATGACTTCAAACTTGGCCCAAGGGTGTAGGGGGTCTCATGCCATTTATCTTGATACCCATACCTCTATACAACATCAAAAATGACCAAGTAACCCTCTTTTACAGTACAACATTTTATGCCGAGGGACATTTTTTAATGACAAAAAATTAAAAAATCCTATGTAAAACTTAATGAAATTCCGCAGGACTCTGGATAATGTCTTGTACGGTCATATAGAACATTCCTAGGCCCCAATCACCCCATGGACTCGATCACTAGAACGTCTTTCACCACTTTGGAGGTATTTTTGAGTGAAAAACTCAAATAATTAAAATCACTAAAAATGAATTTTAATTATTAAAGTGAAAAAACACTCGATGAAAGGACTTCCCTAATGATAAATTCTTAGGTGATTAAGTTACACAAAACTAGACCCTCATGTTGACATATCCTTACAAAATCCCCTGTAGGGGCATGGAAATTTTATGGAGAGAAGATAAGAAAAATAGCTGCCTCGCTTGAAAAAATCATTAAGTACTTCTTTCTCATCTTCAAGGCACATTCAGCACGTGCATGGTACATCGTTGTCCACCAAGTCCGTTTTGGTGGTCAACACAACTCAATCAAAAAGCTTATATGAGATTGCAAGGGTTAAGGTTCCTTTTCAAAGATGGTTAATAAGTATCCTTCATAAACGAGTCAATTGTGTAAGTTATAATCCAAAGGTGCTTAAAAAAACATATAAAGTGATCCACTTCATTCAAATTTAAACTTGACAGGATCATTACCAAATTTTGATGTAAAGCTCAGTCAAGCTCAGCCAAACCCTAAGTTGGTTATCTTAATTTAAGCTTTAGTCCAAAGGAGCCTTTTATTTATTGGATGCTGGGGACCTCAATAAAGTAGGATTCTACATTGGAAAGAAAACATTTTCTTATTTCTGTTCTATCTCGATTGGATTAGTAACTTAGTTGTTATGACATTACCAGTGCTATCAATAATTCTCAAACGTTGTGGTGCGGCAGTTAAGGTTACCAAAGTTGAATTGGCCTTTTTGTTTGCTCTATTCGACCTATTCATGTTTGATTTCATGTCTTTGCATGCCATGTGAAAAGCTGCATTGTTTTTTGTTTTCTTTTTGGAAACTGCATCATATATGACATCATGGAACATAGATAATTACAACAATCTAACAACAGGATTAGAAGGAAAAATCCATCCTAGGAAAGCCAAAAATGCTAGCATATGATCCTGTGCCCCAATAGGTGTTAGTTTTTCACAAATTTGATCTAGGATCTTACTGAGAGAATAACAAGCACAACATAAACACAATAGACACAAGAGACACACAAATTTTCCTCGGGGAAACCATAAAGGAGAAAACCCTGCAACTTCCTTAGAGATAGAATGATCACCAATACAATGTCACAAAAGTAAAACCCAAAATAGAGATGGTCTTCAGCAACTCCTCTCTTCTCCACTTGTGCAAACTTCTTCTCTCTCTCACTAATGCAAATTGAGTGAGTGTGAGTGAATGAATAAATAGAGAGCCTATTTATTCACTTTACCTTTACCGCTTGACAAGTCGGCCTCAACTAAAGTTGACTGGCCTAACCCCTTTAGGTGACTTAAAAACCCCAATACAAATGGCTCTAGGGTAACTAATGCCCCGACTTACATGGGAGGGTTTACCTCAATGACTTTACATGACCCAAATACAATAATGACTTCTCCGATCGGAGGAATAAACATCTCCGTCGGAGGTACAATAATAAAATACAAATACAATATAAAATATACAAGTGAATATCTTCCGAAGTTACAATTACATTAACACTCCCTCTTAACTAGGAAGGTATTCTCTTGACACAGTCATCAACACAAGTCTTCGTCGCTGGATCAACAATGCTGGAACATCATCATCAACACTGGATCGTCGTCGTCACTGCTGCTGCAATCCTCGTCATCTCGACCATCGATTGGTGCTATCTCTCAGTTCTACTCGTCATAGGAAGTTCTATAGAGCCATCCCTTTTTCATGCTAGATGTAGGCCTAGCCTCCATGTAGGTATTCAGCATCTCTGCGAGAAAGCCATCAAGTAAGTACAACCCAGGACTTATTATATTGCCTCTGCAAAAACCTGCGTCTCCTACTGTCACCTCATCACGTCCAGATCATCTCAACGTCAACGAAGCACAGCCCAGATGCACATCACACATCACTTACATCAACCGACATGGGAGGACAAACCTACCACCATTTGGGAAAGGCTCAGCACTTACATCTACGCCATGGGAAGACAAACCTCAACCATGCGAGAATGGCATTGCCCTTACATCTACGCCATGGGAAGACAAACCTCAACCATGCAAGAATGGCACAACACATACATCAACAGCCATGGGAAGACACACCTCAACCATGTTGGAATGGCTCAACACTTACATCAACAACCATTGGAAGACACACCTCAACCAGGCTGGAATGGCTTGACACTTATATCAACGGCCATGGGAAAACACACCTCAACCATGTTGGAATGGCCGACACTTATATCAACGACCATGGGAAGACACACCTCAACCATGTCGGAATGGCCCCAACCCTTACATCTGCACCATGGGAGGACACACCTACCACCATGTGAGGATGGCTCCAGCCCTTACATTTGCACCATGGGAGGACACACCTACCACCATGTGAGAATGGCTCATGTGCATCTGCGTCTTCTGGACTGATCACTTCCCCTTGGAAGGAACCTCGATCTGAAGTACACTAAGCTTCTCTCTGAAGTACTTGTCCGTCGCAACATACTGGAGCTTCACTGCTCCTCTCTGCACCATATCCCTGATATAGTGATACTTGATCTCGATGTGCTTCGACTTGTCGTGGAACACTGGGTTCTTAGACAACTTCACACAACTCTGGTTGTCGCAAAATATACAAGTCGCATCCAACTGGAGATCAAACAAATCAGACAGTAGCTTCCTAAGCCATACTGCCTCACAACTAGCCGAACAAGTTGCGACATACTCTGCTTCGACTGTACTCAGTGCCACGCAGGACTGTTTCCTGCTAAACCAGGAGATCACACCTGATCCCATACTGAAGCAACACCCTGAAGTGCTCTTCCTATCTGCGGCACTGCCTGCCCAATCCTAACCAACATAACCCTCCAGGTTAATCTTCTGATTCGCGTCATACTTGAGCCCATAATCAACTATACCCTTCAGGTACCTCAGAATATGCTTTGCAGCAATCAAGTGAACATGTCTCGGATCCGTCAGGAACTGGCTCAATGTGTTCACAACAAAGAAATATCTGGTCTCATATTCATCAGGTACATCAAAGATCCAATCATCAGACGATACATCATGGCATTAACTGACTCTGATGAAGCATCACTCAATAGCTTCAGGTTTGATGCCATAGGTGTGGCCATGGCCTTGCAGTCCATCATCCCGAACCTCTTCAGGATCTCCACTGCATACTTCCCTTGTCCAAGGAAGATTCCATCCGCGCTCTGCCACACCTCCATGCCTAGGAAGTAGTGCATCATACCCCAAGCCCTTCATCTCGAACTCGGAAACAAGCTTCCTCTTCGTGTCTGCAAGCAGCCCATCCTCACCTGTCACAAACAGGTCATCTACATAGAGTAGGAGTATCATTGGGTTCCCTTCCTCAACCTTGTAGTAAAGGTTGGAATCCGCTTTACTCTTGGTAAAGCCCAAACTAGTCAGGAAGCTATCTATTCTGTCGTACCATGTCCTAGATGCCTGTTTCAATCCGCACAAGGCCTTCTTCAATTTGCATACATGAGTTTGTCTATCAGGTGTCTCGAATCCGAGTGGCTGCTCCACATTACCCATTACTAGCATATTAGCAGCATCTTGTTCATTAATGCAACTTTTCTAACATGCATGATATACATCCTAAATCTAGGAGCATAAGTATGTACATGACTGAACAATATTAATTAATTAATTAGATATACAAGAAATGACAATTCAAATACTTATCTTTGTTTGGTTGTTGGGTGGACTCCCTCTCAATCTTTGCTTCCTTGCAAGAACTACTGGAGTGTGCTCCCTCTTGATCTTTTGCTTCCTTAACCAATGTTGAAAGTGGATGAAAGATTCTTCCATAGATTATTGATCTTTATTTGTTTTCCGGAGTCCAACTCTACAGTAGCTTCTTCTACTCCTTTCATGTAATACTGAAAGTCATCTTTAGTTTCACCTTATGAGGTGGAACCTTCTGAATGAACCCATGTAACTGGTTACCTTCATTACAATACATATTCTTCATCACTTGAAGATTCTTCACTTTCTTCTCTGGTTCTCTTTCTTGCAGGTTCATCATCTTCCGCGGTGTGAACATGGTGTCTTTTCTTGTTGGTCTTCTTCTTGTTGGAGCCACTTCCATTTCTGGGACAAATTTTGGAGTAGTGTCCCTTCTCATCACATGTATAGCATCTAATGTTAGATAGATCTTTTCTGGATCTTCTAAAGTTCTCCCTCTGAATTTGGTGGTGGTGTTTCTCTTTCTTACTGTGATGATGATGCTCCCTCTTGTTGTTATTCCTCCTGGAGTGTGCTGTGAGAGCTTGATCGTCGTTTGCTCCCATCTTCTCTTCTCGAGCTACAAGTCGAGCTTCTTCTTGTGAGCATTCCTCCCACAACTTACTGAATGTGATTAACTTCCTTCTAGCACAAATCCCTTGAATGAAAGAGTCCCATGATCTAGGGAGACCATTCAAGGTGGTCATCACAATTTCTCCATTTTCTACATTTTCTCCCACAGCTTCAAGTTGCTCCTTGATTTGAGAGACCCTTGTAAAATAGGACTGCATGGTCTCTGCATTTTGTATCTTCACATTCTTCAACTGGTTTCGCAAGGTCATCTTCCGATTTATATTCTTTCCTTCAAATAGCTTGGTCAAGGAATCAAACATCTCTTTAGGTGTCTTTAAGGAATCAGTAATAATCCTCTTGGCCTTAACCAAGTTCTTCTTGTGTAAGGCTTTAGCCTCATCTCCCTCTGGAACAGGAACTTCTTCATTTACATATGTGTCCAATTCATTTTCTTCAAGGATTAGTGTAATCCTATACTTCCATGCTCAGAAGTTATCAGCCCCTTCAAGCTTATCCTCAAGCTTGGTGTGGTGACACATCTTTAATGAGAACCTCAAATGGAAATACAAAAGATTTAGATCTTACCAATTTGAGATGCTCGGGTTGGATCTGGAGCTGGTTGGCCTAGGGTTTGTTAGAGAAACCCTAATTTTCCAAAGTTAGAATTTGGAACTTCTGATTGGACAGATAGAAGTGCCTCCTCAAGGCGAGTTGTCCAATGTACACTTCCCTAAATCAGTGAACAGAAACCCAAAATATCTAATGCCCTAGTTTTCCTCCGACAATAGTGACGGGCCGAAAAATGAAAATTCTCGGAATTGAATTCTATTTTCACAAGAAGATGCACTTGGATGAGGCAAGTATGCTGGTACACTTGGTTTCTGAAGATTCCAAAAATTCACCCTTGAAAATTGACTTGCGAATTTCGAATCTGCAGTTTTTGGCTTTTTCTGGTTTTGCTGGGCCAAAGTCAAACTAGGGTTTGGCTTTCTCGGAGTTTCACTCACTCAAAAACTTCGATCTTGGTCTCTAAATTTCGATTTTGAGGAGCACTTCCCTATGCTGATTGCACCCCAAGATTCCATTTCTGTGAAAAGCCCTCATTTTTGGCAATAGTAACGGCCAAAAAATGAAAATGCTCAGAATCAACTTCTGCTTCGACAGAAAGATGCGCCCTTCTTAGGCGAGTTAGCCTAGACTCTTTTTGTTAATGATCTGTGGAGAGAAGTCCAAAAATTAAGAAGCCCTAGCTTCCACAGCTGCACAGTGTCTTCTTCTCAGGTTAGCTTTGATACCATGTTAATTTTTCACCAATTTTATCTGGGATCTTACTGAGAGAATAACAAGCACAACATAAACACAATAGACACAAAGATTTTCCTCGGGGAAACCATAAAGGAGAAAACCCCGCAACTTCCTCAGAGATAGAATGATCACTAATACAATGTCACAAAAGTAAAACCCAAAATAGAGATGGTCTTCCACCGTTCTCTCTTCTCCACTTGTGCAAACTTCTTCTCTCTCTCACTAATGCGAATTGAGAGAGTGTGAGTGAATGAATAAATAGAGAGCCTAGCTCTCTATTTATACTTTACCTTTCACTTTATCTTTACCACTTGACAAGTCGGCCTCAACTAAAGTTAATTGGCCCGACCCCTTTAGGGGACTTAAAAACCCCAATACAAATGACTCTAGGGGAACTAATGCCCCGACTTACATGGGAGGGTTTACCTCAATGACTTTACATGACCCAAATACAATAATGACTTCTCCGACCGGAGGAATAAACATCTCCGTCGGAGGTACAATAATAAAATACAAATACAATATAAAATATACAAGTGAATATCTTCCGAAGTTACAATTACATTAACAATAGGAAGGGAGTCAACACCTTCATGGACAAAAATCGAAGTTGACTTTAACAAGCAAAGCCATTTCCTGCTTAAAATGTTTCAATTCCCCTAAGGCTAGTAGGAGTCAGCTCCTCATGAAAATTAGCTAGACACTGATGCTTTCACAAAAAGCCAATAGTGGATGACCACATTGTTTGCCGTTGGGATTTGCAGTTGTCCCTATTCTAGTTTTACCTCTTGTTTAGATTGTGTTCTCCTACAGTGTACCTGTACACAACAGATTCTACTTCAGCAGGACAATGCACTCAACAATCTGGATGGTCTCATTCACTTTGCAGCATGGAAGATCTACGGATGATGGCGTAACAGCAGTATTAATAGCTGCATCCCTGGTTGGTGTAGTGTTGAACACGCTCTGGAGACTTGGACAACCAACATGTCCTTGTATGGAACCACTTAGAAAATTTTCCGGACATATCTCTTGTACCTTAGGGTATATCTTGGAGATTCCCTTTCCCTTTTAATAATCAACTCATCCCCAAAATTTACAATAAAATATACAAAGAGCATTTGCGAAACATTCTCAAGCACACCAAGAACACTTGTATTCAACATCCCAAGCACTCAAAGACATTGACTCCATAAAGGCACTGGTCCTGTAAATTCTATATTTATTTGCTTATTATCTATCTGGAGCACTTATCTTATCTATTTTAATTCATATTATGTTGTGGATGCCTTATTGTTAATTTATCATTATCAAGTGGTTGTGCATCTTATCATTTTGCAAGTATATCTTTGGAATTTATAAACTGTTATTGTAAATCTTAAAAAACTCCTAAACAACACCCATCCGCATCACACATTTCGAAAACACTTAAAACACAAGAGCCTTAGAAACTCTTTGCAGGGTCTACCCCCCTTGGATTCGTTAGGAGTTTGCCTAAATGGAGGATTCGGGATCAAGTGACAGCGCCTGACTCTTTGCTTGCCCCCAAGTCCACACCTTTCCCACTTGGGAAACAACTTTCGAAAGATTTCTGCTGCTAGTGTGCACATCCGGCGGGCAACACCTTCAAAGATACTTTGTCCTCAATGCATAAAAGCTATGTCTTCTTTCTTGCTTGTAATATTTTCACATGATACTTTGTTCTGTGATGTTTCATAGTCAAAGAAACAAGGCAATACAGTCTTTGAAGTATTGAACACAATTGTCTTATTGTTGAAGGGTCAATCCACCCTAGTTTGATCTTCTGTGGACTATGGGTTTATAAGGTTTTTGGATAGAGCTTTTAGTAGTGTGAGTCCCAAGATAACTTCTATTTTGAGACCCAATTGCACTGGAATTAATATTTGTGGGAATGCAGTTTTAATATTTTCTTTGTTTCGGGCAATGTTGATACACAAATTGGTTTAAGGTGTTGTCCCTTGTGATTATTATCTCGATAAGGTGTCCTTATAACATGATCTTTCCTTATCATAATTTAAGAATTTACTTGATTCAACTTTGATATTATATCTTCTTCATACACTTGTGTAACTTTGTTGATCATTGGATTTTTATAAGTAGAGACACTTGGATTTGCTTAGGTTTTTGTACCCATTGTTTGTACTTCAATGTCTAACAATTTCTCTACTTCAACGAGATTTGCATCTTTCTGATTAAGTCAATTGGATTCAGTGTCACAAGGTTCGTCGAACTCGAAGCTTCAAGTTCAAAGTTCGGCGAACTTAAAAGAAAATATAAGGTTCGATCAGGTTCGTCGAACCTGAATCATGTCTCATGCTGCGAGTTCCTTTTTCAAGGTGGCTAACTGCTCTGAGGCGACAGACTCGAGACATAGCTCTGTCGATTGAGGCCGTAGACTCTAATCCTATATTCGACTTGAGCGGAATCTACAGTTTGGCGGGCGTCTACACAGTCTCCCATCTGTTGAACACTCGACACTGCCACTTGTACAAGCACTTTGAAACCCATCCGTCGAACGCTCGACCCTACCATTGAGCAATCCCATCATTTCGAAACCCTCGAACGCAACTCTGCGTTGCCTCTTTGAAGTTCAATTCCTTTCGTATTTTATTACTGTTGAGAACTTTCCAATCACATGTATTGTTATAATTTTAAGTTATGTTTAAAAGTTTAATTAATTTATGACATATGTATTGTTATTTTAAATTGATTTTAAAGTTAATATATATAAAACTAATAATTAATTATTTTACAATTAATTTATTAATTATATTTATGTATATATGATTAGATTAAACTTTAAAATTATGTTATATTGAATTTTAAATTTTTTTACAATTATATCTACATACATTTAATTAATAATTAATATAATTATAAGTAATTAGTAATTATAATATTATTAATAAGTATATTTAAAGTTATTCTAATTATATATATCTATATCTTGAAAAATGTGTATAGACAAACCTAATGGCGAACCTCATCCGAACCTCGTGGAAAATTCGAATCCGAATTGAACCTAAAGGTTGCCGAACCCGAACACGAACCCAAACCTTGTGACATTGATTAGATTTGTATTGGTTCCTTTCTCCACGGTTTAGGTTTTCATGTCTAATGTCTTCCCTAATTTGATTGGATCGGTCATTGTTACTTTATCAATCAATGATTCGTAGCTGGTAAGTTGTTCTAACTTTTCTTGCTGTGACTTCTTCTCATTCTTTAGCTTCATAATTTGTGCAATGAAACTTTGATTATGGTTCTTTAAGCGAGAATTTGCTTTATCTTTCTTTGATAATTCCTTGTCTAATTTCTTCTTGAGACCTTTATTTTTCCCTGCAAAATACATCTTATATTTACAAACATCAAAACAAATGTGGAAGGATATATATAATGGACTTTATATCCTCTTTCGAAGAGCCAATAATGTTGAAATAAAGTCTAAGTAGGTTACATCTAAACCTTGAGCATCTCTAATCAACAAAGCCCCCTTAACCAAAAGTTGGTGACGTACCTCATCATGTCACAGAGAACAAAATGCAAACAAAGAGCTAACCTCAGTGTCAAAATAAACTTACAACAAAAGCTTCCAGAAGGTGAATAAGGCATAAACTCTCAATCACTGCATAAATTCTCAATTCATATATCAATTCATGGTTCAAAAGTAGAATTAGAGTAGGAACATGGATTTGATTTGTTTCTAACAGATTTGTCATTTCTTTCTTGATTGAATGATCCTGTATTATATCACTGAAAGATGGTGCCTGTACATGTAGGTGGATATGATCTAATTGGCAGAACAAAAGATCAGATAAGGACAACACCACAAGTGAATGCTGCATTAACTGCATGCCAAGCTTTGAAGTTGGATGGACTTATTATCATCGGAGGTAGCATAATCTAGTCACAATGGTGAAATTAAGTTCTTTGAAAAGTAACTCAATAAATTGGGGTCATTCTTAATTATATGTGCTCATTTCAGGTGTCACATCGAACACTGATGCAGCCCAATTAGCTGAGACATTTGCTGAATCAGGATGTCAAACAAAGGTAGTCACTTTTAGCGATTTAGCTTAAATATCTGTCTAAAATTGTAGAAAACATATAAGTTTTGGATAACCTTTGACTTGGATTTTTTGTTGCATTTAATAAGTGTGTAAACCTCAGAAGGTGACTACTACATATTTTATTTAAGAGAGACCTTGTTTACCAGGCTTGATTGGATTCAATGAAGATCTTGTCAACCCTAAACATTCTATTTGTCAATCAAATGCACATAAACGTTTCCACATATCATAAATATATATATATTTTTTGTAAGCTAGTACCCACGGGGATTTGAATTTGTGACCTTCCATTTACAACTTCTCATCTCAATTACTTGTTACAAATTGCTCTACCCCCCGTGGGCTCATATCATAAATATTTAAATGAAATATGTGTATGGATTTCTACATAATAAATGTGTTGGACATTAAGCAATTTTCTGGAAAAAGGGGCTAGTTCCATCAGATCAAGCTGGACTTATATAAAATGCTGATTTTATAAAATATCTTGGAATGTAAAAGTGAATATGATGTTGTAATTATCCCTGTGAGAGTTGTGAGCTGGTGGACAGTGTCCACCTCACTTATTGTATATACCACATCTTCTAGTCTTTTGGGAACTGGCTTACACCCTTTTTGGGGTCCCAGGTAAGCATTTTCTTAAGAAAAAAGGTCCATCCTTGAAGGAATTAATAGACAAATAGAGAAACAGATATTTGTTCCTTGTGACTTTCTTGTCACTAATCTTGTTGTGCTGCGTTTTTGAGAAAGTCAATGTAAACTTTTTTGGATTTATGGCAGGTAATTGGACTTCCTGTAACATTAAATGGAGATCTGAAGAACCAGTTTGTGGAAACTGATGTTGGTTTTGATACAATATGTAAGGTATTGTAACATGTTTCCCTGGCATGTTTTTCTGATTTCATATACATCTTCCATTGCTTGAAAAACTGTGAAAGATAAAGATATGGTATAATGCTATCAGTTCATTGAATGGTGCTGTTCCATGAGATTCATCTATATGCTTGCAGTAAAAGTGCAGTTTTCTTTTTTGGTAATTAATTGAGGGGTATGTATATTAATGTCACAATGAATATTGTACAAAAATTGGTGGATTTAATCCATCACCTAATGCTTTTACAGATGGGCCTGCTTTAAGCTAACTTGCAGGCTGCCTTCTTTCTATATCTGAAACGATCTTACTATGACATCCATGTAAGCTAAACTCATTGTTAAGCAACCATAGAAGAAAACTGGAAGAATGGATTGATGATACCGATTCAATGAGCACAAAAACATAACTAGATGTTCTGGACTTGCTGATAGATCTGATCTATGAACTTCTGTGGGTCCCTTTCAGCTCCTTGTCATTGTGTTGCCCAAAACTGCATCCCGATGTATAGCTTTTATCATTAATGGTTGTTCTATTCAGGCTGGAATTTGCTGGTTCAAAAAGGATCCTGTACTGTTTAGGGAACCTAATCATCAATATGAATAACTCCTTGATTTTATCTGTCATTTTAACCTTTAATATTTTCTGTGTCTGCCCCTTTGGGTATGCTTATGTTCTTCCTAACTTCTACTAGTCATTTTGGGTGCAGGACCTCTTTGTCATCTGTTCCATCTTCTGCATGATCACCAGTCCATTTGATGGTCCATCTTGTCCAATTTAACTTCTAAGACTGCCTGCTTTTGGTTGAAATCCTCCTTTTGCTGGCCTAGATCTCAGATCAAAGATATGATCCTGTTATCTCCGGGATCTGCACACAAGAGAAGGCCAAACTTTCAAGTAAAAACCTTAGGGCAAATCTCGAAAGATCTACCCAATCTCACCTCAGTAGGGCCTCCTTTCACTTTAGGCCGGTTCTTCTCTAGCACAAGGGGGGTTTCCCTAATAGGAAAGCCAATCTGCCCTTAAAAGTTAAAACCTAATACTTATTATCATATGTGGCAAACAGATCTTTGATGTTTTCAATAGAAATACGACGGTGAATTCAAGTAGATGAGTGCCTTATCCTTGGCTATGGAGTCAAAACACTTAAATGATATGTAGAAACATAATCATGGAACATATTTAAACCTCAAGCATGCTATAGACAGCAATATTCTTAGTTATATTAGCTCTGCAAAATTCACTTTAGTCAACGTACTAAACTCAGTAAGATGTTACAGCACTATTGGTATATATTTGCCTTATTCATTAAGGGCACAGAAAATGCTCATGTACTTGCATATTCGGATCTCATCTCAGCCCTTATAGCACTGAGAAGGATGCCTGCTCTATAGTCTTTATACATATATTTGTTTGTACATAGCTCTTTCTCTATACATATTTTCTCTGTTAATATAAAAAGTATTTTCTCAAAAAAAATTGTGGTTAGATTGTGATTTTGCTAAGGGCAAATTTGTATTCTGGCCATTGGATTCAATACATGTCTTCTCACTGACATGGTTATGTCAGTGGGCCCAATGATATTGTGGTAGATTTCATATTCTTTTACATAGCACTACTTGTACCTTGTGTAACACTGTTGACCATCTCTGTTGTAAGCAATAAATACATTGGAAGCAAGCTACTTCAGAAAGAATTTTCTGTTTTCAACTCCATCGGAAACTACAAGTACAACTATAAAAGTGTGGCAGAGGTCGCCTTACGACTTATTGCCACAGAGGTGCAGAGGGAACAATTAAGCATTGAGTGTTTATGTGCTTCACTTATTTGCTTTATGCCAGAAAACAATGTGTTTTTGTAAATACCTGAGCTCAGGATTCAAATTGGCCCAAATTGAGTATACGGTTGGATAGAGTTAAAAAAAAATACACAGTGTTGGCTTTTGAATGGCCTGAAATGGTTGAGATATGCAATAGTTATGAGTTTCTAAAGTTCAGGGTCAGTTTGGGTTGGGAACTGGCATTGTGTCTGCGGTTTGATTAAAATCTCTGTTTAGTGACTGCCTCGGTCCAATCTGAGCACATGGTCAGCTGGTTTACTCTTCAGCCATCATTTTGACTGGCTTGATGTGAACTTTTGGTAAGTTACGAGGGAGAACCAACCTCCTGAAGTTTTCCTGCAATCTACAAAAGACTTGTATGCGGATTTTTTTAATCAAAAGCTCAATTTGTTTAAAAAGGTTATTGGAAAATAGCAGCATAACTTTGGTCCCAGGTGTTAGTTTCTGATTCTGCAAGTTGTGGTGAGCTCCTGACTCAGAGGACTTCAATGTGATTCTGTGCAGACTTTCACTGGTTGATGTTGTGACTGAGTTTTAATCCACGAAATTCAGGATTTTGTTCTACAGGGATTTTGAGGTCTCATTACTCCGAGACGAATATTCGAGAGCACATCTTGTTTGTTGAGGTATATGTGAGTATCAATATGTGAATATCATTAGGTTTTTATAAATTCCAAAGAAGAGTGGAGAGATGAGGGTTGTAATAGAATTTTTTTTCAGTTACCTTTCGATGGTGAAGTTATATATGGAGTGGGGGTCTCTGGACGTTTTCGGGGAAGCATCGTTGCAGTGATCACCAAGATGTTTTTCTCAAACACAAAGTTGTGGAGATCTCTGATTCACTTTTGTCAAACCCTTAAGCAATCTGGCGTGAAAGTGGATTTATGTCAAGATGAGGTGAAGAAGACGGTTGACCTTTAGAATGTGAGTGATGTCCAAGCTTTTAAGAACTAACGGGGTATTACAGAAGGTTCATTTAGATTTTACTAAGATTAGTAACCCCTGAGCCAGTGAACAAGGAAGGATGTCCCATTCCAATGGGGAAAGATGAATTCCAAGAGTGGATGTATGATGAATGTATAAGAATACAAAAAAACTGGATCAAAATAGCAAGGAACATGCTAAATAAATTTAGGCAAAGAATGATCACATTTCTCATGGCAGCCAACTTATTTTTGAAGATAGCTGAGAGATGCAGAAAAATCGAGGATGAGCTCAATAGGTGTTGTGATACTTGTAGCAACATTGATGAGCAAATTAGAGACAACAATATACTTAATGCTTGAGGAGGATGTTCAATTATATAAGAGGGGATGGATGTTAGTCCCGAAGTAGTCACTATGATGTATTTTGTCCTTGTCTGACTTATAGATTTGGTCAATGACTCAATAGTGATGGAATAACTATTATGTCTCAATAAAGTTATTATAAATCGTGAGGTCATCATTATGAAAATGTCATTAGGAATTCCTTGTGAGGAAGTTCTAATTAATTGGGTGAACACGAACATTTGTGTCCATGTGGATGACTCTGTATAGATCCCTCCTCCCCCAAAGGCTCCCTCCCTTACCCATTTTGAATTATCAACATGAGCAGAGACAACATCATTTTATGATATGTCATACATTCATCTATGTTGATCTCTCTCTCTCACACACACATCTATTATGATTGTACTGTGAATCTTTGTGAATTGTGATAGTATTCCCTCTTTCTTTTCTAGTTGTTTAAGCCATATGCAGAGACATTCTTATTTTTAACTTTATTTCATTGTTATTAGTTATCACTAAATTTGTGAACCTGGGTGAAATCCACGTCCAACAATATTTGAGGGAAAACATAGAGATGTTTGAGTTAACCCATATAATTTCTATATAAGTATTTAGTCACAGATGTAAGATTCAACAATCACATGGAATATATCTGAATTCATGTGTCTACATGTCTTCAATGAAACCCTGTGAAACATGAGCTGTACAAAACCATAGTTGATTTGATAAATCATAATATATACTATGATCATTTCTCAATGTAACAATATGCAGGCTGTTTGATTCTGTTATTTTAATTTGGCAGGTGAATGCACAACTTATCAGCAATGTTTGCACCGATGCATTGTCTGCAGAGAAGGTAATATCTGTTAATTCTCTCATATAATGTACTGTTGCCTTTTTTGCATCAACTACATTTAGTCATCCATCTTCTTCTTTATTGTGTCCTTGATAAATTATAAATATAAACTACAGTGTGGTAACAACCCCCTTAAAGTCTGTTAAGCAGGCTTTGGCAGCCAAGATATAACATGATTCAGCAGAGTCTCACTTTCTCGATTTATACATTTTGTTATGACTTACTGGTCATGATCTGGCATTGATAAAGCTTGGCTGGTCTTTCCTGAGTGATGACCTATTACAGTTATAATTTTCCTTTTCTGGTGTGACTGTTAAAAAAAATGACACTAGCAAATTGTCTCCCAGTGAGTTCAATAGGATAAATAACTTTGACTATCAGTATATGTGCTGCTGTTTTGGTCCTTTTCCTTAGTCCTGTATGGAACACAGTTTGTTTTACTGGTTGCCTCTTTTAACGCCTCTTCTTTGAACAACTCCATCTAAATGATTTGCCTACAATTTTTCACTGAATGATGATCATGGTTTTGATTATAATGCTTTTTTTGTGTGACTGCACACCTGAACATGTTATATAAAGAATTTTTTGATTGCTTGTTTAAAGATATTGACCACAACAGAAAAGATACTGATTCCATGAGAATATATAACACTTTCCCTCTTGGTTTTGGTGTATGTTCTCCAAGTTCATGTTGTTTTAAGGACTAAGAGATCTCAAAAGTCTAAAAGAAAATGTAGTGTCTTACTTTTATTGTACCTCATCTACCATCCCAGGATAGGTTTCCTTTGCATTGATGTCTCTATTCATTATTATAAGATAACAGTACCATATTGAGTCCAAGGTAAGTACAACTTTATTCAAGACTAATGCTAATTGTATGCGATATTCTTCCATGGTTTGCAAAAGGGGGAAGCATGAAACATCTCTGTAACAGGCATGGTATGCTACCATTGAATCTGGTATGGCAATTGGAGAAGCAAATTTGTTAACTGCTAGTGTTTTTTCCCCATTTGGCATTGCATTTCAGGAGAGGCTAGGTTAGGTTGCACAGTTGTATCTGCAAACCTCACCAAGACCATAGTTTTGTTTTACTTCACATACAGGGGTGGGATGCACAGTGACCCAGCAATGTTACTGTTACATTATCTTGTGAGCTATGCAATATCTTAAGTTATATCTTTCCAATGATGTGTATGTCCACACGCATGTGCATGCATGAATGGTATGCTAACATTGAATCTGGCATGGCAATTGGAGAAGCAAATTTGTTAACTGCTAATTTTTCCCCAGTTGGCATTGCAGTTCAAGAGAGACTAGGTTAGGCTGCACAATTGTATTTGCAAACCTCACCAAGGCCTTAGATTTGTTTTATTTCACATCCAAGAGTGGGATGCAATATCTTGAGAGCTATGCAATATCTTAAGCTATATCTTCCCAATAATGTGTCTGTTCGTATGCATGTGCACGTGCATGTGTGTTGACAAAAATGCTATGTTTCCTATGTGTGAAAATACTAAATAACATCTATATATGTCAAGTGAAAGCAGGATATCTGTGATAGGGAAATCAACAGGGCAATCTTTAATTTTATGTTGTAGTTAGAAATCATACAAAATACTTTCTTTAATATTAGCAAACCTTTGTTGGTTTGTTATTGTAGTGCTCTTGTGCTAGTATATGGGCTTGAAACCAAGCATGGTATAAATGGGGTGGCATGCCTCATGTTAAATTGAACAATTTAGAATGTTCTCACCATGTATTTTCATACGCCATTTGGAAGAATTCTCCTAGTCAAATGGGAGATCAATTCTAGTTTGAAATGTCACTTCTAGTGGTTAGATTGGAGAATATTTCACAATAAAAAAGTTGGGTAGGAAAAGATTCCGGAAGTCTTCTTAGGTGTTGGAACTTGGAAGAGATCTTGTATACCACATCCAAGTAGTAGCTAAGAAACAAAACTTCTTGCATGGTGAGAAAAAAGTCTTTACCCCTCTCAGAATCTGAATTGCTTCCATACTGGGAATTGTGAAGGTTTTTTCACTTATTGAAGATATGACAAGAAGTAAAGAATTGAGGTCAATCTGTCAATGTGATGTTCTAGGGTGTTGCTATATATAAATCTTATCCTTCAAAGCAACCTCAGATGTACAAAGCTTACTGTGTTATTCAAACTAGAAAAGTTAATGGACAAGATGCAAATTGAGAATGGATTTTATTTCAGAGTCTGCCATGCTTAGTTTCCTTCTTGTTACTAAGGAATAACTTTTGTTATGTTTCTTTAGCTTTGTTGCAAAGGGGACATTCTCTCACCCCTGTTTTTTCCATAAAGACAGGACCCCTCTTCCTCACCTCTGTATTTTTGTAATAAACATTTCCCATTTTCTTTAATATGGCGTTCATAGTTCTGTTAGCGTTATGTAAAGGACCACTTTGTTTCTGCCATCGTGCAGAGAGTCTGTCAAATGCTTGGATATATGAGCTAAAATCTTGTATTTATATTTTGTACAGTATTATTACTTTATCCGACTGATGGGTAGGAAGGCCTCCCATGTTGCTCTGGAGTGTACCCTACAGTCACATCCTAACATGGTATTTTTCTGGGAACATTTTTGGCATTTCTATTGAACTTGGATAGTGATTGTTTTGACAGGTGCAATTACTTATCTATCTTGCTGCTAAATATAACTTAGGTAAAATTCAATTTGTGTTTAGGTAATCCTTGGGGAGGAAGTTGCTACATCAAAAATGACTCTCTTTGATTTGACAACACAAATTTGTGATGCAGTTCAGGCCAGGGCAGAGCAAGGTAACTCTTTTTGTGATCTATAGTGTTGTAGAGTATTTCATGTTTCAGTTTCTCAATTTGGGCATCATTTTGTTGAAAACCGTTCTACATACTCAGATTGGCATTTTGGCTTGCCAGATAAGTATCATGGGGTGATCCTTTTACCTGAGGGGCTTATAGAAAATATTCCTGAAGTGTATGCTCTATTACAGGTGATTTCATGGAATTTATTTATCTGCATTATGTATTTTGTTTGCAAAGAAATGTTACATCGATTCCTTATAGTCCAGATTTTAGTCCTCGAAATGAACTCCTTAATTTACAATGTGATTGTTGAAACTTGAACATGTAGGCTTTGTTATATGAATATCTTCTAGGAATGTGTATTTAGTGGCAGGCTTTTCCCATTGTAGTTGGGAATGTTACGGGATTATGTATTGGTAATTCTCTTGTTCTTACCTGGTTTCATGTTAAAATTTTAGGAAATCCATGGTCTGCATGGTCAAGGTGTTTCTGTTGAAGACATTTCATCGCGACTTTCACCATGGGCATCTGCTTTATTTGAGTTTCTGCCTCCATTCATCAGGAAACAGGTCCTATTCCATTATTATTTCTAGGCCTTGTTTACATACTAAAGTTGTAGGTTTATTAGCCGACAAATTATGTTTTTTATTTTATTTGTATGAATTGGGTATATAAACTATCAGCAATCGTTACAGTCTAACTTATTAGTAATCAAAAGATTCTTTATTGGCGTTACGAGTGCCTCTAATTTCATTGTTTTTAAAAATGACTGCAGCTTCTCCTTCACCCTGAATCTGATGACTCAGCACAGTTATCCCAGGTGATAGTCTTTAGCCTACTCTTTGAATGCCTCTAATTAAGTATGTTAGTGAAATTTTGCCATAGATATACGATACCAATCTTTCTCATACAATACAGTTGTCCGAAAATGGACTTCAGTTTATTTATGTTTGATGTATTATTTAATTTGCAGATTGAAACTGAGAAACTTATGGCTCAGTTGGTGGAGACAGAAATGAACAATCGACTGGTACATTAATTACAGTGGATAATCTCTTTTTCCTGACCTGAACATATTATTGTGGTATTCTGGATCTAATGGCCTCCCCTGGTGGATGCTGCAGAAATCTGGCCAATATACTGGAAAGAAATTCAATGCTATTTGTCACTTCTTTGGCTATCAGGCTCGAGGATCTTTACCATCAAACTTTGACTGTGACTATGCATATGTACGAGAGCTGTTGCTGTCATCTGTGGTTTCGGTTTTATTTGTTTGATCTTATCATTATGTATCATGCAGCTTTAAACAATTGTTATCATCTTCTGCAGGCCCTTGGCCATATTGCTTATCATCTCATAAGTGCTGGGTTGAATGGTTACATGGCAACTGTAACAAACCTGAAGATGCCTGTATCCAAGTGGCAATGTGGTGGTGCTCCAATCACGGTGTGTTCTTTCATTCTCTCTTTTTTATGAGCATTTTGTTCTTACTTCAGAACTGCAGTTTGTAAGGACTTGGTAAAGAGTCAGGTCAAATTTGGCAACATACTTTAAATCAGGTTTGATTGAATGAACCAACAACTAACTTCTGTATATCATTAATCAAATCTAGAATTGTGTTATCAAGTGACCATCCACAATATGATGCTTTTTTGCATGTCGATATGCTTGTTATTCTGGTTGTATTTTATGTGTACTTCTATCTGAAGAAGGATGTCATCAAGTACGGTCCCATACATTTTTCTAGTTATGGTCACACACGTAACAAGCAAATACTGATGTCAATATGCAGGCAATGATGACTGTGAAGAGATGGCTACGGGGACGAGGTGCATCTCAGATAGGAAAGCCAGCTGTTCACCCAGCTCATGTGGATTTAAAGGGCAGGCCATATGAGTAAGATTAGAAATCTTGTAGATGGATTGAGGGTTTTTCTATTTATTAATACTGCATGTTGTTCTGTATAAGGGATTCTTGTATTGTTTGACTTGTTTTACATTCTGTTAGAGAATAAGTTTGTTTTCATGTGCTGATCTGTTGTATTTGATACTCAACACCTAATTTAGATTTTGTGTGTAACACACAAGATTATTTCATTATATGTGAAATTGTAAATATATCTAGAGTGGGGATGGTGTGCATGAATTCCACAAGTTTCACCATTCCTGTGTGTAATTGGATTTCTAAGATTGAACGGTGTTGTTCCTTTTCATCATGGAGTGCCTTCAGTTTTCCAACACTATCCTGCTTTTATCTGTCGTATTCTTATTCACCATACTTGTTTTTATATACCTCTTCATGCCCCTATTTTTTTGCTGTCATTGGCAGGTTGCTAATGCGCAATGCTACACGATTTTTGATGGATGATATCTATAGGAATCCTGGTCCTCTTCAGTTTGAGGGTTCTGGGGCAAATGCAAAAACCATTACCTTATCTGTTGAAGACCAGGATTATATTGGTCGGATTCAACAGTTGAGAAGTTATCTTGACAAGGTCAGTCTTAAAAGTTTAAAACTAATTCAAAGTTCACTGCAAACATTTTATTTTTATTTTTTTTATCTTTCTTAGTGATTTCTAATCAACTAGTATTCCCTCAGGTGAGGGATATAGTGAAACCTGGATGCCCGGAGGAGGTTCTAAAAGCTGCCTTGAGTGCCATGGCCTCAGTGAGTGATGTTCTCTCAGTTATGTCTGCACCAGCATATAGAACAGAATATTAATACTCAAGCATTTCTTTCCAAGCAAAATATTGTTGTTGGCCAAACTGATTTATGGAGTGATATTCATGGCCAGAATAAATAGTGAGTGCTCATGATGATTAGTTTATCTTTTTCCTCATGGATGAGTTAAATTTGTAACAGACAAGCTTGAGTGGGCGATCTTTAAAGAGGCCCAGAATAATTGCAATGTGCAAAATAGGCATAACTTACCATATTGTCATTTTGTTTGCTTATTTTAAGAATGAATGCAGCATAAAGTTTGAATGGTAAGAGTATGCATATCTTGTATCTGTAAGAATCTTTAGAAATGTTTTGAATCTTGATCATGTTTGCAGCACCCATTTTTGCAGGTATATGCTTACAGTACAAAGTGATTCTATTGAATCGTTATTTTAAGAGGAAAAAATTCTTAAGAAACTTTTAAAAAGAGGACGTTGTATAAATTTTGCAAGTTATTCAAGGAAAAATAAATAACATTGAAGATTAAAAAAATTATTGAAAATTTCCAGGAGAAATAAATGTCAACTTGCAAAATAAAAGAACTAAAGACTTGTGAATCGGTTGGCAATCAGGGTTTGCTTTTTGGCCCTTGTGAATGGGTTGGCAAGCAGGGGGTTGTTTCTGGCCGTTTACATGCCATGTATACAATGCAAACTTTTGTGCTTAATTGATTTCACTGTGTTTAGTATGTGTAAACCCGACTTCATTGAATTACCAACTTATGATAAACTTGGGACTAATTAAATGCTATGTACCATATGTTAATATTCAATTATTTATTGCATAGGGACATGTATGGCCATCTCTTTCTATGTTTAGGCATATCTTTTAAAATTTATATGCTCCCTATCATTGCACATTAGATCACTGGATTGGTGCTTTCTCCATATATTCGTAGTTTGTTTTCTCTTGTTTGTTTGTGTCGAGGAATTTCATCGATAATGGAACTTGCCATCATATGCCGACATGGTATCAGAGCGTAGGGGCCAAACTTCCCTAACTCTGGGTTAGCTACAGCGAGGCAGGGTTGGGAGGTTGTTGCAGCATAGGGATACGGTGGGATACTGTGGATTGCATTTCTACTCATAGAGGTCACATTTCCGAGGAGGATTAAGCTTCGTTTGTTTTGGATCAAGGTGTTGCAGGAGAGTTTTTCAGTCTCGACTCTTAGCAAAGTTGCTACGCTGATCTGAATCATTCTCAGTTTGGCAGCGTCTTGTCGAGAGTGCGGTTTGAACAGTGTTTTCCAACAACTCTCGGTTATGGCAAAGTTATCGCAGATTTAGAATTTTCATTTGCATCAAAATATGGGTTTGAAAAAGAATCTTGTGACACTCAATGGGGGCCCAAGATATGGAGATTTGTTTAAGCCCACTAAGGAGGATAAGGGTAAGGGGTGATGAACTTTTACATCTCAAAGAGACTCTGATAAGCGAACTGAAGAGTATATATGATATGGTTAACGACTAACTGGATCAAGCAAAAGATCTTGTCAGTCTTGATCCATGCTTAGTGTTGTGATTTAAATCATGTAAAAAAAAATTCATTATCTTTCAATATCTTTTTACATAAATTAAGATTGTTACAATTTTAGGGTAAAAATAGTTCAGAACACAAAATTTTATTAAAGTGGATGAGCTTATAATTAATCATCATAATTATTATGGTAAGCTTGTCTAATCAGACTTATTATTACCACATTCCTCTACAATGATCCACAAGGTGGTTTGTGGTTGAGTGATGCCTTCTAAAATATACCTAGTCTTTAGTCCACTTACATTCCACTACATTTAATATTGCTTAAAGATTATTTATCTTACATTTACAACTTCAAAAAAAATTATAGATAAAAATATTTAAAAGAGAATTTGATTTCTCAAATTAATCAAATTATCTATAAAAGAATTCATTGAAAATTATTGATAAGTTGTTTTTCTTGTATTTGAAATATGCATTACAAAATATTTTCACAATTTGGTTTGACTATTTTTTAGCTTATGACATTTTGAACATTCCATTAAAGTTTTTTTTTGTATTTGAAATATGCATTACAAAATATTTTCACAATTTGGTTTGATTATTTTTAGCCTATGACATTTTGAACATTCCATTGGAGCAATAGAATACACTTTTAAAATTTAATCAATTCCTTTTGCACTTTGTACTAAAACCCCAATGTTTGAAGTTTCAACTTCTCCTTTTGTCATCCACAAAGTGTTCTGCATATGTGTGTGTGTGTCTTCTCTTGGGTTTATGACTTTCTCCTCATAAATCAACTCTTATTAAGTATATATTAAAAAGGAGTAAGGTAATCTCTTATTAAGTATATATTAAAAAGGAGTAACGTAATGAGGAGAAAGCCACGTTATGACAATTCTATTCCATGTGAATGTTGATGATTTTATTTCCACAACCCTATGTAAAAAACATTCAAAATGGATAAAATGTTCAAATTGAATGTAAAATTTCAGCACTTCCCACTTTCATTTGGATCAAGGATTACCTATATTGTGTGAATGAGTTAACTCGAGGGAGGAGAGTGACAAAGACTTCCAGAAGAAAAAGCAAAATTGATAGAATTGATTTTATAAATTTAAGGGTTCCATATAATGTTTTTTGTTATTCCAAGAAATCAAGGTTGCAATGAAAGATGTTGATGATTTTACCTTTTGATTCCTTTTGCTCATCATTGATTAAGTAGGGGAAGCATATTAGACATAGAAGGCTTGATAACGTACGATGTACCCACTTCATTAAAGTTGAGGGGAAATTGAACTGTAGAGATTGAGGCCATCCAACGGACACAATGGAGCCAACCATGGTAAGGATCATGAAGCTTAAAGAGACAATGATACGAAAGAGCATGTTAGTGAACAACAGGGAAGAAAACATTTTTACTATTGTAGTAAACTGAGGCACATTAAGAAGATTCAAGATCTTGAGAAGAAGGTTAAGAAATTGGAAGGCAAACAAGAACGTCTTGAGAAAGTAATAGGAATAGCTTTTGTACGGTTAAGGAGTAAGGTAAATTAATAACATCATTGAAAAGGTAATAGAAATAATTTCCATGTTTTAACATTATTATTTTCTTAAAAAAAACTCTACAAAGTTGTTTGTTTTTTGGGTTGATATTTTGTGGTGATATTAGTATTACCTTTATAAAAAAAAATCCTTACCGTTGAATTTCCTTGCAAGTGACACTATTGCTTTTTATTAAGAATACTATTTCTCATATTTTTAATCTAGTGATAATGTGTAACCTTGTTTTCATCATTAAGATTTTGAAATTTTTGAATTAAAAAAAAATGTTTTATGGAATTTTATTTTCACATTTATAACTCCTATTTATAACTTTACTTCAGCCTATATTCATTTAAACCTTAATTTTAATTATTGTTGTACATATTTTACAAATTTTGTCAAAAATCTCACGAAAACAATGTTTCTATCCAAAAATAACAAGAAAACTTTTATTTTATTTTTTTAAACATATTCAATATATTAAATCCTTTAGTATAACATGTGTTACAATTTATGTAATTTCTAACATACCAAGGTTTGAATTTCTTGAAAGATCTTTGGCCTAAGTTTAAGCTCCTTGTGATCATTCCTCAATCTCTTGTAGAGTTTTGTTTGCCATAACGAGAAAGTGTTTAATGTGGGGTTGATGGTCACTAGAACCTCTTCTCAATTAAATTATTTTTTTTTATAACAAAAATGGATAAGAGTTTTTATATATAAAAAAGAGAAACAAAGAATACATAGTTCTGAAGAGAGGCTAATCCCAAGAGAGGACTACATCCTTGATCATCTACATCCAGTCTTAACTTATCCTGATACTTTCCTATTCTATGGGGACTGAATCTTCTAACATACTGCCCAAGAAGGAACTGGGCTACATTTACTACTAGCAAGACCAAAATTGTTGCTATCCTACTTCTTACATACAACTCAATACAATCCAGGGATTAACGATATGAAGTTTGTTGGCTTCTTGTTTTTCTTGGAGAAGTTAAACTATCTTTTGGCTTCAAGGAGGGTGAAGCTCCTCTTTTCTTTTTGCCGACTTTGATCCAATCTGATGGTTCGACAAATGCTTCGAGTACTGCATTTTCGGGTGCATCCTGTGGGGCTGGAATTTTCAGGTCCATCAGTTGGATAGCACTATCTCATGGAGCTACAAGTGTATCTTTGACATTGGCGGGGATCCTTTGTTCTTCTAGAGTGTCCTCTGGTTTAGCCTGAGAAGATTCCTTAGCTTGTGATGGAGCCTCTTCGGATAGATCTTCATTTCTGCTTACTGTATAATGCTTGGAGTTTGCTCCATCCCACCAAGTGGATTTGCGATGAAGCTTTTTGGATTTGGGGATCTAAGAGGCTTTTGGGCAATGTTTTACAAGATGTCCGGTTGCAAAGCAAGATCTGCATCTGAACATCACATTTTCATAGTCTAGCTTTTGCACCCACACATAATCCTTGCTGGTTAAATGGATCTCAATAGGAAAGCCAATGTTAAAATCCATTTCCACACAGATGCGAGCATAGGTAGTTTTGATGTAATCCTTTGTTTTTGGACTTCGATCGTAGAAGGAGCCCAACGCATTGCCAATATCTTCAAGCGAGGCTAAGTTCCAGAGATGCAAGGGAAAATTTGGAAGTCGAACCCAAACCGGAGCAGATGAGATCTGGTCAATAGATGGGTCAAAAAGAGGGCTCCAGGGTTTCATAAAGAGCCCCGAACTTCCCCAAAACCACGGACCAGAGTCGAGAATGATCTGCTTATCCACAGGAGAATCGAAATCCACAACAAAAAAACCCCGAGCAAAGGGGTAAATAGAAATTTCCTCAGAAACAAGGGGTTTCCATACCTCAGAGATCCACTTATGGAGAGCAACCAGATGAGGCCAGAACCCATTGAAGCGACAAATCAAAGCTGACTCTGCGAAATTCCTTGCTTCAATCAAAGATTCTTCAACCACCGCAATGGATGGCACTAGTCTCTTAGTAGTTTCAACTAACTTCATGTTAGAACGAGGCAACCTATCAATGAAGACCTAATACTTTGTTTCACTTGTGTTGTCAAGGCTTTCTCTTTTAATAAAGTACTTTCAAAGGGTTTTGGTATGCACTTCAAAAATGTTAGATGTGTGCATTAGCAAGTGATGTTGCTTTATGGTCTTGTTTACAATCGATTATGACACTACATGATAGGCAGTGAAAATTTTAAGGATTCTTAAACTATAGAAAACTTGGCATATCTTCCTAATTATCAAAATTCCAACCATAAAATGCTTGGCGATATATTTTAAAATATATTCAAATTTATAAGGGTTTTATATAGTTTTTGGACATTTTTTACGGTTTCCAGAGTAAAAAAAATCAATCCTATGGAATTTGGGCGAACCATATTAGAAAAAAATGGAAAATGGCGAGTATTTTTTTGGAAAAAACCTCGAAAATTAGCCCATCGGCTAAATTTTGCCCCTAATTTTTTTCTTGATGATAGGTCATATTATGATCTTTTGAACAAGTATTCTTTCCAATTGTATCAAATTTCTCTGGAGATATCTAACAACATGGTTTTCCTAACAACAACTAAACTATATGATTTTAACAAGGCCAAAAATAACTGACATTTAGATGCATCATTTTTATTTAGAATAGTTTATAATAATTTTGTTGCACTGCTAATTAATAGTTTGTTTCGGTAACTTACCTTCAAGGATCACTAGAGCACTTCCATTCATGTGAACACGTCTAGGAGTTCTTTGTCATAGACTAGATAGATGAGAAAAGAAAGGTGGACCCGAAGTTTGAAATGCATTACCATGACATTGCGAAAATTCATTAGGATTTCTTAGCACTTCATTCATTTGATGGTTGAGATTGAGAGTTCACTGGACATGCTAGTGGTTGGTATGATGGACATCTAAATGTCCAAAATGAGCTCACACCATAGGAGCCTCTTCATCGGAATATTGTATAAAATTTCACTATCCTATTTTTCCCTTTATATACTCAACATCTTGCAAAATTTCAATGTCTTCAACTTGATCATTGTTTGTTGATCGATCATTGGTTGGAGGTTGAAATGATGTCAAAATTAGAATGACCTCCATTGAAAATATACTCTTCAACTCAATGGCGACAAAGTAGAGATCACTACAACATCCATTGTGCAAGGAATTAAGGTGGTGACTAATGATGCCTATGTTTTGCCATACCCAAATTCTCTATTCTCTTAGTTCACCGATTTTTTCAAGGGGAGGTGATCAAGCAAGAAAACCTATGGAGCTTTCTTGCTTGATTATGTTTGTTGCCCATTTTCATAGTGATTGAATACATTAAGAACTTGATAAAGTTTGTCTTCGCAATCACAATAAATTAAAAAAGTATTGGAACATGGTATTTCCCGAGAAATGTTTGTGTTTTTTAGAAAGGCCTTGCTTTTTAGAGATAATAAGGTTGAGCTTTGTGTTTTTTTTACTATTTTTTGTAGGTAGGAATGCACATGCGTTATTAGAACTCACACATTTATAACACGTGAATGTTCTTGTTACAATGTCTTACAAAACAACCCTTATAACAGTAGTTAGCTATGGCCGCCAATAGGGAGAGTTCCAAATCAAGTCTAAACATGATCAAGGAGCTAAACAAGGGCTTGAATGCCTAAACATACTCAATGGGGTAAACAAAGGGCCGGATTGGAAATGGGTTTGGATACCTAAACATGGTCAAGGGGGTAAACAAGGGTCTTGAGCCCTAATTGAACCTTCTCCATGCGCTCAAGCACCATGAATAAAACCTAGACACAATGACACAAGCCCTTACTAAGGATCTTTGCCTTAGGAGTTGGATATGGGTGCTTACGATGATTCATCTACCATGGATGGGTTTTGAGACCTTAACCATAATCATGGTAGGGAAACAACATCCTTAGGCGTTGGACATTGTTTGGGGGAGGAAACAACAATCTCGGGCCCTAAATAGAGCTTCTTAGAATCAAGCACCATGAATACATCCTTAGACCACCACACAAGAGCATGGATTCTTTGTTGGGCCTTGGCGATCATCATAGATTGAAAACAAGTGTATTCAGATCTTATGGAAGCTTCCTGAGATGAATGTCCTTGAACAAGAACTCAAACCAATGTGCAGAAACTTTGTGAGGGGTCTTTGGCCTTTGAGTGGGATATAGACACCATGAGTAGATTTTGTGCACTATAAATGTGTTTCATGGCATTGTGGTCATGGGAGAAGTAACAAACTTAAGCCCTAATTGAACCTTCTTGAGTTGAAGCAACATTAACAACACCTAGAAACAATTACATGAGCCCTCTCTAGGAATCTCTCACATATGAGTTGAATATAGGTGTCATTGACCCATTATGAGGTCTTGGGAATCGTGGGTGGGTTTTGTGTCCATGACCATAATTGGGGGAGGGAAACAAGAGCCTTTGGCCCTAAACCTTTCTATTTAGGCTCATACATCACATATGAGTTCTTGAACCACCAAATTAGACCTTTGTTGCTTATCAATTGTCTTCAAGGGTGTTATGGGTGCCATGCTTATGTTATTTGTGCACCAAGAATGGCTCTATAGGTCTAACCAAGGTCATGAGACAATAACAATGACCTTGTTCCCTAAACGATGCTTCTCAATATCAATCGCCATAAAAAAACACCTAAAATCCACAAAACATTACATCTCTTGGGCATCTTTTGACTATGAATGGTTTACCAAGGGACATTATGATGTTTTTAGTGACATTGGTGGGTCCTTACATCTTGACAATGGTTATAGAAGTATTAGAAGGGCCTTGGGAATCTAAAAAAGCTTCTTGGGATCAAGCATGGTGAAAGATGCATTACAAAAACACATAGGATATTTCTTTCGGATATTTGGCCTCTAAGTGGGATGTGGCTGACATTAATTGGTTTTGGGAATTAGTTATGGGTATAGGGGTCAAGACCATGGTCAAAAATAAAAACAAGGGCCTTACACAAGAAAATGAAACTTCTAGGTCTCAAGCGCTATGGACAAGGCCTTCAACCATGACACATGCCTCTTCTTGGGGTATTTAACCACAAAGTGGTATTCTAGGCACCATTAGGAAAGTTTGCACAAAGAGGACGGGCCTAGGTGTAACACACCCAAAATCCTCGGTACTATGTTGAGGAAATGGGGTATACAAATTTTTCCCTGTACCTTGTCCAACAAACACATCTGTACAACACTAAAACCCACTTGGTTAATTTATCATTTGAATCCTTGTCAAACATTCTAGAAAAAAAGTTATATTGAACCAATCATTTCATCTAGGAATATAGGACTTCCACCATAATAAGGATGGTGAACTAATATGCAGATCTTATGTTACTTATCCATAACTATTTATAACTCAAAAGAGTGAGTATAATATATGATGCTAATAACCAATTTACTCATCTATGAATCCATTCACTTCTAAAGTTCTCCCACCATTTAACATAACTTCATACCATCATATAAGCATAATTATTAAATAAAATATTCCTTACCAACTTAGGTACATGGCACATAACTTCTTACTCCAAGATGATCCATTTCCAACATTAACCAATAATACAACCTACTCCCTTCTTCATGCCTCAAGGGTGAGGATAGGTTAGTATTCTTTAGTCACATTAGATAAACATATGCGACAATGGTCATTTATAGTTGTGTCATTTCTTCTATAATTAACATCTTTGACTTACTGTGTATGTATGAATGATATTGATCCCATATTGTGGCATGTAATTTCATATGATTATTGGCAGTCTATAAATAAGCAACATTCATGTGGCTTAACCAAATCTTTGGTATAACCCCCGAGTTAGGCCAAGAATCCACTAGGATAGAGCTTTATACTATTAAGGACTTCCTTTATTCTCATATGACATAAGATACTAAAACTAATCCCAAACATTGCAATAACGACTCATTGATATTGCTCTGGGACATTAGGGTCAAGCCCTTCCTCCATCACTTATACAGAGTTAGTACATTTAAGGTTTGAGCTAAGGGATACATCCCTTTTTGGATTTATACCTAAATGTGGATATTATGTCTTTGGTTTCTTTTCATAAAACTATTGAAGGGTCAACATATTTGCATAGTATACATATATACATATATATTTAACACTAGTGTCTTCAAAACCAAGATTACTTATTTCAAAGAGACCAAGATTAACCAAAAGTAAGAGATCGCTTCTCATAGAGAAAGCGCTATCAATCAAGGAATCTGTTCAAGCCGTAATAAAAGTGTAGAGATTGTTTATACCGACTTATACTCTGTGCAAGCAACAATATATCTTTCGTATGGAAAATATCTATCACTTTAAATAAAGAGTGATCATAAACTGCCCTTGAAGGACTATCATAGCATATGCAAAAAGTACATAAGTTAAAATTTCAATCCAATACTATTACAGCACTTTGGCATCATCTCCAAAAATGAATCAAAGTCAAGAATTTGTTCTGACTCCTCTCCATAATCCAAACAATTTCCCTACCAACATTATATTTCATATAGACACGATACATAAAAGGGAAGAGTAATTGCATCTACGCTGTCCCTAAAAAACGATCACTACAAAAACGAACATTCATGTTGCTAATTATCCTGGAATGTTGGCTGAGAGAGAGGCTAAAATTCCACTCTTATTTCTCCTGGTGGAATCAACAGCGCATTTTTTGAGAGCAAATCAGCTTCTGAGTCGAGTTCCCTATAGACATGTCTGAATGAGATCGTGCTAAAGAGGGAAATTAGGTTCTGAATTTGTGTCAACAAGGACTGAAGATGCGGCGCTCGGATTTGAAGCCTTTGATTTGCCCAATCAATTACCATTCTTGAGTCTTCGAACACTTGGAGATTCATTATGTGATGACTGAGTGCAATATGGAGTACTGACCAGAGCGCTGTCAATTCTGCCTTGCTGTTTGTACCGTGCCCAGTTCCATAGAGGATGATAAATTTACTGTGTTCATTTAAATATAAGACTCCTCCTGAGCCTCCAAGTTGAGGGCGGCCTTTACTTGCACCATCAAAACAGGCCCATGGAACACTTTTGTCAATGCTAGGATGAATCAATGTTCTTTGTTTTTTTTTAATTTCCTCTTGTTTATGTTCTTTTTTCCACTGCACAATTAAAGCCGAAGTTACCTCAGCAGGGACGAGGTTTTCAAGAAAAATGAGAGAGTTCCTTTCCCACCATAGACCATATATGAAAAAGGAGGGGAAAGCATCAAAACCGCATACCAGTGGGTTCTTCCACCACTTTTGACACCATCTCTCTACGGACGAGTCCAAAGGGATATCTATATTGACAAGTTTTTGGTGGCGTCCTTCTATACTGTTTCTGCATATTTACAAGAAGATAATAAGTGAGAAGAAGTTTCAACAAAAGCTTGGCACAAAGGGCAACGATTGGGACCGTTTAAGCAGGTTATCCCAAGTGAGAAGTTTATAGCTTAGGGCCAGCCATAAAACAATCTTAGCTTTCAAAGTGCCACCAGTTTTCCAAACCACAGACCACCACCATTTTTTATCAATAGTGAAAAGATTTTTGTTGAAAGTTTCGTATATATAGGGAGATCACTTTTCATAAGAAAACGCTATCATGACATACTCGTACTCTGCATAGCTCGTACCATGCAGAGAGGTATATATATATATAGGGAGATCACTTCACTTCTCATAAGGAAACACTAATACCACAAACTCTGTGTGTGTAGATGGCATATTACAACAATGCAGTATGATGCGAACTCTGTCAATCAGAGTGGGCGTGGATTGCACCTTGTCCAACAAACAAATCTTCCATGATCAATTTAAATGTACAGATTTCATCAATCCGCCCGAGGACCTCGAGATTTGTTGTTCATAAATTTTACAACACGCAAGACGGACTGAATACTTCACAAAATTAGAGTGCGATCTACCCAAATATCTCCAAGCTACGACCACAGGAATCAGGATTCAATGTCATTCCGCTCCTCGATTTCGATAGACATGAATTTACATAGGTAAGCAGGGATTAACGATTCAATAAAGAATATCTCACTGCATATAACATATACATTCCATAGTGAATTACAAGGGAATGATCAACCGTTCTCAAATGTAGAGATTCACAACAATGTTTGAATGGATCATTCAACCGAGGAGTATATACTAATCAACACGATGCTCAAAATTGCATTATCACTCATAATCTAAAAATGAGAAGGAGAAAGGAGTGAATAAGAGTCTGTGTGAAGGATTTCTCTACCTACAGAAAAAACATTAAGATACAAAAAGAGAACCAGACAAGGGTCGACTCCCTTTCATGGAGGTCGCTCTGGTCAAGATGAGATATTCAACGATTACCCAAGCTATGAACACACGTAGAAGGCGAACCGAGATTAGTCGACTTCTGTAGGAGATAGCCTTCCATTTTGGCTATGAAATAAGCTTCAATAATAAATAATTGCTCACATGATTATAAAGGGGAACAGGTGCTAAACAATAACTTTGTTCAACAATAATATAAGTGCAGAGATCTTTTAATTACAACTCTGTGCAAGCACGCTGTATATAATATATATGGAGATTACTTATCATAGGGAAGGCGCTGACAATAACTCTGTTCAACAATAATATAAGTGCAGAGGTATTTTACCTACAACTCTGTCAACGATAAAGCAATGCAGAGATTACTTCTATACCGCGACTCTGGAAGTAATGGGATCGCTCCACAACTGGAATTAATGGGATCAATCCACACCTGGAAGTAATGGGATCAATCCACAAGGGACAGTAACGAAGCAGAGATCCCCCTATCATAGATATGATATGCTTTTATAAACCTTCTCGCTATGGGAAATACACCCTAAGGGATAAACATAGGGTCTGTCAATCCGAGGTGACATATGGCACTCTTTTGGTGCCATCCTCCAGCGAGAATACCAAATGAAAGTTTCAGTTGGCGTTCTACTCCGTTAGGGGACAAGGCGAGGAGAATCAGGGAGTGGTGCATTTTTGGGGGGCATTAAGTCCACCAACTCTATGGAAGGTGAGGCTCAACTCTCTAATGACGCCACTGCCCTCCTTAACAACATAATAACATTAACAAACTTCTTTTTAAGGAAAAGTCTATCAATTACATTTTAGACGTAGTTCTGTGTACTTTCAATAATAACTTGATTATTATACTTACTAAAATATTTTGTTACTATAATATATTTATAATATATATATATATATATATTTATTTTTTCTTCATATATCCAATACAAATTACACATCTATCCTCTAGTAAGTAATTATTCCTTCTCTCACGGTATAAGGAAACCTTTAGCTCCTTTTTGTTAATCGCATCCTTGTCGAGGATGTAACAATGTATAAATAGAATGATCTCTTAGTTTTCATAGGATCATTTCATAATATATTTATTTGTACTTTAAAATATAAGTCTAATAACTTATTAGAAGATTGGGACTAGTAGCCACTCTCCTTAATGTACGATGATGGCACTTTAAAGTTTAAGGTCAACAAGTAAATTACTTAACTTTCCTTAATTTCCAACGGTCATTTGAGATAACACTTGTTATATAAAGTTAAATTCTCATGGTTATCCTTCCATTCCCTCTTTCCCTTCCACCCTAGTGGATTTTGTTTCCCTGTCGTTTAGTTGCATCACAGCTTTCAGTCTCACTGAGTCTATGAATTCAAAATTACAACATATAAAATAAATCACAATACTTACAAAGTTTACTGGTGGGGCCTTGGTCTTGAGATCCTCACCATAAACAAGTACATAGTTACAATTTCAATTACAAAAGAATAGGGGTAAAGAGAGGGATGTTACATCCTTACCTCCTTAAGAATCACACCGTCCTCAGTGTTGGTAACCTTTTATTTCTTTATCTTCAACCTTTAATGGTATTTGAGATTTTTATACTTCCTTCATATCGTTATTGCTCTTCTCTCTATAGCCAGCGCTTTACACAGCCCATACAAGGTCTTCCAAAATCTTTCAGTATAACATAAACATATCATTTTTCAATTTTAATCAGAACGTAAGCAACAAGTTATTTTTGCAATGCATTGTTGTTTGTCATTCATGGAAAATATTTCAGTCTTTTTCATTGAACTTCGTGCTCTTATCACCATAAGGCAATATAATATATGATTATTTTTCAATATAAATAAAAAGAATGCAGAGGTAAAGCAATAATTTACTTATCTTTTGGAGAACATTCTTCACTTCCAACTCTCAGACTCTTAGCTAGTCCTTCACTTGCAATAGACATTCCCTTCATTCACAAGTTAGTAGCATTATATCATGTATTTTCCAGGTGATAAACCTCAACTTGACATTCATACTCATATTTGGATGAATTTTGCATTACCTATAGTATTATTTACATACATAATACTTAAACATTAGGGAAGCTAATAGCCCATTCACTTGGCAGTTTTTCTTACCATATTTTCCATTGTTATATAATGGAGATGAAAGATCCCAACAACACTTTGTTGAACATTAAACTTTACCTTGATATTTGGGACGTCAACAACACTTTGCTGAACACAGAACTCTCCCTTGAGATCTGTCGCCAATTTATGTGCGGTCTTACGGACTTTAAGCTTTTGATATTACTCCTCTTTTGATTGCCAGTCGAAGAGTTTCCTTCTCAAAAAACATCAAACAACGTCTTGTCTTCCAGATGATCCATTTCCAACATTAATCAGTAATACAACCTACTCCCTTCTTCATGCCTCGCGGGTGAGGATAGGTTAATATTCTTTAGTCACATTAGCTAAACATATGCGACTACGGTCATTTATAGTTATGTCATTTCTCCTATAATTAACATCTCTGACTTAGTGTGTATGTATAATATTGATCCCATATTGTGGCATGTAATTTCATATGATTATTGGCAGCCATAAAGATATAAAGAAACAAAATTCGTATGCCTTAACCAAATCTTTGGTATAACCATGTATAAGTTCCTTGTGCAAATATCATTAGTCAATAATTTCATTACACATACAACATCAATTCACCTATCATATTTATATTTGATCTTATTCGAATATTAATAAAATCTAAACAACTTCACCCATCTCGCCTTGGACAACTACATGTAAATGAAAGACATTTCAACTTTACACCATGTTCATCAGTGATAAGTTAAATATGCATAAACCCAAATCATTATATACATCCAGATGGATATCAGTGTCAAATGGAACAACATGCATAACAATGGAACATTTATACATTGAATAAAAATTATTTACCAAGGCATCTCATGACAAATATGTACATTTATAAACTTGACATCTTCAAACAACAATACTATAATGAAGAGTACTTATCTCGATCAATGTAGACTAAGCGACTAAAGGCATGACTGCAACTTTCCACCCAACCATAGGTTCTATGTCCGGCGTATATATTTCCGCTAAGAGACCACCCCCGAGCTCGACCAAGAATCCACTAAAGTAGAGATTTATACTATTAAGGACTTCCTTTATTCTCATATGACAAAAGATACTAAAACTAATACCAAACCTTGCAATAACGACTCATTGAGATTGCTCTGGGACATTAGGGTCAATCCCTTCCTCCATCACTTACATTGAGTAAGTACATTTAAGGTTTGAGCTAAGGGATACATCCCTTTTTGGATTTATACCTAAATGTGGATATTATGTCTTTGGTTTCTTTTCATAAAATTATTGAAGAAGGGTCAACATTTTTGCATAGTATTGATATATACATATATATTTAACACTACTGTCTTCAAAACCAAGATTACTTATTTCAAAGAGACCACGATTAACCAAAAGTAAGAGATCGCTTCTCATAGAGAAAACGCTATCAATCAAGGACTATGTTCAAGCCTTAATAAACGTGTAGAGATCGTTTATACCAACTTATACTCTGTGCAAGAAACGATATATATATATATAGGGATATATCACTTTTCATAAGAAAATGCTATCATGACAAACTCGTACTCTCCATAGCTCGTACCATGCATAGAGGTATATATATACACACACAGGGAGATCGCTTCTCATAGGGAAACACTAATACTACAAACTCTGTGTGTGTAGATCGCATATTACAACAATGCAGTATGATGCGAACTCTGTCAATCAGAGTGGGCGTGGATTGCACGTTGTTCAACAAACAAATCTTCCATGATCAATTTAAATGTACAGAATTCATCAATCCGCCCGAGGACCTAGAGATTTGTTGTTCATAAATTTTACAACACGCAACACGAACTGAATACTTCACAAAATTAGAGTGCGATCTACCCAAATATCTCCAAGCTACGACCACAGGGATCAGGATTCAATGTCATTCCGCTCCTCGATTTCGATAGACATGAATTTACATAGGTAAGCAGGGATTAACGATTCAATAAAGAATATCTCGCTGCATATAACGTATACATTCCATAGTGAATTACAGCGGAATGATCAACCGTTCTCAAATGTTGAGATTCACAACAATGTTTGAATGGATCATTCAACCGAGAAGTATATACTAATCAACACGATGCTCAGAATTGCATTATCACTCATAATCTAAACAGGAGAAGGAGAAAGGAGTGAATAAGAGTTTGTGTGAAGGATTTCTCTACATACAGACAAAGAATTAAGATACAAAAAGAGAACCAGACAAGGGTCGACTCCCTTTCATGGAGGTCCCCAAGCTATGAACACGCGTAGAAGGCGAACCGAGATTAGTCAACTTCTGTAGGAGATAGCCTTCCATTTTGGCTATGAAATAAGCTTCAATAATAAATAATTGCTCACATGATTATAAAGGGGAACGGGTGCTAAAAAATAAGTCTGTTCAACAATAATGTAAGTGCAGATATCTTTTAATTACAACTCTGTGCAAGCACGATGTATATAATATATATGGAGATTGCTTATCATAGGGAAGGCGCTAACAATAACTCTGTTCAACAATAATATAAGTGCAGAGGTCTTTTACCTACGTCTCTGTCAACGATCTAGCAATGCATAGATTACTTCTATACCGCGACTCTGGAAGTAATGGGATCGCTCCATAGGTGGAAGTAATGGGATCGCTCCATAAGAGACAGTAACGAAGCATATATCCCTCCTATCATAGAGATGAGATGAGATGATTTCATAAACCTGCTCGCTATGGGAAATACGCCCTAAGGGATAAAGCTCGGGTCAGTCAATCCAAGGTGACAGATGGCACTCTATTTGGTACCATCCTCCAACGAGAAGACCAAATGAAAGTTTCAGTTGTCGTTCTACTCCAAAAGGGGGACAAGGCGAGGAGAATCACGGAGTGGTGCATTTTGTTTGGGGATTAAGTCCACCAAATATATGGAAGGTGAGGCTTGGCTCTCTAATGAGGTAGTCGCCCTCCTTAACAACATAATAACGTTAACAAACTTCGTTTTAAGGAAAAGTGTATCAATTATATTTTAGCCGTAGTTCTTTGTACTTTCAATAATAACTTGATTATTATACTTACTAAAATATTTTGTTAATATATATATATATATAAATTTTCTTCATGTATCCAATACAAATTACACATTTATCCTCTCATAAGTAATTATCCCTAAACTTCTCTCAAGGTAGAAGGAAACCTTTAGCTCCTTTATGTTGCTTGCATCCTTGTCGAAGATGTAACAATGTATAAATAGAACGATCTCTTAGTTTTCATAGGATCATTTCATAATAGCTTTATTTGTATTTTAAAATATAAGTATTATAACTTATTGGAAGATTGTGGCCGAGGATGGCACTTTAAAGTTTAAGGTGAACAAGTAAATTATTTAACTTTCTTTAAGTTTCTACTGTCATTTGAGATAACACTTGTTATGTAAAGTTAAATTCTATGAATTCAAAATTAAAATATATGAAATAAGTCACAATATTTACAAAGTTTATTGGTGGGGCCTTGGCCTTGAGTTCCTCACCTTAAAGAAGTACATAGTTACAATTTTAATTACAAAATAATATGGGTAAAGAGAGGGATGTTACACTAGGGGCCATGACTATGTCCAAGGGAGGGAAATAGGTCCTAGTGCCAAAGTTTTCCTTATGAAACATAGGCCCTTTGCTATAAGTCAGACAAGTTTCACCACGTTATGAATTTATGTAATAAAAATGCACTCATGTTCCTATAAATTTAAAAAAAATGATAGCTTGCCTCTTTTCCTCTATTTGTTGGATGAGATGGCTACTTTGGTTTTGACTTTAGACTGGCAAGCCTGATGGTTCATGATGCATAAACAAAAACACAACAATTTTTCTAGCTCCATATTCTTATCTCCATTTTCAACCATGTTTTAAAATATGATCCACTTATTTCATTGTCGATGAAACAACACACTTAAAAAGTTTTTTTAGCTCTCTCTCCCTCTCCCTCTTTACACACACACACATATATGAATGAATGAAAAAATATTGTTTTCTATTTGTTATTGATTTTTACTTGTCTAGAGGACCACCTTTTTGTTTTGTTGGCGGATCCATGGTGCTAATGGTGAGGTAGGCTTGGTTCTTTTCCTTTGGACTGAGCATTTTGACTCCTATGATTTTCTTGATCTCCGAATTTTGTGGGTTCACTTGGTGGGTTTACCCCCGCATCTCTGTTGTTTAAAGGTATTCTTGTTCTCATGCAGAGAAATGGTGGCGTTCCCGATAATATCTCTTTGTTGTGGGGACAAAATGTGGCTTCAAGAGCTTGACTATGAGAAAATTTTGTTCAAGTGTCGCTTTTGTCATCTTGTTGGTCATATCCTTAGATATTGTCAAAATAATTATTTTTCATACAAAAAACAATGGTCGATTAAATCTTTGTTTGGTCTTGATCCAGCAACGTATTCTCATGTTCAAGGTAAGCTTCCCTCTCCTTTGGGGGGTGGGGTCTCTTTGATTCATGATGGTTTTGTTGAAGGTTGTAAAACCCGTGAACACCCTAAGGAGGTAATAAATATTCTATAGGTGGGATATGTTCCCATCTCTCATGGAATGGTGGATATCATTATTCTATGGGTGCATGTTCCTACTGTGGAGTGCCTTGAGGATCTTTCACAGAGTATTTTTACTGTGCATTTATTGCCCTAGTTGATTGAGGCTTTCAAGGGTTTGGATAGTATCAAGCAATAGGTTGAAATTAAGAAATCAATGGCTCCTATTGATGTTCCTTTGGATGTGAATGGATTGGCATTGCTACAATTGAAGGATAGATTTTTGGTTTAGAATTTGTGGCGATATATCCCTCTCTTGATCTCTCATCTCATCCTTCAGTTGGTGGTGACCAAATTCTATTAGCTGAGTCTAATGAGGGGGGTTTGGTTGACTATTTGAGGTTGTTGGCAAAGGATGCTTTCACTTATTCTAAGGATTTTTCTTCCTCTCATCTGGTTCATGTGTTTACCATTGAGGGTGGAGGTGTTAGGGTGGCTTCTTAGTGCTCTGGATCTCGTGTTCCTCCTTTGGACAATCTCAATTTCCCTTCTTTGGGAGATGTGGCTTCAAGTGTGCTATTGAGGCTAGATCTAGTCGACAAGACTTACGCATCCCCTGTTCTTGAGGGTGGTTGAGGGTGGTCTTTCTGTGTCAGATCATGCTACTATTATTAGTATTGTAGCACTCCATATCATGGGAAACATTTTATAGGTAAGCGGAACAAGTATAAGACCTTGAATTTATCCCCTCTAAGTTCTCATACTTGAGGGGCTATATTGAGAAACTTAAAGACCTTATATTAGTTATTTACTGACCTTTGTTACTAAAAAAAGGGTTGGTTAATGGGTCTTCAGGCTAGTATTGATTTTATTTTGCTTAATTGAGTCTAGAAGGGTGAGAAGATATAGTGAATCCTATGGCCATTTTGTTGGACTTGAATGTATGAAATTTCAGTTGCTACACGTTATGTCTCAAGAGGGGAAGGATGTATCCTGGGGGTTTGAAAACATAAATTTATTTTTTTTAGAACTCAAGGAGTCTCCCATCTCCCCATTGGATTTTTTGTTGTTGTTTTAAGCACTATGGTGCGGCCTAATTTTATTTGAATATGAAAAAACATGACCTCCTTTTTTTAACCTTGGAAAAAAAACATACAATGTTAGAAGAATGTGAATTTTTATGAGTTATATCAATTTTATATAAATAAAAGATATATCCTCTGGAAGTTGATTTGGTTTCCTACATCTCATCTTTTTACACTATATTCTAATAAGATGTCCATGTACCTCTAATAATTCTTCCTAGTCAATAGTTTGTTATTTTTCCAAATTGCCATTGCAACTAACATGTCATGAGAAAGAAGTATTATCTTGCACAAGCCCTGAAGTAAGCTTCTAGGAATCCAACTCCAAGCATAATTCCTCAAATAACCACATTAAATCTCTTGAGAGTATAATCCACCTTTGAGTTGGGATATGAGCACCATTCAAAAGTTTTGAGCACTAGGTATGGGTCTTGGTGCCTTATCCATGGTCGGGGGAGGAAACTTAGGCCTCAGGCCATAAATGTAGCTTTTGAGGCTCAAGAGCCATGAACAAGCCTTCAAACCACCAAACATGACATATCCATGTGATATTTATCAGGTATGAAAATGGATAAGAGCCCCATTAAAAGGGTTGTAGCACTAAGCATAGGTCATGGTAGGAAAATTAGGCCTTGGGTCCTAACAAAAGATTGTATGCATCCAAAACCAAAAATATTACCTTAAACCACCACACATGATTATTCAAGGGTGTCATTGGATTTCGAGTGGGGAGATGGGAACCATTAGTATTTCTTGATTACTAGGTATGGGTTTTAACCATTGTTAGTGGAGGAAGCTCAAGCGTTAGATTTTAAAGGCAACTTCTATGGCTTATTTCCTTGCATGACACCTCGAACCACCACAAATGGTCTCTCAAAGGGATCTTTGGCTATCAAATGGGGATATGGGCATCATTAGGAGATTTTGAGCACTAGGTATGGGTCTTGGGGCGTGTATATGGATGATGGAAGAAACTTTAGCCTTAGGCCCTAGATGAAGCTTCTAGTCATTCAAGACCAAGAATGACATGTTGAACCACCACAAAGAAACTTACTTGGCTATTCTTATCTTCTGCGCACTGGGGATATTGGTGCTAATAAGAGGTTTTTAGTAATAAGTATGGGTCTTGGGGCCCTAAACATTATCAGGGGAAGAAATCTAGGCCCTAGGCCCTAAAGGAAACCTTTAAGCAATTGGGATCAAGAATGATTCCTTGAACCACCACACATGACCTTTTGGGGGCATCCTTTTCCTTTGAGTGCGGATATGGGTGCCATTGGATTTTTTTTAGTAGTAGGTATGGATTTGAGGGACCTAGACATGGTCATGGGAGGAAACTTGGGAGGACACATCGAACAACCACAGATGATCTCCCTAGGGTATCCTTAGCCTATGATGGGGGATATTGGTGCCATTAGGTGGTTTGAGCAGTAAGTATGTGTCTAAAGATACTGGACATGATCAAGGGTGTAATCCCATGCCTAAGGCCCTAATGAAAACTTTGAGGCATCTAGAACATGAACAATGCATCAAAGAAACACAGATGACCTCTTAAGGGTATCCTTGGCCTCTAGGAAAGGGTCTCAAATCCTTTAGGAGGCTTTGAGCATTAGTTATGGATATTGGGGTCTTGAGATGGTAAACTGAAGAGACCCAATCCTTATCCTCTAAATGAAGCTTTTAGGCATCTAGGAATAAACACAACACCTTGGAACACCACACAAGACTGATTGAGGAGATCCTTATCATATAAGTAGGGATATGGGGAATACCACTAGGTATGGTTTTCAAGGACCTATAGATGGTTGTGGAAGGAAGATTCAGAGTTGAGAAAAACACGTTGAAGCATCACACATGACTTATTGAATGTATCTTTATCTTCAAGTAGGGATATGTATAGCATTAGGAATTTTTAAGCACTAAGTATTGGTCTCAAGGCCCTAGACATGATTAGTGAAAACCTGGGCCTTATGCTATAAAGGAATCTACTAAGCATCTAAATACATGAATGATGCCTCAAAGAACCATAAATAACCTCTCGAAAATATACGTAGCCTTTAAGTGGGATATCCATGGCATTAAGAGGTTGTGAGCACTAGGTACGGGTCTTAGAGCCATGGACATGGCTAAGAGAGGAAACTCAAACCCCAGTCCCTAAACAAAGCTTATAGGTATCTAGGGCCAAGAATGATGTCTTGAACCACCACACATCACCTCCCAAGAGTATCCTTGACCTCCGTGTTTTAGATACTTTATTGTATTTCATTTAATGATGCACAATGTGAAGAAACACTCGATTTTTCACCAAGAGGAAAGTACGAGAAAAAAATAATCTCTATTTGGTGGACAAATTTAACTTGATAAGGAGAGCATAAGCATGTTTCCCAAATTTGAAACAATATATTGATAACAAGTTGATTTGTCATGAAATTTTGATTTCCCATTCTACTAAATTTCATTTTCCATACTTGATCAGTGTATATGTAGATTTTACTTGCCTCCAACTTACATAGTGAGATTTCTTTAGTTTCTCTTTTGATCATTGCATGAAATGTTGTACTCTCACTAAAGGAAATAAGTCTACATAGACAAAGATATCGCCACATATATATATATGATTCTAACAAAATATTGTACTAAATTATAGAATAATGCAAATGAATTAGTTGAGCCTTTCTTTGGAATAACATATTAATTATTTCTTTAATTCGATCATTAATTGGATGTTAAATGAATATCCCATAAATCTATCCATGTCTATTCTTAGTTTATATTTTTATTATTACACAAATTATTGTTATACATAAAACTTAACTCTTTTACATACTTAATTACTATTTACTACATGCATTTTGTTATTCATGGATGACATCCTTATTTAAATGCCCAATGACAATGACAACAACTTGTTGGTCTAAACACTTAAGCTCTCTCTCTCTCTCTCTCTCTCTCTCTCTCTCTCTCACACACACACACACACATTTCATTGTTACTTAACTATTGCATGCTAATCAAATACAAAAAGTAGTTAAAACAAACCAAACCAATCAACCTTCAATAAAATAAAGTCAATGAATGCAAATCCAATCGAAAAATACAAAAAATAGTTGAAACAAACCAAACCAATTGGTGCAACCCAAGTATCATTAAAAAATTTATTAACCAAATCAACAACCAAGATGTTGTCAGAGTGCACAACCTTCAACACACAAACACACAACAAACCAGAGACTTAGGAATGCATGTGAATACTCATTCAATTGCTTTATTAAAACTTAGAAAATTTACAATTAAAGTTACACTGTGCTCCACTCCAGGCATGGATTTCTTCCCTCATTGATTAAATGGACAACATTAACCTCCAAAACCCCCTAGTCTCAATTTCAGGCAGTTTTACAATCAGATCCTCAGTAAAATTGTTTCTTCCCTCCCCCCCCCTCCTCTTATTTTGCTTCTTCTCTAGAATATTCCTCTCTTCGCGTCTTTTCCACTGGTTCATTAATTTATGTCCTTAATTGAATTTATTAAAATTAAATGGCCTCCCTAGTGTGATCTTCAATCCTCACAAAATCAGGCTACAAGGGTATGGATGATGACCTCCAAAATATTTTAGGAATTTACCCATACCAATTGAATTTAATTGCAATAAGTCATTCACCATGGGAATATCCTTGTCATCGAGATCTCCCTCCATCAAAAACCTCTACTTCATCGGGAACCTCTGATACTTCGGACTCCGATCCATCGACCTTTCTCTATCCCATCGCCTACTCGATCCATTAGACTATGATCCTGTTGGTACCAGATTTACCTATTCTCAGATTCTGGCATTACGCCTGTAAAGAAAGACCCCAATTTTAACTATCGAAAGTGCAGGTTTTCCAAAAATGGTCAATTGTTTAGTCACACTCCCAACCGTCGGTTGTACACCTATCATTATGTTTTGATATGCTGCTAGAATTACCTATGGAAATTATCTGTCTGATTTTGGTGTCAACATGGCATTCTTGCAGTTGGTTTTAAAACAAATTTCAAAAGACCAGGAGGAACATCTAGCCACGGTGTGTAGCATAGTCTCTGTTGGGATAAATTGATCGCTTGCTGAAAGAGCATTCACATGGTTTAATTATAAAATGTTCTAGCCGGCTCTTGTGTATTTCGTGCTCTTCTGAATGTACATGTTAAAGCAACATTAATGTGTTGAGTCTGATTACCGGGGTTATTTGTTAATCACAGCAAGAGCAATTTATTCAAAACATGTCACTTGGAGAATCTGTGAAGGCATATTTTCTAGAAATGTCCTGTTTAGTCATCATTTTCAAATGACGATTCTGAACGGCTGGAAAATCACTTTGAAAAACTAGAGGAGGCTTTTGTTCCTAACACGTCAAAGAACAGTAACCTCTCTCTGTTTTCCTACAGGTGTCACATATTGGGAGAATCGAATCCATTATTGAGTCCTATTTTTCGATCTCAGAATTTTCCTGTTTTGACACATGTTTTTAGAATGTAGATCTCGGGCAAATGGAAAAAAAATCTCAGGGAACTGAGAGAGGTTTTTGCTCATAACAAACTGATCTACAAAAACCTCTCCCAGATTGTACACAACTGTCATGATTTAGGAGATACGAAATCATAATTGCAGCCCTAGTTTTCAGCAATCTAGTCCATTTTTCATGGTAGACAGTTCCAAAATTTAATGTAATTTCTATTATCTTTAGAAATTCGACCTCCTAAGGAGGATTTCGACCTCAACACCTATATGAGGCATGATTGTAACAAAAGGAAGGGGGGAGTTCCAGCCGAGGGTTGAGGCGAGGTTAGATAGGATTATGGAGATCAGACTGTTGTTATGAATTGCAGGCATATATGAATTTTGATTCCCTTAATATGAAAGAGGACTTTGGAATGATTGTAATCAAATGAGCCAAGTTTTGTTTTAATAATTGAATTGATAAATATTGCATGTTGTCCATGATTTTGTTATGTGTATAGTCTTCTTCTTCTGTACCAGAATTCTTATGATTCACATGTATGTTCTTTAGAGATCTTAACAGAGTTTGGCTCACTTCTTTTTATAAATCCATACCTCGTAAGTCTTTCTATTAGAGTATATCACATTTGTACATCTGCTGCAATCATGTCCCATGTTATAGCCTGATCTCTGTAATGTTCACTTGTTTATAAACTCTCATACATATCCACTTTTTCCACATCATTAAGATTTCACTAGCTATGCTCCTTCTGCAGTCAAGGTGCATCTTCTAGTGATAACAAGTCCATTGGGAACATCCATTCCATTGGTCACCCTTGCTCCATTTGACTTTCCATCGAACTCTAATCCATCAGATATGTGCTCCATAGGACTCCTCGTTCCATCGAATACCCTGATCCATCAGAATCTCACTCCACTAGAAGTTGTTTATAGTTCATTCACATACTCCTTCGAAAACATCCTCCGATAAGGTATTCCCAATGACTCCATCTCTGATGAGGTATTCCCAACAACTCCATCTCCGATGCTCCTACATCAGTTCTCCTTGGGTAAGTAGAAAGAGTGAGCCCCTGCTCATGAGGTTACTAAGGATTCTGAAACCCATGTGGCATCTTCAATTCCTTTATCTTTCCACTTGACCAAAAATTCCTTGGTCTTCTGACTCATGGCTTTCCTAACTATCCTTTCATCAAGAATATCCTTTATTTCCTCTCTTGATCATTCTGGTATCTCTTCTTTTCAATCTACAATAACCTCATCATCTTCGTCAGAAACACCTTCATGGTATTTGTACAAGTCTACAACATTAAAAATAGGAAAAATACGATTATGTCGGCAACTCCAATAGATATGCATTATCTGAAATTTTCCTTACGATCTTACAAGGTCAAATCTTCTTCATCTTCAACTTGTTATACGTTCCACATGAGAACCTCTTCTTCCTTAGATGAGCTAATTCCAAATCTCCTTCTTCAAACATTTTCACTCTTCTCTTCATATCCTCTCTCTGTTGACTACTCTCTTGCAATTGCTTCCGGACCTATTCATGAATTTCTTTCATATGATCTACAAATGACTCTACATTTGCACTCTTCTAGATCATTTGCATATGATTACAAAAAAAAAGAAAAAAGAATAAAACTTAATACTCCATATTGTGTCCTTTGTAGGATTGAGGGTCACACACTTGAAGACTGTCAAGATGGGATTACTAAAGGTGTGTGGATTAAATCCTTCACCATGGATTTCTTCGTCATCATTTCAATATGTCAATTATTTTGGGTTGTAGGTGAAAGATAGATTCACCAGGCGCTATGTGAGCTTTGGTAGCTTGGGTCCCAATTGAACTACTCTTGCGGTGATATATTTATTTTCGTACTTAGGAATTAGTTTCAAAGTCAAGTCTAGGTTTTCTTTGCAGGATTGATTGCAGCTGGCCTCTGTTGAAAAACATTAGCCTTGAGTATAGGTTGATGGCAAACTCACACAACCACCCCAATCAATTCCCCTTTTCTGAGATATCTAATTTAAGGAGAGCTATCCATTGGTGTGATATGGATTGTGACAACAATCAGAGATGCCTTTTCATGTTAATCAGAATATAAGAAAAACATAGGAAAGAATGGGAAGAAAAACACAAGGGACGTCTAATTGTCTCAAATAAACATTTGGGAAGATTTTCCCAGATACTTGCTGAAATACGCAACATTTTTAAATTCTTGTCACCATAACCTTTCTTACATGCACACTGAGTGAAATAATATGTTGGAAAAAAGCTTTTGATCCCTTTAGTAAAATAGCCTCACACCATGAATAAAGTTAAAATACACAAACTAACTTGACACCTCAAGATGAGGCTAGAACTCCTACAAACTCTTAAAAATAATGTGTGGACCTATGGGTTTCAAGTGGCTTCTCTGACAAAGGTGTGATGGTTAAGGGGGCTTCATGTTCAATAAGCGCGTCCCAGAATAGCATTGAATGCTATTGATGCTAGATATGAATAATTAGATCTAGTCCAAATCCTATATGGTTGGTGCTTATTGAACGCCATGGTTAAGTGCAATGATGCATTGGATGTTTCTAGCTAAAGGAGTATATAATAGATACTCTACTCCAAAAAAAAGAGTTATGTGTGAGTTGGGCCGAGTGACATTGTACGTAACTACACATGCCTAGTGTGATTGATAAATAGTGGAAAAGCACATACCTAGTGCGGTTGATTAGTAGAGGATATGAATGTATAGGCCATTACAGAGTGAACCTCAAGCTACAAATAAGATATCAATGCATGGTACAAAACCAAATTTTGTATCTTTTCTCTCATTATAACACAATGACATCTGCTGGAAAAAAAACACAAAAACACAATGACACAACGAATTTTACCAACCAACGTATATCAGATAAAAAGAGATATACCACAAGGGCTAATGTATATATAAAAAATATGTCCCGATATTGGTGCATAAATTCCAATCAGCATAGCTTGCTATTGATGGCCTCACGTAATTTCTACAGTTAGCTATACAAATTAACCAACACAATACAATGGCTAAACTAGGAAATTCTCAATGAAATAATAAAATATGTATGTCTTAAACATGAGATTTCACAAAAATATTCAAGGTATGCAATGCAGATGATTCAATCCGTATACCTCATGTAAAATAAATTTATCAGGCTATTCTGAAAAAAATTTACAGCAGACACCTGAAAAAAATTTCTTGTTCTTCTATATGTTGAACAGTAAGGAAACTTGAAGACATTTTTATACAAGTTTAATAACCAAGAACTCTGAGGAAATTCTAGGGCATGAAATTCAACTTCAACAACAATTTACTATCAATTACTAAATATTTATTCCCATATGAACAATACCCCAGAAAAATATGTTCTGCAAACAACACAATACATAACCTAAATGTCCCCTGTAAAATTCTCCACCTAGGGGTAGTTTGCATAACATTCAGTTACACAAATGCTAGTATGGTATGCAATCAATGACATAAATACATGTGGATATGCACTTGAGAGATATACAAAGCTTCTATTTTCTTCAATTAATAACTTCCTTACAAGAAATTAAAAATAGCAACGATGTCGATGTCTGTTCTTTAAAAAATGAAGCAACAAATTAAAACAAACACAAGATGCTTACCATTGTGAATGCGGGGTGTTGAACGGGGTGCCGGGGCGATTCAGGAACGGCGAACCGGCTCGGTGCACAGGGAATGCAGGGGAAGGGATCGTCGAGCTCTGCAACTCTCCGCACTCGGAATGAAGGGGAAGGGGTCGTGGAGTTGTGCAACACTCCGTGCTCGGGATGCAGGGGAAGGGGAGCTGGAGCTGTGTAATAGTCTCTGCACTCGGGATGCAGGGGAAGGAGTCGTGGACCTGCACAGATGAGGACTCGCTGTGCGAAATAGCGGTACAATGCCTGTTGTTCGGAGCATTGAATGCAGCTGTCGTCGTCGAAGGGGGAAAGGTGGCGACTTTAATCTTGACGTGACCCCGAGCGTCCTTCCATCACCGTCAGCCTCTGAGCAAGTGGTCGCCGATGGAAATCTCGCCGGAGGAGTTGCCGAATGGGAGCTGGGGGGCCGTCGCCCGACTCGCCAGAAACAAAGAAACAAAGCTATCGCCGGTTGCCATCACCGGAGGGGTCACCCTGCCGGTCGCCGGTCCCGACGACCGACAAAGGTGCAATTTGTTTTGTTTTTAGACGACATATATTTTCATTACACATTTAATGGCATAACACAATCATGATCTCAATTAATCAATTTGTTAAATGTGGTCAAAATTAATGACACTTACACACATAACACAATCATTATCTTAATTAATCACTTGTTAAATGCAGTTTAGACGACATCTATTTTCATTAGACATTTAATGCCATAACACAATCATGATATCAATTAATCAATTTGTTAAATGTGATCAAAATTAATGACACTTACACACATAACACAATCATCATCTCAATTAATCAATATTGTTAAATGCAAAAATTTATGACACTTACACACATAACACAAGTATGATCTTGATCAATCAATTGGATAAATGCTTTAAAAATTTCTAACATAAAAAATTGAGTAATATTCTACAATTTCCAAATAAAATGTAATTTGTCATTGAAGCTCCAATTGATTATGGAATTACAGTGATTATGATAGTAGGCATAAGAGATGAGACACATCCTCTTTCTTATTTGGCAGGTGAGTGATCTCTTCAACATGCATGCTATGGAAGGAGTAATGGTTTAAGTTCCTCGGTAAGGTATCTCTTGTCATCATCCACTGTGATATTGGTTCAATATTGGTCGGGCTTCTTAGGTGCCTTCGCCTTTGTTTCCACCACTTTCACCTTCGATCCATTGCTAAATGTGAACTAGTGACCTTATGCAAGGAGTGCCTTAACAGTACACCCAATTACCAACTTTGAGTCTTAAACTTGATCCCCAACTAGTACAAACTGATCACAAACATGCATGACCTTCATAAGGTCACTAGTGACTGTGTCTACTTTGGTCATCTCTATGGATCCGAGTTTGTTCTGCAATATTATTTTTGTGTTTATGTTCTCACTCTGGTAGAGACAAACCAGGGCATCGAACATCTCCTTCGTTGTCATTGTATCGAATACATAAGAGATCATATGATCCTTTATTGCATCCAAGATTATCCGCTTAGCCTTCACTTCCCTCTTGTTGTGAGCTACCAATTGCTACGGATCTGTAGGCAAAGTCACAACATCCTTTACAATATTCCAGAGATCATTCTATTCCAGTCAGAGTGTAACCCTCACCTTCCAATCACCATCTATTCTACATCCCTCGAAGACCCATTGATAAATGTCATAATTGTATCCCATTACTAAATGGCATAACCATATCCCTCTCGGAGAGCATTAATTTCAAATCAGAACAAGTTGTTATGAACCGAGCTAGACAATCGATAGTCTGTTAGATCACCACATGGGATGGTTCCACCCAAATGATCTACATTACGACCCTCCAATGACCACGCCTGGTGTAGGCCTTGTAATACCTATGGCACCTCCATGCCAAGGCATCCACGTCTTCTGTGATGGTTCCTCAAAGTCGACAAGCACGACTAGTCAATGAAATGTGGGAAATGTACACAGTTAAACCCAAGCTCTTAAAAGCAACATAGTGATGGTGGATGGAAATAAGTTGTTCGAGTTAGAGTGCATTTTCAATTTAAATTGGATTGCAAAACTTGAAAGGATTGATGTCGAAATGAGTAGTAGCGGTAAAGTTCAAGGTGCATTCAAAGATTCAGAATGTTCCTCTTCATGCTTCTAGTCCAATTGGAAAGGAAATAATGGATTTTCTTACAGCAATTTACGACAAGCAGTTTCTAGAGAGGGTACAAATGAAAATTTTTGTATTGTCCAATTACACATGATATAAAGGATGAATGTATTGAGCATATTCAGAAACAGTATCTAAGAGGGAATCTGACCATGTTTGGGAAGATACAACACAACTTCATCTTCAATTATCTTTATTTTTTTCCACATAAAAAATTTCGTAATTTTATAAAAATATAAAAGTACATTGTGCAGTGGCTTATTAGGTTGATATGAGATATGGATTCTTGAACATTAAAAACTAAAACAAAGTCCAAATAGACTGTGTGCATAAATCCACACATAACATCTCAAAAAATCTTCAAGTCTTCTAATGAATTATAGATGGAATTTATAATTCTTCAAAAAACAAAATGTAAATAATTCCGTTTTGAAAGGAACAATCAACCAATCATCCATTTTTACATATAAACAGAGCTAAGCTATAATGAAACATAACAGAACTAAATATAAACAATTCATAATTGCTTAACCAGAACAAGCATCCCTTTAATAGATATAAAGGAGCAAACACTATCTTCCAGCAAAAAAAAAAAAACCCTCCCTACTGAACAAGAAGTTCAACAGTACCAAAAAATAGACCCGTGCAAAAGAGCTTCATGAGACCTCAAGATCAATAGAAGGGACCTGGATAAAACTCAATCAAAGAGTCTTCAAATTGAAGCCACCTACGCCAAAGGCCTGAAGCAAGTAAAAGGCCATCCTTTGAAAGAAGATTTGTTGTTGTATTCCTTTTTCTCTAAAAATGATGGAATGAGATATTCCTGGAGCAAATAAAAGGACATCCTTTGAAAGAAGATTTGTTGTTGTATTCATTTCTCTCTAAAAATGATGGAATGAGATATTCTTGGAACAAGTAAATGGCTCTCCTTTGAAAGAAGATCTACTGTCATATTCATTTCTATGTAAATATGATGGAATGAGATATTCTCAAAGGTACCTACATGAGCCGTCAAATCATCAAATAAAGGCCTCAAAAGAATATTATGAACAACTTTTTTCTTCGTCGTCCAATTAATAAATAGTATTGAATCACCAAAAATCTATAGTTTTTGAATACCATTATAAGAAGCTAACTTGAGGTCAAGTTGTAAGGCTATAAGTTCAACTTTATTGTTGGAATTGACACCCATACCTGCTTTGAACTTATAAAAATTCGAGTCCCTTAAAAAAAGTATACATCTACCCCCCCCCACTCCCCCTGTCAATTGAGGAGTGCCTTGGGCCACACCATCAAAATAAGCCCATGATCTGAATTTGTCTATGACTTTAGGGATAATAAACATGTTTTTAATCACTATCCCATCCTGATTGAAATTTTTAAGAATGGCCAATCCATTCAATGCGCAAACCCTTGACGAGATGGGATTGTCCTAAAAATAAGTCCATTACGCATCAGCCAAATTCCCCATAAAACATTAAGAGGAAATGCTTTGAAATCATTAAAAAGAGGATTTGAAATCTAGGAGGTAAGAGCATATTCAATGTTGCCTACCCGATTAAATGACACCCCAGTTAAGAGAACTAACTCTTTCCATATGTCCCTTGAAAAAGGACAACTGATAAATATGTGACAAGCAAATTCCTCAAACATACGACAAAGTGGACACCAACTTGGACCATGTCAGTTTCTTCTCTGCAAAAAACCCCAAGTTGGGACTAAGTTATTGATAGCTATGAACCACATAAAAATTTTATTCTTCAAAGTACATTTGAACTTCCACCATTATGACCACCTTTATTGATTGCTGACCACCTTTATGCCACCATTTTAACAAAAATGAACTGGTCTTTTTCCCTTAGAACCTTATATCCTAACTTCAGAGAATAGGCTCCACCCACAGGGTTTTTAGACCAAATAAGCTCATCCTCATTAACCTTGATTCGTACATGACTATGTTGTAATAAAGAGGTATAATTTTCCCTTAGAACCCTATCCTCACCTTCAAATCCTAAAAGAGTTGCATTGTACCATTCTCAGTGAATAGGAATGCTCCTAGCCAGACTTGCTGCCTAATCTAGGGTGAATAAATCTTGAAGTTTCAAACTATCCACCATATTGAATGGTAAAACATGACGACCTTCACATCCTACCCAAGGTTCCTCCCGTAATACAATCTTAACACCAGGTCCCGCCTTCCATACCAACCAATCCCCAATGAGCAAGAAAGAAAGAATCACAGCTTTCCAGACCACCGAAGTGTTTTTATAGCGCTTGTTTATGAGTCTAAACCACTCAAGGACATGAAGAGGGTCAATATATTTAACTTTAACTGCTTTGAACCAAATCCCTTCACCTTTTAATAATCTCCAAACATTTTTTGCAGCGAGAGCTTTTGCAAAACAATGTAGGTTCTTGATCCGACAACCCCCAAATTCGCTGGGAAGAGTAAGATTCCTCCAAGATGACCAGGAAAAGTTCTTATTAGGGATGTCACCAGACCACATAAATTTGAAACAGAGTTTCTTGATAGATTCCAAGATACCAAGGGGAAAAAAAGACAAAGTAACCCAATAAACAAGGCTGGATTCCAAGACGGGTTTTAGAAGAATCATCCTACCGCCTATTGAGAGCCATTTGTTGCACCAAAAGGATACTCTTTTCTCAACCTTGGTAATGAGCCATACCCGGTATTTTTTATAATAACCATTGGGTTTAATGTGAAAACCCAAGTACTTGGTACTTGAGTCCAATAAAACTTCATTGAAAGGGAACAAAGCGAGCAACCATGCCTTCAAATCCTCTTCAATGTCCATAAAAGATAACGTGGACTTAACCAGATTGATAGACACACCTCATGCCTTGTAGTATAAATCTAGAATCTCCTTTATTTTTAAAGTGTCTTCTCTAGAACCATCACGCAAAAGTAATATATCATCCACAAAAAGTAGATTAGATATATACAGATTAGGTCCCTTTTTATACCATTGAAAAGGCCATAATCCTTAGCCTCTGCTTAATCCTTCAACCACCAAGAGAAACAATAAGGGGGTTAGTGGACAACCTTGTCTTAAGCCCTGTTATCACACAACTTATAGTTGTCCCTAAAGGTGATCCTATCCAGGACGGTAGAGGTTCTAGGAAACTAAAGAGGTGACCCAAGAGGACCTTGATGCCTAAGATGGATTGGTTGTCATGCAAATCGAGGCACTCTTCAATTTTTGCTATCCAAGCCCCAGATAACAAAGGGGGAGACATTGATCTACTATCAAAGAGAGAGATCGAAATCAAACACTAAATCAAGATGTTCAATGACGAAAAGTAATGATCCCTAGATTTAAGGAAAAAGAGTTATTATAGAGGCTCAAGGAAGATGAGATATGAAAGTTAATTGATTCAATTATAGTAACTCAAGATTACGAATGAATCTAGGATGTAGGTGCTAGAGTAAATGATCAAAATTAGTTGGCTTGGGAAACGTGTACTTAAAAGATGGAAAATGGTCCCAAGGAGTATATCTGACAACTTTAGGGCTTTCTAGCATAGCTTGATAGTAGATCTGACAATATCACAACACACAAGACAAACCAAGGAGGGTGCAAGCATGGAGAGATCAGTACCTAGGAAAATGGGTAGATGGAGTCCTTGGAGATATACGCCCTTGAGAACCCACTTGGGGCTAGGCCAAAGGATGAAAACCCATAAATGGTTTTCCAGTAAACCAAGTAACTAACCCTAGAGAATTTTTTAGAAATTTATGAAGTTAGGGTTTTGAAGTAAATCACAGATGGGTAAGTTAAAGGAACCAAATACGTACCTTGTGAGTGTACCTGGATGATGAGAATGAATGCAAGTATGACGAGGATTACTCCCATAAATATCAAATGAAAGTTTGGTATTTTCTCTTGCTCCAACGATTTCCCCAAGTCCATTAGTGCACCCCTCTCTTCCTGCAAAACCAAGGAGACAAAGCTCAATCAGTAAACAACAATGAGGGTAGATGCAAATAAGAAGTAAACGATGGAGAATAATTGGTATAAAGACCAAATTACTCCTTGTGTAAACCAAGATATCACAGAAGGTAGCAGGGTGGGACTCCCCACCAATGCGCCCCTCTCCAAATCGCCTCCTTCACCTGCAAATTGAAATGGTGGAACACAATATGCAAGATAGCTACCAAGATCCTTCAGTACAATGGAAAATTAGAAAATTAGTTTCAATCAACATAGCCAAGCATTCAACCTGTTGTCCGCCAGATTACACACCAGCAGCGGAAATCTTTCGAAAGCTGTCTCTTCGCTACAAGTGAGAGAGGTGTGGCCTTGGGGGAAAGAAATGAGCCAGGTACTGTCACCTGAATCCCAGCTCCTCCGTTTAGGCAAACTCCTAACGAAGCCAAGGGGGGTATTCCCTAAAAAAGAGTTGTCTAAGGCTCTTGTGTGTTTAAAATGTTTTTTAGTGTTGTGATGCGGATGGGTGTTGTTTAGGAGTTTTTGAAGGTGAGAGACACAATAAAATAAAACCAAGATAACGCAATCCACGTTGCAAGAGAAGATAAGAGATACACTGAATCAGATATAAATCACTCTTTATACGGAAATTAACACAAGTACTCCAAATTGATAATAAGCAAATAAAATATGTGATTAAGGACCAGTGCCTTATGGAGTCAAAAAATGTCTGAGTGATTGAGTTGTTTGATACAAGTGTTTCGAGAGAAATGTTCGTGAGATCGTTCTGCAGCTTATCTTGGTAAATTAAAGATTTTAGTGGTCTTGATTATTAAGGCTAAAATCGAGGATATTCAAGAAGTGGAACCTTAACCGAGAAAAACACTGGCAACCTTTTAGTTGATAGGTCGGGAGCACCCAGATTCAGAGAACAAGTGTTCTTACGGCTTGACCGCCCTCGAGTCTAACAGTGGATTCTCGGCACCACCTGTTTCAGGAAGTACTCAGTGATTTTGTCTTGGTTGGGGTTTTGGGTAAATTTTTAATTAATGTTATCACTTATGAATTTAACAAGTCTTCCACTTTTCTGAGTACTACCCCAACCGTTTCCGGTTGGCAGAGCATACGGGTGTAGGACAAAAGACCAAGATAAATTAATTAAAAGGGAAGTATGGGTTGAAAAGTTTTATTATTAGAGCACTTGTTCAACTCTCCGACAGAGAGCGCTCTTGACTTGATCTTATGACCACAGTTCAAGAGACTTCCTAATTAAAAAATGCCTAATGCAGGGAAAGATGCAGATCTAATAATGCTCTCCGATAGAGAGTGCTCTTAACTTGGATTTGGCCAAGTTCAAGAGACTTTGTTCGTTTTAGGAAACAAATAGTAGTTGTAACAACAAGATATCTCAACTTTGAAAAGCTTAAATCATATGATAGATCAGAAAGATATGAAATACCTCTAAAATGCTACTTGCCAAATAAAATAAAATAAACCGAAAGATCTAGTGTTCTACCAAACAAATTCTAATCTAACGGTGGGATCAACCTCTGAACAAGGTCAACCACTAGAAACCACCAGTCTTGGAAACCTTCCAGCTAGCTGGATGTCCACAAGAAGCTGATGGGGGAACGAGAAGCTACCACAAAACTATGTGGCCTTTGGAATGCAATCCCAAAGTTAGCTTACTCTAGTCAAGGCTTGGAAGAGAAGCGACAAGATTAAAAAAAAAATACTGAACAGAAAATAAAGTCTAATTTACCCAAGAATCTCTTTCAGGTCAAAGACCGTACTCGGGAGAGCATGGGGGTAAGTAAATCAAAAAATATATAAAAAAAAACAACTCTCCGATAGAGAGCACTCTTGATCCACTATCGGTGAGATTCAAAAGATTTCTACTTTAAACAGTTTATTGAAATGGAAACTAATCTAGGAGCATATCAGAGATCTAAGCTAGAAAATCAAACCAATCAAAGACACTACAAAACTTCCCCAAATGGGGAAGTTGGGGGTGGGGGATTAAAGACCCCACAAATCAGAGATTTATTAAACAAGTACAATATTTAGGGATTTCAACCTTTTGACGAAGCTTGAAAAAATGAAATGAAACAAGCCTTAGTGGCTTTTTTTACAAAAAGGAGAATGATTGGCACTTTGGTTCAAAATCCCAACAAGTTTGAGTCTTCTTGGTTTTGGTGCTTGATCTTGGGTTATATTTCTTCTTGTTTTTTGCAATTAGCTTTGGCAACCTCTCCTTGCTTTTCACTTCTCTTTTGAATTTTGGTCTTCTTCAACACCTACAAGACAAAACACTCAAACTAGGCACCCATTAACCATTAGCTCAAAAATCAAAGATAAATCTTGAAACTAAGCTTTATGATATTTTTTACTTCAAAATATGTGTAAGAGTGCAAACGGACCAACAAACAATAAAAGCCTAAAAAGTACTAAAATTGAGATCTAAACTATAAAAAAAAATGAAATATTTTTATATGCAAATTTTTATCTTTCAAGTGATAGATCTAAAGATGCAAAGAAATAAAACTAGATGCAAGATCTAAATCAAAACTAGTAAATTGAAATTTAACTAAGATCTAACCATGCAACCTACCAACAACTAACAACTAACTACTACTAACAATTTTGTTTGTTGTTTTTGATGTGATTTAGGGCTAAAATGGGGATGGACGAGAAGGGGAAGAGGAGCAAACTTGAGGGCAAAAAACGAAGAGGATGAAGGAGCTAAATGGAGGGAGATGAGAGGGTGGAGGAGAGGAGAGGAAGTGGGCGAATGGAATGAAGAGAGAAGAACTAGAAGGGGGATGAGACTAGGCAAATGGAAGAATGGGATAACAAGTCAAATGCAAAGGGAATCAAGGAGAAAAAGAGGGATTGAAGAAGAGAAAGCCTAAAGTAACCAAGGTGAAATAATTTTTTTTGAAACTTTGATGGGTGAGGAAGAGAGCTCTTTGTAGTTTGGTTTTGGAGAAAAGATGAAGGAGCTTGAGGATCCTGCAGAACAAAAGATATTAGTGGGAAAAAGCTTTGCTTGTGAAGTCAAGCTAGATGCAACCTAGCTCACACTTGTCTTCACCTTTGACAATACCTGTAAAACCCCAACACACTCAAACATACAAGTGAAATCAAATGCTAGTATGTTAGATAACCAAGACTAAATCAACATTGGTATAACTGAATACCTCTTGCTCATTTAAATCTTTGGAAAACATCACACACATAATCAACTTGAAAACAACAAATGACTATTCTCATGGACTAAAGATAGCCTTCTTGAGCTAACAATATTGAAAGAAACACTTGCATAAATAAGAGGAAGGTTATAGGAAGATATCACCTCAATGCATTAGACACATTCACCACACAAATTTGAAAACACATGGACCTCCAAAGTCTTGATCTTTATTCCAATATGAGCATAACAATATTACAATTCTCAGCAGAGTTTTCTTGCATCCAAAAATCCATGAGATAATAACCCGAAATGGGCCTCTCTTATAGTAGAACCAATAGCTAAAACCCTAGGTCGAACTTGGCTTGAGAGAGAGCCAAAAACCAATAGACATGAAGTTAAATTCCAATCTAGACCAAGCTTGGAGAGCTAACTCAATGGACAACTCGAACTTGTTGGTAGGTGTGAATGGCTAGGTGGCAAACTCGTCTTTGATGATGCATGGGAAGTATCACCCATCAAATGGGTGTGTTACAACTAGGATCCACGTGAGGGTTAGGTAGGGTGCGTGAGCTTCATGAGGGAGGCGAGTGGGTTGGTAGGTGACAAGTGGAGTGATAAGGTAGGTACTAACTTTAGTTTGCAAGAGAGCCAAGCTTGTGATTTGATGAGTCAAGGAGGGCGCCTACCATAGGCTTTAATGCATACTAACCAACCCATACACCAAATGACACCTCACTAAATTGACTTTTGAAGGAAGAAGGGTGAATTAGCTTAAGTGGAGAATCTTCTGGTGACTGGATAACTGACTGAAGCCACTTGGAGTTGATTGGAATCTTCATAAATGTCTATTGCCATGTCATTTAGCCTTTTATTTTATTCATTTCTGACTATTTTGGAGAGATTTGGATATCTCCAAAATATTCAATTTTATTATTTTAATTAATAATTTCTCTGTAAATGGCTTTTTAGAGAATATTAATTATGAGGCTGAATTGACATCTGAAAGTTGGGTTTAGCTGGTCCATGGGTCATGTGTGATTTTTGGCTTATGAAACGAGCCATCAATCACTAAATTCGGACCTCGGATGACTGACATATTACAGACGCAAATTTCTCCATTTAAACTATAGAGAAATTTAATTAAAATTTAAAAAATAATTAAAAAATTAAAAACCCCAAATCCAATGCGTCTGGTAAAAAAATTTCAAAATTTTTTCTGGGGGTCCTAGAGACTTAGGACATGACCAAAACCTATTCTAATAGTGTCTAGTAGGTTTATACATATTAGTTGGACTCTAATAACCCCAGAGAGCGCTCTTGACTTGATCTTATGACCACAGTTCAAGAGACTTCCTAATTAAAAATGCCTAATGTAGGGAAAGATGCAGATATAATAATGCTCTCCGATAGAGAGTGCTCTTGACTTGGATTTGGCCAAGTTCAAGAGACTTTGTTCGTTTTAGGAAACAAATAGTAGTTGTAACAACAAGATATCTCAACTTTGAAAAGCTTAAATCATATGATAGATCAGAAAGATATGAAATACCTCTAAAATGCTACTTGCCAAATAAAATAAAATAAACTGAAAGATCTAGTGTTCTACCAAACAAATTATAATCTAACGGTGGGATCAACCTCCGAACAAGGTTAACCACTAGAAACCACCAGTCTTGGAAACCTTCCAGCTAGCTGGATGTCCACAAGAAGCTGATGGGGGAACGAGAAGCTACCACAAAACTATGTGGCCTTTGGGATGCAATCCCAAAGTTAGCTTACTCTAGTCAAGGCTTGGAAGAGAAGCGACAAGATAAAAAAAAAAAAAATACTGAACAGAAAATAAAGTCTAATCTACCCAAGAATCTCTTTCAGGTCAAAGACCGTACTCGGGAGAGCATGGGGGTAAGTAAATCGGAAAATATATATAAAAAAAAACAACTCTCCGATAGAGAGCACTCTTGATCCACTATCGGTGAGATTCAAAAGATTTCTACTTTAAACAGTTTATTGAAATGGAAACTAATCTAGGAGCATATCAGAGATATAAGCTAGAAAATCAAACCAATCAAAGACACTAAAAAAAAAAATACTGAATAGAAAATAAAGTCTAATCTACCCAAGAATCTCTTTCAAGTCAAAGACCGTACTCGGGAGAGCATGGGGGTAAGTAAATCGGAAAATATAAATAAAAAAAAGCAACTCTCCGATAGAGAGCACTTTTGATCCACTATCAGTGAGATTCAAAAGATTTCTACTTTAAACAGTTTATTGAAATGAAAATTAATCTAAGATCATATCAGAGATCTAAGCTAGAAAATCAAACCAATCAAAGACACTACAAAACTTCCCCAAATGGGAAAGTTGGGGGTGGGGGATTAAAGACCCCACAAATCAGAGATTTATTAAACAAGTACAATATTTAGGGATTTCAACCTTTTGACGAAGCTTGAAAAAATGAAATGAAACAAGCCTTCTTAGGACATGACCAAAACCTATTCTAATAGTGTCTAGTAGGTTTATACATATTAGTTGGAGTCTAATAACCCCCCACGGCTCAAATTTTCAAAATCGGGCATTCCAGCTTTGGAGGAAGCAGGAGAAAACCTCATCGATTACACATCGCCTTAAGCAAAGTATAATTGACAAGGGAAAAAACTCCCTGGAATACCTTAGTTGCTTAATCAAGTCATGGGGAACCAAGCCACTCAGACCCTACTAGCACACTTTGTTACAAACCCCCATGGGGCCAAGGCCATGTCGACTCAAAAACAAAACTGGCTAGCCAAAACTAGCTAGACCCAAATATTTGAAACCCAGATACTCTGGAAGTGAACACTGATGTGTTCCAACACTGGCGGCTCAATAAGGTTTCAACTATTGTACAAATATAGTTGATAACACAACCCAAGATCACAAGCAATTTCTCACAAAATATTTATTTGTATTCCAATAGCCAAGAGCCAAAAGTCCCTTTACAATGAGGGGGGTCTTTTCCTTAAATAGGAATGAGAGAGACCAAAACCCTAACCACTTTTTGAATGAGTGGTGGAGATCAAAATATATAACAATAATAATCAAGAACTAACATGAGCCCCAAATACAATGCATGGATCAACTCACAAATAAAGGGGGGCGCACTCACTAAGTCGCCCAAGGGGGACGTACCCACCTAACAAGTGACTAAGACACATGAATAAAGCACATGGTGGGGCTAGGAGGTGAATATATCCTTCACTAGCATGGCCCCTTGGAACAATAATAAATAATATTATCATATAACATCAACAAGTGACCAAGAGACCAAATCGTGGCCCCCTCAAAAGCATAATAAAATATCCAAATAATAGCCCGGAGTGTGTGTGGACCCCACTGAATGCTGCAAGCTGTGCCAGAAGGTGTGGGATTTCCTCATAACAAACCTCATGCCAATTCCTTGCCTCAATTTCCCAAATTGATTTCCTCAGTGACTATTTCTTCCATTTTTTTATCCTCAGAAAATCACCTATAAAATGATAAAATGCCTGTACCTCTCTTCCTGGTGCTCCGGGCACAAATTTGACTGCGTAAAAACATCTGGGATTATGGTAATATGCTAATAACAAGTGGTTGGACCCCATACTCCATTTGTAGCACCCTAGGAGGACCAAATAGATCTCAAAACGTGTTGCCGTGCCATTTTATAATGGCAATTATGCAATAAAGTGATAATCTAACTGTAATCTCATCTGAAAGTGCCTGAAATCGATATCTGAGTGTGCCAATAAACTCAGAAGGCCCAAATGTAGTATAGATGAGTACTCATACACCCTATGACCACCTCGATAATCATATGTAAGCTCAACCATGCTCGGACAAATAAAAAATAATGGTCTGTAAATAATAATAATAATAAAATCCAGCAAACCATCATATGAAACCTATGTATGATGCATGGATCCACCAAGTGGGTAACATAGGACCATAAATAATCAATCTTGGACACCATTGGTCCAACTCATCCCAGATCCTGTGGTTGACTTGGTCAAACTGGGTTGACCAGGTCAAAACTGATCAAAATAATGACCCAGGCTCGAACGGACTGATGTTGCAAGTGAAAATGGATGAGATATGATCCTTTAATTATTTCAATAGCAAGATTAAAGTATAAAGTAGCATTTCACTGGTGATTAAGCAATTAACACACCAAATATAAGTCTAGAATCAAAACAATTAGTTACTAAGAAAAAGACCTTCAAGAGTATACTCATTTCAGGGACGTGATCATTTTGCTAGGAATGGGTGAAGGTGAAAAATATAAGGCTAGGACAAGGGAATGACTTTACAAACTCAGTATTGCGACACTTTGGATAGGGGAAAAGGAAACCACCTAAGCATATGTTGGACAGAAAACACACAAGGAATGGCGGTGTCTCACAAATGGAATGAGTTGATTTGAGGAGTGTTTATTCAACTTTAAGCAAATTCCTACAGCTCACATCTAAGCTTGAACCAGCTATGTGAGGATATTTTCTAGAACCACCGTGACTGGGTGCACAACTAACAGTAACTTGAGGTTCTGGGGGACCCTTAGAATTAGTTGTCCCGTACTCCATCTCACATCCCAACCCGTAGGTTCCGTGAGGAATTAATCATTACATTTAACTATGGCCAGCAATATTTAGATTTAGCATACATTGAACCACTACTTTTTAGGCCTTATGACCCTTTGGATTTTGTATGTGCTTAGAAGCACAACTAATCGCAGCTTTTATCCAGGGTGTTTTTCATTTTATTTCATAACCCTCTTTCATTATGCTGAAAATCACAATTTTAATTTATAACCATGGGCTTGCACATAAGATATAATAATAAGACACATATGCATGTAATGATGGTATTACAATTTGCTTCAAGTCTAGCTAACACAACTCAAGCAATTAAGGGGATCATCCACAATCAGGACCAAACATCGGGGGCAATCGACCCAAGAGATCAAGGCTTCAAATTTGACTCACCTAAGCTCAAGAACCAAGACCGATGGGTTCTCCTGGCCCAGAAGGATTAAGGCTTCGGCAAGTTATGTTGCACAACTCAGAGCCGAGACACAAAACAACAGGGAATCTATCCAACATAGAGGCATAAGTGGGGAGGTCCTCCATATCACAAGCTAAGGTGTAATTCAAGGTAAAACCAAAACAGAAGAAAATGGATGGATGGGGAAAGTGATAAGTGATGCCATAAATGGTGGGAATGACCACGTCCATACTACTTAAGAGGGTAAAGCCAACGAGTATAAACAAGAAAATCTTATTCCGAGTAATTATATCACTTTAATTCCAGACAGTCAATCAATAACCATATCCATACATATATATATCGCCAGATCATGACCACTAAATACCTAGTCGAACTACTAAGATAAGCAAAAAAACATAATAAGAGCATCCAATGCACAACCATATACCTTATGGGTCATATACCTGTATCTATCATCTAGACCATCAATCATCATTGGAACACTGTTGTTGTATAACTCTGGGCACTGTCACACTGCTCTGTATGAAAGAAAAATGGTCACCTCAGTTGTCAAATCTAAGGTCATGTGGTTCAGTCATGGCATAAGGATTTTCATGTCTGCTCTGGGGCTGCTGAAAGCACGAGTGATCATCAAAAGTACTGCTCATCATAGGTTGATCTCATAAAAAATGTGTAAAGGATTGGCTCAAAAATATACAGGAAACTGCTCTGCAATCATGGTAGCCCGGCTACTATGGATGTGATAACAAGCCCCTCCCAAGTCTTAAAAAATATGAAGTAGATCCATTTATGAAGACATCAAAGGACACTGACTGAAAACAACCCATCACCCAATTCACAAAAGCAAGTGAAAAACCCACTTGAATTAGAATCAACTTCGTGTACAACCAACTAACTTTGTTGTAAGCTTTGGAAAGATCTACTTTAATAACCATAACAATTTTTTTAACCTTAATGGAGTGAGAGACGTCCTGAGCTACCCTCACAGCTTTTGTCTTCCAACTAAAAAACCAATTGTTCTTTGGAAATAGAGGAGGACAAATAGCTCTTCACCCTTGTGTCTATAACTTTAGCTATGATCTTGTAAAGACAATTGCAAAGAGAAATAGGGCAAAAATCTTCAAATTTTAAAGGGCAATCTGATTTCTGTATCAATGCAAAAAAAGTAGAATTTAAAGTTGCCAACATTCTACCGGAAGCTCTAGACTCTTCAATAACTTGTAAGAGATCCTCCTCCAAAAAAATCATACAACCTAAGAAAAATCTCTAATGACCAAGCATTAAGACCAAGACTTTTGTCCTTATGAAAAGATTGAAGAACCCCCTTAAGCTCTTCCTTAGTTATTGGTTCCATCAGTCTATCATTGTCATCATCATTAACAAAACCAGGGAAGAAAGTAGCTACCTTTAATACCTCAGCAATCAAGGCCCTTTGATATTTATCTTCTTTTATTTTAATGCTCATCAAAATTCACTTCTACAAAGACAATCCACATCACCACCATTTATACCAATAGAGGCAACATAGCTAGTTTCACATTTCACAACTCCAATCAAAATTAGCAATCATACAAATGGAGCTAGCCTAACTAGTCTCACATGTCACAACTTCTAAACTAGTAAACAACATACAATACAACTTTATGTTCAATAATTTTGACCTCTTTCATTTTAACTTTCACATAAATTCACTTGTGAAAAAAGAGCTTCTTTCATTTTAACTTTCGCATAAATTCACTTATAAAAAGAGAACTTGGATGACCATTTCTTCCATTTTAACTTCACCTAAATTCACTTTTAAAAACAAAACTCATACTACCATTAATACAAATAGAGCAATTGAAGATTTTTGTTAGTTTCCTTAAAACCTTAACATTGTGCACAATTAAATTCATACAAACCATTGTCTTTTAAGTTTCAGATTTTATAATGATATGGACAACTCCAAATAAATCTACGTTAATTGAACATTAATATCATTTAAAATTTCCAGTTTTCACAATCACGGAAAATAAATCCAACATCAAATCATCAGCGTGAAATATCTTCTTTAAACATTTGGTAAGAGCTCACACACTCAGATGAAGAGTTGGGCGGTTTGGTTGACTTTGGGGGACGAAAACTCAACCTATTTTCACAAGATGGTAAGTCACAGGAAAAGGGTTAACACCTTTTGGGATTTACAATACGGAAGGGGCGATATTCTCAGTGGTTTTCAATAGTTGGCTACAGGAGGGGTGAAGTTTTTTAATGATTTTTACCAAGAACCACAGGGAAACAATCTGCAGGCTATTGTTTCGACTGCATCTAAGTTTGATCGATGGGTTTTAGATGAAGACAATGAATCCCTATGTGGTCCTATTACCATGGAAGAACTTCAGACATCATTATTTAAGTTGAAAAAGGAGAGAATGCTGAGGCCGGATGGATGGTCGTCTGAATTTTTCATAGCTTTTTTTGACCTGGTGAGTGAAGATCTTTTGAGGGTTGTGGAAAAGAATAGGATGATAGGTAAAATGCCATCCAACATAAATTCCACGTTTATTGTATTAATTCCTAAGTTGGACATGCCCAAGACATTTAGAGACTTCCGCCCAATCTCCTTGTGCAATGCACTGTATAAGGTGATTTCAAAGATTATAGCCGAAAGGTTAAAGCCCATACTAGCAAGGCATATTACCCCGGAACAATTTGGATTCCTACCTGATCGAAGTATTCATGAAGCCATTGGATGTGCCCAAGAGTGTATACACACATTGAAGACAAGGAAAATCCCTGCTAAGGTTTTGAAAGTAGATCTCTCTAAAGCTTATGATCAAACCTGTTAGCTATACATAAGGATGATTATGATCCAAACAGGTTTTGGTTTGCTCTTTGTAAACTGGGTATGGTCGTGTATGACTACGATTCATTTTTCTGTTTTAATTAATGGGGCATCCTCTAGTTTCTTCACTCCTGCAAGAGGACTGAGGCAGGGATGCCTGTTATCCCCCTACCTTTTCTTGCTGGTGATGGATGGTTTGAGCCGTCTTATTAAAGAGGCTTTGGAAAGCAACAAAATTGATGGAATCAACTTCGGTGAAATTAGGGTGACACATATATTCTTCGTGGACGACGCACTGTTTTCCTGGGAAATTCGGTAGAAGAGACTAGAGGCATTAAAGACCTTTTCTGGTTATTCAGTTCTGCAACAGGAATGCAAGTAAATCTCGGGAAGTCAGCATGTTATTATAATGAAATCAACAATGCAGATATGAATGGCTTTCTGGAGACTATGCCGATGGACATACAACCATTAGCAGAGGGTTTCATTTGAAACCTAATTGTTATAGTAATGAAGATTAGAATTGGCTCCTTGCTAAGGTGGAATGACGCATTCATTTCTAGTGCAACCGCTTTCTCTCTAAGGGAGGAAAAGCATTGCTTGTTAAGAGCGTGTTAAGTGTTATCCCGGTGTATTGGATGATCATAGCCAAGATCCCTCAGGGGGTCCTGCACTCTCTCATAAATTTTTTTTTTTTTTTTTTTTTCAGATTTCTTTGGCACGGTAAAGCAGATCGAGGTATGCACTGGACATCATGGGATTCCATCTCCAAACCTAAGGAGGCTGGCGGGTGGGGGTTCAAACATTTATCAACCTTCGGAGTGGCGTTGGCTTCTAAATCCGTTTGGCAGTTTATCACGAAGGAAGGGAAGTGGAAAGCAATCCTCCGTTACAAATATTTGGGAAATGGACCCCTGATTAACTAGATTCGTGAGCCTTGCAAAAATAGTCGAGGAGGGTCCCACTTCTGGAAGGCAATAGTGGCAGCGTATCCCGTTATAGGGGATCGACTGGTTTGGGATTTGGGGAATGGACGAGAGGCTCGCATAGGAAGAGATAACTAAAAGGGAGTTAAACAACTACCTATGTTTCCCCCGACCTTCTTACATTATCTAGAAGAAAGGGGTTATTCTGTCTTAGCAGACGTAGCGGAAGGGAGTATAAGCATTATTGAGAAATGGAAAACTATAACAGAATTACAGATCCCGGAGAGATGGACAGAGTGTTGGAACCCGTGGATAATAGAGTTGACTAAAGGATTTATCAAGCTGAGAAATATACCAGATTCATTACAGTGGCAGGGCAGTGAGGAAGGAGGTACTTTTTCCGTGAAGGCAACATACACTTTGCTTTGGAGGAACCGGCTACATGGAAATTCCTGGTGGTGGAAAAAGATTTGGACAACTCGGACGACCCACAAAAGTAAGATCCTGATATGGCTCATCCTTAAACGTAAGGTTTTAACATGGGACAAGTTGAATAGAAGAAATTATGAAGGACCTGGCAGATATAGTTTGTGTAGGATGGCCGACGGAGACGCAGAACATCTATTTCTGCATTGTCCATTTATACAATAGGTATGGAAAGGTTTGAGTAATAATCTCTAGCTGGGCTTTGTGGGAGAAGGTGATTCTTTTGAAAGCTTTATAAAATCTTGGTATGATGAGCCAAACCTGAAAAGACTAAGATGTTTACCTTACTTGGTATCCTGGTTTGTGTTGATTGCTAGAAATCAGTCAGTTTTTGAAGATACTCATCTTCCTAGTTATTTTGTTATGTCCCAGATACTTTCTATCTACAAATTATTTATGGGCAGGATTACAAGGTAAAGGAAAGACAACCAAAAGATATAAATTATGAAGTGGGTTACACAGTGGGGTTTTTTTATGGAGCTTGTGTAAACAACAAGTGTGGTTTGGGAGGCACTTTGAGACTTTCTGAGTTGGTCACTATAAGCTTTCAAGCTAATGGAGGTGAAGGAACCAACAATAGAGCGAAAGGGCTAGCGTTGAGATTCCTCCTGCAACTGGCTAAAGAGAACATGGTGGAGTCTTTAAAAGTTTTTGGGGATTCAGAGTTATGGATAAAACACATGAATCAAGAAAACAAGTTACAAAATCATACTCTACAAAACTTGGGAAGCAATCTGGAAAATATGGTAACTCTTTTCAACAAGGTGGAATTTGTCATGTATACATGGAACAAAATATACTAGTAGACGAACTTTCTAAAGCTGGATTACTCTTGGAAGCTGGCGAGTGCAAGATAATCACAAAAAGTCAGACACAACAGGACATTAGCTGGAAGCTACTAGATATTTTCTGATAGGATTAAAAGTTTATAGATCCAAGTTTTTGACAAGTATAGATTTTAATCTTTCAGTACATCTTTGAAAAGAATGTAAGCAATGTAACTATTAAAAACAAGTATAGGACATATTTTCAGTTTTCAATCGTGCTGTACAAGCACCTGTGGAATGTATTCTCTGCTCATAGCGATCAATGAATATGATTTTGTCTTGGGAAAAAAAAGCTCACACACTCATTTTATGGTTGATTTCTTTGATTCCCAATTCAATCTTTTATTTTATTATATGAACAACACTTATCTATAAATCCCGGATTCCTTAAATTTATAATGATTGTTATTTTTATTATAAGTGAAGATTTTTATTGTAGATATATTGGTTGAAATTTTAACAAATAATATAAGTAATTTTGAAGGTGATACATTTCATTGGCTGAAATTTTACCAAATAGTATAAAGAGTGTTTTAGTTGATAGATTAAATAAATGTGCATTTTGGAATTCGTTTTTATGATATAAATAATAAAAAAATATCACATATTGATTGAGAAAAATTGTTATGGTTTTTATTTGTGTTTGGTAATAACATAATGGCACCAACAATGCTTCCTATTAAAGTAATGGTTGATTGGTTGCAAAGTGAGTATGCTTATGGGAATGGTGCTTCTTATTAATAGAATGGTTGATGGATTGCAGTGTGACTATGCTTATGGAATGATGTATCCTACTAACATAATGGTAGCTCAGATTTTCCTTAATCTATAAGGTGATCTTCCTTACTACAAGTTAAATACATGTGCTAGTGGTAAGAGCTGGAATAATGTGTACCTTTGCATCCAAAATAATTATTAATATTTAGAATTGTAATTTGCCTTATCCACATATACTCATGTCAAATTAATACAAGTTTGATAACTTGTATTTACATTATATTTTTATGATAGATTTTCTATAAAAGATTTACAAATAAAACCAATTAAATCTTAAATCAAACTTTAAATTAATTAAATTTTAAATTAAATTTCAATTTTAAAAAAGAAGAAGATAAATAATTAAAATCTTAAATCAAACTCTAAATTACATTAAATGAATCTTAAATTAAATTAAGTGAATCTCAAAGCAAACTCTAAATTAATTAAATCTTAAATTAAATTCCAATTTTTTTAAAATTAAAACAAGATAAGAGTTAATTTTAAATCAAACTCTAAATTAATTAAAAGAATTAAAATAAAATAAAGAATTGAGAAAAACATTTTGATTAAAGCATTACGAAGTAGTTAAAATAAAGAATTGAGAAAAAAACATTTTGATTAAAAAAATTACGAAGTAGTTAAAGCATGCTTGAATATACATTATTGATATATATTGTTTTTCCTTGTTTGTTGGCCATCGCATCACTCTAAAGGTATTTAATGTTGTTTGTTGGCCATCGCATTACTATAAAGGTATTTAATGTCTAATTATCTTTATTGATATAGTTATCCATTACCATCACTTAAAGCTCTTTAATGCTTTTTATTCTTAGTTGTCCATCGCCATCATTAGTTAAAGGACTCTATCACTGCAATGTATATGAGATTATGATGGTTTGAAAATTTAGTTAAGGGACTATCATTTCATTGCATATGAGATTATGATGGTTTGAAAATTTACACATTTTTATTGATTATATTAAATGTGTAGAGTTTAGAAAGTTATGACTTATTCCTGAATCATTTAAGATTTTTTTCCTTATCTTTTAAAGTAACTACTAAAATTCATTTAAATATTCTCTTTTTGATAAATTACTTATGATTAATCAATAAAAAATTTCCATATATCTTCATATTACACTCCTTATGATGTAGGATATTTCAATCTAAATTTTTTATAATGATAATTATTAATAGTTATAAGTATAATTATGCATAACCAGAGTTATTCACGTATAGAAAAAGCTTCGATTATTTTTAAAATGAATAAGTTATTTACCACTGGTAAAAGCATGATTGCATGTGTAATAGCTTGTGGAATCATTAAATGATTTGTAAAAAATACATTAGATCTAAGCATTATGTATATTTTATTTCATTGTTTTATAGTTTTGTTAATTATGATAAAAAAACATTATATACAATGTATAATTTATTTTATAGTTCTACTTTTTTTTTTTCTAATAATGGTTTCAAGTAAATTATATTGTAATGAGAAGAGTTAGATATTGATAAGTGAAATATTAAATTGATGTATAAGACTCTTATTTCTATATCGTGTCACAAAAATACATAATCTTAATTTTTCTAACTTATTCAAATTGTAATATATATATATATAAACAATAATTTTCTATATTACATGTAATATATATCTATATAATATTTACAATTAAATATTATCATCCATCTTTATTGTAAAGATTCCATAAATTTTATAATTAAATTAATTTATTAAAAAATTATTTTAAATTAATTTACTAAAATTTTACCTTTTTATATAATAAATATAGATATAAATATAAATATATATGATATTTACATTTAAATATTATTATTCCTTTATATAATAGTAAAGTATTAATATGTTCTATAATTAAATTAATTTATTAAAATTTATTTTTCTATGAGAAAAAAATTAAGAAAAACATTCCTAAATTTTGATAATTTTCATCCCTTGACATATTAATAATAAAATAATTAATAAACCTTTATAAAAATATGGGTACATAATAACAAAGTAAGGCTATTAATTCCAAAACATCTCTTTATGTAACTTAATATATAAGATCATTGCAAAAATGATAGTTATTCAATCAAAGGAAAATTATATGCTTGTATGTCAAGTGAATCGTTTGGATTTTTATGAAATAGACAAATTCTGGATGCAATTGTTATTGCTCATAAAAGTTAAAGAAGATGAACTCTTTGATTTTAAAACTTGATTTGGTAAAAACATACAATAAAGGCTCCTAGTTTTTTATGAGATCAGTGCTTTTACAAGTAGTCTTAATCCTAGAGGCTACAAACTGGATCATGGGTGTATTCCCTTTGCAAACTTTGTTGTGTTTGTCAATGGTTCTCCTTCAAGATTTTTCAAAAGTTATAGAGGGCTAAGGCGGGGATGCTCCCTTTCCCCATTTTTGTCCTTACTAATTGTAGAAGGATTAAATAGGATTATTGGGAAGGCTAGAAGTGAAAGAAAATTGAAGGGCATACAAATTACAACCTCTCTCTTTTTAACACATCTCCTGTTTGTTGATGATGTATTATTGTTTGGTTATGGTTCAGTGGAAGAATGACAGACTTTTAAAGACATCTTAAATGTATTTTGCAGCTACAAGAATGGAAATCAATTCAACAAAATCATTTTTTTTAAAGAATGATATAGCTGAATAGGTATTGGTTAAAATCATAGAATTTTTCCCTCTACAAATGGACCCTCTTGAAAAAGCTTTCAAATATCTGGGATATTTCTTAAAGCCAAATAAATATGTTAAAGAGGACTGGTTATGGATGATTAAGAAATTAGAAAAGAAAATTGGAATATGATTCTATAAATGACTCTGTCTTGGAGAAAGATTGACTATGGTAAAATCGGTACTTGAAACTATTCTTGTTTAATGGTTTCACTTGCAAAAATCCCAAAATACATTTTACATAAAATTTGCAAAAAGGTATTTAGTTTTATCTAAACTAGCAAAAAAGAGAAGGGAGGTATTCATTTGGTAAGATAGGATAAATAGATACTCCCAAAAAAATGGAGGTTGGGGTTTAAAAAACATCTTTTGGTTTAGTTAGGCTTTGGCCATGAAAATCATATGGAAGGGACTTTTTGGAATATAACTTTGGATTAAAGTACTTCAAGCTAAATATCTCAAGAACAAATCCGTTGAAGATTGGATCTGAGCTAGCTCAAAAAAGGTTACTGTTGCATCAAACATTTGGAGGGGATTTGTAGATGTGTTACCTCAAATTGGTTTATGGCTAGCCTGGAAGGTTGGCAATGGTCACCCTATTCTAGTTGGGGAGGACCCATATATCAGTGGGGATAGTAACTTCAGACTCTCTCAAGATATGAAATATGTGCTATGATCAAAAGGTATATTTGTGTTAGCTCAAATAGCAAGTAATAGAACTTTTTTTGGGACAACATTAGCTTCAAGCATCAAATTTGGAGTTAGAAGGTCCTTTAGAGCAGGAGTGGAACATGTATATAATAGGTCTATATCATTGAGGTATTATACTATTTGACAATGTTGATCAAATCGGATGGTCTTGGAAAACACCAAATGGTCAAGTGAATGCTAAACTAGCATATGAAGCTATTTCCTTTCTACATATGGAAGGTGACGATAATTGGTTGTACATGTATCTTTGGAAGTGGAATTGTCCTACAAAAGTTAAATTATTTTGTTGCCTTGCTCTTGAAAACAAATCGTTAACCTAGGATAACTATATCAATAGAGGGGGTGTTAGCCCAAATATATGTTTGTTGTGTTTTAAGGAGGAAGAATCTATTAACCACCTATTGGTGAATTGTTCTTTTACAAAATCAATCTAGAAGGAGGTTAAAGGTTTTGAACATTCATGGAAACTGGGATTCACAAACCTTTGAACCTAGCCTAAAAATCTAGGTTCATTCTGACACTAATTATAAAATTTTCCCACTTTTGTGAGACAGGGAGTGTGGCTACACATAAATTTTGTTCTTTTTGAAGACTCTCCAAAAAATTTACATAGAGTTTGTTCTAAAATTATCATCTCTTACAAGGAATACTATAAAGCTCCAAAGTTTCAATTAGCTAGAATTATTCCAACACAAGTTCTTCCTATGGATTTTCCTTTAGGACATTTCAATGGGGCTTCACAAGATGGTATTTGACAGTTTGTGGAGTTGGTATGACAATTACATTTAGAGTTAATAATATTCTTAAAATGTGGATGAGATGTGGATGTGGTACTAATACTAGGGGAGAAGTGATAGCTTTGTGGGGCTTATTATCTTTTGCAACACATTATGGAATTCATGTGTTTTGTGATTCAAAAGTTCTTGTTGAATGGGTAAATGATAAAGTATTTCTTCAGTTGGATTCGTTTTTACTCATGTCTATAGGAAATTGAACGAGGAATCTGAATTCCTTTCAAAGTGGGTGCTTGGGAGGAGGAAGGTGTTTTCTTTTATGAGGAACTATATAATAGTTTAGTTACTATTTCACATGGCACCGTTCAATTATGTGGATGATTGCAATGTTCTTTGGTGATTTTTGTTATGCTAGAATATTGTAATAGTTACATGACCCCTTTTGTTTTTTGAAGGGTCTCCTGAAACTTTACATTTACTTTGTATTAAGGATATGTTATGCTTAGATTTTTTAGAAAGTAGGTCTTCTTATGTCAAAGTCTGATTATAGACTTGTAAAGAATACAGGCCAGAAAATACTTCGATATGCAGAGTATTTTGTTGGCAGTTTAGTTAAAAATGACCAATAAATATCTATGTAATCTTTTATTCAAATGAATATCAAGATCCATGCTTTTTTAGGTGAAAAAAAATAAGACTATTAACTCAATATTATTAATTTAATAGTACTTTTATAACTTACATATTATGATGGTTATTAATGTTATGAGACCAATTTTAATTTATTTTAGAAAAGGTAAAGAAACAATTGGTTTATTTTGGAATTTTATTTCTATATTTGAAAAGCTTCAAGAAAAGCATCCACAAATCATCATAGTTGTATATGCGTTAAAAGGTTAGTAAGGTTCATTGTTATAATATAACAAATATTTTGAAATTGCAATATAATGTGGGTGTATGCAAGGCATTGCAAGATAAAGTGATTTTCATTTTCAACTTTTTTAGTGTCATAAAGATGATAAATTCTTTTAGGAATCATCCAACATCCTATTTCACTATGAACTCCTAATTTTAAAACAAAAATATACTTTGAATCTTCCAAATTAAGATGGATCCCTTTCTTTTTATTATTTTAATTTTCTCTTAATACTCCAAATCTTTCTTACACCACAATTTCTCTTTAAATTTAAATATAATAATGTTTTTAATATTATCACCACAAAATAAACTCTTTCTTATAATAATAAAATTCCCATTCAACAATACTATCAATGTGATTTTTTATATAAATATTATAATAGTGTGATTATTTTTTATACTTTATATATTAATATATGGTAGTTACTAACAATTTATATATTTTAAATTTTATTATAGTATTGTTGAGTTTATGTTTATGATATATATATATATATATATATATATATATATATATATATATAGCAAAGAAGAAAAAAAACTATTATCTTGCTATTCACAGGGATTCAAAAAGTACATATTCAGTCAATTCAGTCTCATAATACTGAACACGCATTCAACAAACCTTTGGAAATTAACAGCCATCACATATCTAACAGTTCATAAAGACATAAACCGGTCTTAAGTACAGAAACAAAAAACAATAGAAGGGCCAAAGGAAAATTATCCTTCCAGTTACACCACAAAATAATTTAAGGAACCATTATGCTCCGAAGTATTATCCAGAAATTCTTCCCAGCATAGAAATCCTTCATCTCCTTCAAGTGCCTCTTTCAACAAAGAATCTACTTACTGTTGACAGCAAAAGAAGATAGAAGGACTTTTGTTCTCTAGCACTAGTTTTGGGGCGCAATCACTTGTAAGTTGTAAAGATCATTTGCCCATTTGAAAATCACCATGGAATCCCCATAAAATTTCAAGGAATCAATTCCAAAAGTAGAAGCCACACTAAAAAGACACCACAATGCCATCAGCTCGGCCTTCATGTTGGAACCATACCCACAGTTCAGTTTGAATTTGAAGAAGTGGTCTTTGTTGAGCCTCGGAACCACCCTAATTGCACATATCCCTCTCTGTGCAGCTCCATTAAAGAAACCTGTAGCTACTTGAGAAATAGGAAGATCCACAACCTGCCTGATCCTGAACCTTTTAACCTTTGCTGCAAAATATTCCTTATATAGTCCTACAATCCACAAACAACAAGCATAAGAGTTCAGATTCTTTCCTTCAAATATTGAATAATTTATGGCCTTCCATATTCCCTAGGAAATGAAAGCAAGTAACGTACTATGTTCTGAACAGTTATTGTATCAATCGAGAAAAAATTGTTCAAAGGGCTGGCTCCCCCAGATTTGAGAAATGTTAAGGGAATTACAAACAGTCTTCCAAACAAGAATCGTAAACTTGCACTCGACAAATATGTGATCAACCGATTCATCATCAAATCACACAAAGCACACATATTTGGGCCAATCCAACCTCTATGAGCTAGGTTGTCCCAAGTCTTCAAGCATTTTTTAAAGGATAGCCATAAGAAGCATTTGATTTTAAAGGGAATGTGCCAATTCCACAATTTATTATATCACCACTTGGGCACAATGAAAGAGCCATCTTGAGCAATCATAGAGTAAGCATCCTTAGCCGAAATATGACCTATAGCAACATTAAAGGACCAAAGGATTTCATCATCACTAGCATTCAACTTGATGCCCGCATAATTAAGGTAAGAGATATAGATGTCCCATTCTACATCCCAACAACTCCTCAACCCAAGATCAAAAGTAGAAAGCCGGTAGGAATCTAAAGAATTGAGCCAGGTAGGTTGCTTAATGTGTGCCGATGTGATAAAACCCACCTATGCAAGATAATCCAATAAATATGGAGACAACAAATAATTTTCCTCCAACGCGATAACCGGATCAATCCTGACCAGAACGTTTGAGCCCAAACCAACCTTCCAACTTAGGCCTATGCCCATCCACGAGTATGCTTTAATGAACCAAAACCAAAAGTTAGATACATTCCTAGTATTTTAAACTAGATTCCTTAACCATTTCAAAAAATTACCTTTGATGTATTTTCCATGGAGAACTTCACTCCACAGCCCTTTTCCAAATAACCCCCTCCATAGGATATTCAATCCCAGAGCAATACTGAACTAATAGATATTTTTAATATCCCATCCACCCCAACATTTTGGCTTGGACAACCTTTCCTAACTAGCAAGGTGTAACTTTCCCCCATCTGCATTTCCAGACCATAGAAAATTGAACATGAGCCTGCGGATCATTCCGAGAATAGTCTTTGGAACATGCGCCAAAGAAAGCCAATAAACTGGGATACCTACCAGCACTTCTTTCAGGAGAGTCAACCTACCTCCTGAAGATAGCAACCTGTATGACCAATGACCAATTCCTCTTTTCAATTTTTTCAACCAACCAAAACCAATATTTAATCCTATAACCAATTGGTTTTAAGTAGTATCCCAAATACTTGAAACCCTCCACCATATTTGAGACTTAGAAGGGCATAAAAGATGAGATATGGTCCAGAATAATCTTGTTAACCTTGTGAGTGATAAAACAAGATTTAGTAATGATAACCTCCATCCTTGAGGCTGCAAAAAACATATTAATGATCTCAGCAAAACATATCCATTCATCCACCAAACCATTTCCAAACAAAATCACATCATATACAAATAATAAATGTGTGATGAAAACATAAGCTGATATTTTGATTCCTTTTAATTTTCCTTCTGCCTTGGCTTTATTGATCATGAGGTTCAGGCCTTCAATAACCAGCAAAAACAATAAATTAGATAAGGGGCAACCCTGTTTGAGGCCTCTAGAACTTTTGAAGAAATAGGAAGGAGATCCATTGATAAGCACAGAGAAATGTGTTGAAGTAACACATGACATTGTCCAATTTGTAACCAAAACAGGAAGCCCAATTTAGATGGGAAATAACCTCAAATATACCCAATCCACATGATCAAAGGTCTTCACCAAATACATTTTCAGCATCAAAGCATCAATATCTTTAGATTCGATAGAGTGTAAACATTCCTGTGTGATTCCTATCTCATCAAAAATCTGTCTATGGGCTAGAAACCCAAACTATTCTTTAGACATAGTCCTGGCAAGAATAGGCTTGATCTCTTTGGAGATAATTTTTGTGATTACTTTATAGACCATGTTACACAAAGCAATTGGTCGAAGGTCATTAAATGAAACATGTTTATTACAGTTAGGAATAATATCTAACCCCTCTTCACACTGAAAAATACTATTCTTTCTATTTCATATTGAAATCAAAGTATACAATAGAAATTCTGTTAGTCTAAACTGTGTACAGACTTATACATCCTCATTCTTTGGTGCTATCAGGTATTATAACTTATATAAAACTCATAGAAATTAATCTATTCTACCTGTTATAATAACCAAAAAAAAAACATAACTCAACAATATTTGCATACTGTTTTATCATATGGAAACTGATTTCCTATACCATCTTGTTCCAACATTCCCCACTATTTATAGTAAGTGGACCGATCCTGCATTACATCAACCAACGGTTGTGTGCCTCCCCTCGAAAGCTGAAGAAATCCAACATGAGACCACTCCAATTGCGTGAGCTGTCGATAGTTCTCCTGAACAATATCATCTATCCGGGATCCATATGTCACCTACTGACTCATTTAAACAACAGATATGTGTACCCTCATGTGTAAACAAACTGTATCAAAATAGCATAGCAAAAGTCCACTTAGTCTAAATTCTATCCACCTCCTCCAAAAAATGGACCTGTATATTGCCCAATGATCGGAGACAACCAAGAAAGCACTGTGCTATGACATTAATAGAGTCCAAAGAAGCCTCATGCAACATTCTATTAGCACACCAGTGTTGATAGTAAATAACCCCCTCTATACTTTGTAAAGCCTGTTTTGACAATGTCCCAAGGAATCTAACCCCTCTTCAGGATTAAAGAAGGAAGGTAAATGACTAATCACCTTCAATTGAGCATCTATTTTAGAGGAGTCAGAGTATTTAAATTGTTAAAAAAAATATGACTTTGCCATACATTCCAAATCCTTCTGAGATTTAATCACATCCTCCTTATCATCCCTCAACTCTCAAATAGAGTTAATATTCCTTCTATAGGAGGCATATTGGTGAAAAAATATAGTGTTGTTATACCCAAGGGCGACCCAAATTGCTCGACTTTTCAATCTCCATGTGACTCATTTCCTCTTGCTTTAATAGAAGACCTTTTTGGCTTTCTAGTTCAAGTAGTTCCAATTTTTCTTCTTTAGCTAGAATGTAGTCAATATTGGATTCCATGATCCCCTTCATTTGTTCTTCAATCTTTAATAGATCTTCATTTGCTTTAATCTTTTGAACTCCTTTTCCCAAATAATAACTTCCTTCTTTAAACATTTAAGCTTTGAAACCAAACAATCCATAGGATTGCAATCCCTAGGAATAAGAAAGTTCAAGCATCTATTCTTGACCATATTGCAAAATTCTTCATCCAGTAACCATGAATTATTAAATTTGAAAGGATAAATTAGTTTGGATTTAACCCCATCCAACTAGAGAATGATAAGCAAGTGTTCCGAAATGGTAGATTTCTCCACCCATGTCCTATATCTCTACAGAGATTGGACTAAGTTTGAATTTACAAGGAATCTATCAAGTCTTTTACTAATTCCAGCTTCCCCACACCTTCCATTAGACCAAGTAGGCTCTACTTTAACAGGCAAGATATCAATGAAATATGCCCTCTAAAAAAGGTTGAAGAAAAACTCAGAAAGTTGGTCCAAACGAGTAGATTGCCCATATATATATATATATATATATATATATATATATATGTAGTTTTTTATTAATACAAAAATAATATATATATATATATTTTTGATTGCTTGAATTTCCATGACTTACGGTAGTGGCTTTTGTTCTAAGAAACCATGACACACGGGCATCTAAGCTGGCAAATTCAGCCACACCAAGCCAAGCCTCAACTAGTTGGATTTTGGGTGTCTCCTCCCAAACTAGCTAACCCCTAAGGAGAATTGAACTCGGGTCGCCCTTCTGACGAGACCCACACCTTAATCGAATGAGCTAGCGAAATTGACAATACAAAAAATATATTTAAAATAATTTATAAATTTGATTTGTTTAAATACTTTATAAATTTGTCGACACAGGTGTGGCTCATTAGCGATTCGCTTGATATGAAATCACATGTTGTAAACAAAGGTCACGAGTTCAAATCACACCCGGACTTACCCGTATCCCAATACTTGCAAGCGACGTATATTTATTTTAGAATAGTACAATGTAATCTTTTTAAATGTGATTATAGAAAATAACTTAAATAAAAAAACATTAAAAAACAAGTCAAATTAATGAAAGATAATCTTATACTTAAGATCATAAATGAATACTTTATTTTTTTATCTCACAATCTATATCTCAAAACATAATTATTTTATTATTAAATATATTGTTACTAAGTGCATATTGTTGTTGTTGTTTTAAAATAGGAGTGGATGAATCCTATCTATTTACTCCCGAGCACTAAATGCTATAAAATATACATAATTATGGGCATACCAATAACCATCGATACACCACTCTAACAAAGTTTAACCTATAACAATAACAATTATTTCATTAAAAATGTATTGTTATTATTATTATACTATATAGTGTGGCCATATGAATAACCATGCTTTAGATCTAAATGCTCAATAACAATTATTTAATTAAATATAAATATATTGTTACTATGCTATATATTCTGTCCCTATGAATAACCATGCTTTAGATCCAAATGCTTTCAACTACTCTAGAGAAAGTTTAATAATTATTTTATTAAATATATTATTAAATAAGTACAATAGCTGCAAAGTAGTTAGTCTTTGTCTTGGGATTATATCCGTGCTTTGGGACTATGCTTTTTTGTTTTATTGACCTATTAAAATTAATAATTATTTTTCCAAAACATTGAAAAATAATTTTAAATAACAGAAAATATTTAAAAAGTCAACTTAGTTTGATAAAAATTAGTTGAATAAGAAATAACATGTTGATAAGAATATGATATTGACATTTAAAATTATGAAGATGAAGTGGTGCATAATATTAAAAGCCCTATGTATGTGTAAGGGAGACATTTAACCATTTTAATACGAAGTTAATATAACTTTATGTACTTAATATAGTATAATAAAAATACATTTCATAAAAACATAAAAATCTATTTTAATTTTATTATTAAACATATTCATACAAAAATATTAATCAATGTTACATAGTGCATAAGAATTTTTGTATTGAAGTAGGTGTAAATTAATGCAAATTTACTAGTAAAAATAACAAACCTTGTAATCTTTTAGTGCCATTGATGAGTTTAGTATATTTATATTTATAGATATATTTATATTTATTTATTAATAGTATTTAATCTTAAATAAGGGCGGACATAGGGATGAGTATGGGCGACGGCATGAGTCTCTGGAGGACCGGATCTGAACCGTGCCGTGGCTGGACCAGGAGCAGACTGCAGCGGGTGGCCACTGTCGGATTGGTTTGAGCGTCCGAATTGAGCTTTTGAGACTAAATTAGAAAACCATATTGGAAAGATGAGGGCTCCATGAAACCCTGGTTGGCGGTTAGGACAGAGTTAGGGCGACGGACGGCGTTTCTGGAGGACCGGCTACACTGTGCCGTGGCTGGATCAGGAGCTGACTGAAGCGGGTGGCATTGAATTTTGAACACTGCTCGAACTGTGATTTCGGGGGCTCCAATCCAGGGGACCGTTTGAGTTTTGATATTCGGGCTTTGGTTGAGAATAATACTGAAACGCTGTGGATTCGGGCGGTGTGCGCAGGTGGTCCTAGATCTGGAGGACGTGTGCAGAGATAATTGCCTGTGCGATACAGTGTTTTGTGTGGGGTCTTCTTGACCGGTGGATTGGGGTCTGGGCCCTATCTGGGGATCCAGGCAGATTGGTCGGGGATCGTATTTGCCTGCTGTGAAGGAAATACTGAGTATGGAGAGTGGATATGGGCAGGAGGTGGACTACACCTCGGATGGGGATGGGGATAAGGGTATTTTCGATCTGGGAGCGAACAATTTGGCGGAGTTTGGGTCGACTGTCCATTTCTGGTCAGACCAGGGGCATGGGGAAGCATCTGGGCCCGTGGGAGAGCTGGATTTGGATGGACACCTCTTTACCCCACCGACATCTGCCAGAGTTACCTCGCCGGTCATCTCACTGGGGTTGGAAGGTTTAGAGGCGGAATTAGCTAGCTTCCGGTCATCTGCAGGATATAGAGATAGGCCAGACTTGGCCGGTCTTCTGGGGAGAACACTGCAACCCCAATTGGGGTCTTACTAAAATTTTCCATTTCCTTCGGCAGATGCACGGGAGGATAGGAACGAATCTCAGGTTGGTTGTGACAACGAGCTGCCGGGAGGTGGACTGGCATCATCATCTGTTGGCAATTTGCTCAAGTCGGTGGAGTGCCGTGATATCGAGGACCGGGGACAAACCTGTGGTGGACAGGGCTACACAACTTGTGGACAAGCAGCGTTGGCTCCTGGGGTTGGGGAATTACCTCCTGATGATGAATCCCTGGTAAACACAAGAGCAGGGGTTCCTGCACAGGACGCTAACCATAAAAAATATACAAGAAAGGTGAAGGAAAGGCGTCGGAAGGACAAACTTGTGTTGGGTGTGGATGTCTCTATGGAGGAGGCGGTGGACTTTTCTCATATCGCGGTGGTTGGCCATGTCCGTGGTAGGAGGATTGGGCGGATTTTTCTCCAGCGTTGGGCGACCGAGCACTGGAAGGATTTGATAGTTCCTGCACCAGAGATCAGGATCTTGACGAAAGGCTGGTTCTCCTTTATCCTGTCGAGCCCTGGAGAGGTAGCATCTGTTTTAGGCCGTCATTGGACGATGATGGGCGTCCCCATTGTGCTGAAAAGATGGTCACCTTTCTTTGATTCAAAGACAGAAAAAATAGACAAAGAACCCATATGGGTGAAGCTACCAGGGCTCCCCATGCATCTCTGGAATGAATCACGCTTTGCAGCAATTGGGAACTTCCTTGGCGATTATATATGTGCGGATTATTCTCATACGGTAACTGGTCTTTACTCTGTGACCAAGATTTTGGTCAAGATCGACCTTAGGCAAGGGTTATCGGCTGAGATCAAGGTTCAGACGAAGGATGGGGACTTCACACAAATCTTGGACTATGTGGGGGTGCCGTTCCGCTGCCATCGCTGCCACGCTCATGGACACCTGGTCGCGGATTGCACGTTACTGTTTCGGGGCAGTCGACGGATGGAAAAGCCTGTACCTGATGTTTGCACTGATCCTGTGCAGATGGGGAACCCACTGGTGGTGGAGGTGGATGGATTAGCACCTGATTTAGGCACTGGGGCGGGCTAGGCTTCGGTGCTTCCAGTAGCCCCATGCGGGAAGCAGGGAACAGGGAGAACGATGGCAACATTGGTGAACGAGAATCTGGATATCATTGGGAGCAAGGAGGCGACTGTTGTGGGGACTTCAGTATGTACCACGACACCTTTGACGCGGGCAGCTTCCAGAAAGCAACAAGAGCAGGCAATCTTACGTCGGGGTTCATCCTCCAACCCCCCGGGTATGTCTCACAAGATCTCATCTGATATTTCTTTATATGCTGTCTCTAAAGAATTGGGGGGGGTTAGTTTTGAGTCTCACTCTCCCGTCAGCTCTGTTTCACTATGCCCTGCTCCTTGCCTATTACCTGAAACTAATTGTGCTTATACACCATCGATAGTAGCAACTTTACCCTCTCCCAAATCTGTGGGTAGTAGTATCCGATATGCCCTTAGAAATAGGGTGATCTCTGATGGACCGGGGGGTAGGGGACTTCCTGAATTGACTGCTTGTACTGTGGGGAAAGGTCGGGGACGAAAATCTCATCTGTCAAAAGCACAAGACCGGGCAAAAGTAGATCTGGTAATGGGCACACAATCATCTATTGAATGGGCACTTAGAGCAGCGAAAGCCCTGGAAGGGGGTTACTTATGAAAATTATGTCTTTCAACTGTCGTGGGTTGGCGAGTCCCATTAAAAAATCGTCACTTAGGAGGTTGGTGGATCTAAATCAACCTGATATCTTACTATTACAAGAAACACTGGGCGACAGTGTGGAGGTTGTTAGAGTTTTGGAAACTTTGCTACCTGGCTGGAAGTTCGTGGGTGTGGATGCTCGTGGACGCTCTGGAGGGCTGGCTACAGGGTGGAAGGTGAAGAGCTGCCGAGCTGATAGCTCTTGGGGGATCACTTCTGGTATCGGGCTGGAAGTTTGGGATGCAGAGATTGGTAGGATGATAACGATTCTCAATGTCTATGGACCCTATTTAAATAGGGCGGGATTCTGGGACTCCCTGCTAAGCATGGATCTCTTTGACGGAAGGGATGTGATCTTGGGTGGGGATCTCAACCTTTCTCTGGGATCTTCTGAAGTTTGGGGGCCTAGGGCTGCACCGGATCCATTAGCTAACTTTTTCATTCAAGCTTTCGCTGGGAAGGATCTACTTGACATAATGCCAAACAAATTAACCCCTACATGGAGAAATAAGAGAACAGGGGATCAAAGGGTGGCCAAAAGACTGGATCGGTTCCTGGTAGCTGATGTGTTGGTACTGGGGGTTGATGTAGTCAAGCAATGGGTGGGGTCTGGGGGGGTTTCCGATCACTGTCCCATTCTACTGGAGTTAAGAGGCAGTAGAAACAAACCCCCTAGTCCATTCAAGTTCAACCCTAGCTGGTTGAAGGAGGAGGATTATATCAAATTAGTACAGAAACTGTGGGTTCATCGACCTTTGGAGTCACTGGAGCATGCGGGCGCACACTTTCAACTCAATCTCAAGCGTATAAAAGAGGCCACAATACTCTGGGCCTGTGAGAAAAGGATCAAAGATGACCAGAACCTGAGGGCTGCTGAGATGAACATTGATAGACTTCTACATTGTCAGGGTATGGGATATCTGGACGAACTGCAGAAAGGGGAGCTGCTGGAATGGGAAAGAAGCAGGAATGTGTTACTGTGTGAGCGAGAAGAGATGTGGAGAATGAAAAGCAGGGCAATTTGGTTACAATGTGGGGATGAGAACACCAAATTTTTTCAAGCATATGCAAAGGGGAGAAAATGCACAAACTCCATCTGGGAACTATCTTCATCTGAAGGGGAACAGGTCTCCAGCTTTGATGGCTTGGCTGAGATGGGTGTTCGACACTTCGAAGACTTATTCACTGCACAACCTGGGGCCTCTATAGCTGAGGTTATCAGGATGGCTTAGCTCTTTCCACGTTTTGTGGGGGAGGATGAGAACAAACTGTTGATGGAGGAGGTGCTGCCACTTGAGCTCTCGCAGGTAATGCAATCCTTCCAGAAAGACAAAAGCCCGGGGCCGGATGGCTGGCCTATTGAATTTTTCTTGGGCTTCTCTGATTTCTTTGGGGAGGAACTGCTGGCTGTGGTGGAAGAATCTAGAAAGGCTGGTTTTGTTCATGGTCCTTTTAACTCGACCTTTATTGCTCTCATACCCAAAACGGACAAGCCTGAGAGTTTTGATGAATTCAGACCAATTTCACTCTGCAATTGCATATATAAGATCATCTCAAAGGTGATGGCGAGGAGACTGAAGAATATCCTGTCTCAGCACATTTCAGGTGAACAGTTTGGATTCTTGGAAGGTCGTCAAATTCATGAGGCCATTGGAGTTGCACAAGAAGGTATACACACTCTGAAGGTGCTGAAACAGAAGGGTGCAGTTATTAAGATTGACCTCTCTAAAGCATTTGACAGGGTTAGCTGGCTTTATATCCGGATGCTTCTCACACACCTTGGCTTCTGCTATGAATTTATTCGATGGGTAATGGCCTGCATCACCACAGTGAGTTTTGCTGTCCTGATTAATGGCTCCGCTAGCCCATTCTTCCATGCAGGCAGGGGGCTACGACAAGGTTGCCCACTTTCACCGCTGTTATTTCTCCTTGTTGCTGAAGGCCTAAGTCGTTTTATCCTGAAAGCAAAAGCTGATGGATCATTTCGTGGCATCTCCATCTCTCAGGTATTATATATTACCCATCTCCTATTTGTTGACGATATCCTCATATTTTGTGATGGTTCGAGACAGGATATTGATAAGGTGGTCGAAGGACTCAATTTACTGCAAGAAGCTGCGGGTATGCTGGTGAATATTGAAAAATCAACAATCACATGCTCGCATTTAAATGAGCAGGAGATTCACAGAATAGTACTCAGACTTCCCTATCGGACTCTGGATATAGATGATGGCTTAAAGTACCTTGGATTTCACTTAAAACCCAATGCATATTTGAAGACAGATTGGCAATGGTTAACTGGAAAACTGGAGCAGCGACTACATGGCTGGAGCCATAAATGGCTCTCGCGGGCTGGGAGACTAGTGCTGGTCAAATCAGTATTGGAAGCAATACCTGTTTATTGGATGTCACTTGCCTGGATTCCCAAAGGAGTCTTGGAGCAGCTTTGTCGTTTGGTTTTTGCCTTCCTCTGGAAGGGTAAGGGAGTAAACCGTGCATTGGTGTGGGTTAGATGGGAATTGATCGCAATCCCCAAAGCACTGGGAGGGTGGGGATTAAAGAATATCTTTCTTTTTGCCAAAGCGTTGGGAGCAAAGGTTGCATGGCGAATTATACATACTCGGAGCCTCTGTACCAGTGTGGTCTATCACAAATACATTGCTCCCTTAACACTACTTGATTGGATTAGGCAGGGCAATAAGACGAGGGCAAATTGCTCTGTGGTTTGGAAAGCGGTGGTTCAGCATTTTCATTTGGTGGGATCAGGATTAGTCTGGAGAATTGGAAATGGACATTTACTTCGTATTGGCCTGGATCCTTGGGTTGGTAGTAGAGGGGGACATACACTGCCGGTGGCCTTAAGGACCTTTCTGGCAGATAGAGGCTGTATTTTCCTGGCTGATATTGCACAACCTGGTTTATCCACTCTCTGGCACCAGGGATGGCTCTCTGCCCAGCGTCTTGAGGTACCGGAGGAATTGATCGGCGATTGGGAGGATTATATTCGAATATTAAGGTACACTAATATACGATTGACTGATAGGCCTGATGAACTACTCTGGGATCACCATCCCTTTGGGAAATACACGCCCAAACTTGGCTATATTCAGCTTAATGTGGAGATGCATAACAGGGCATTGGTGTGGTGGTGGAAAACACTGTGGAAGTTGAAATGCCCGGGTAAAGCAAAGATACTTTTCTGGGCGATTTTGGAACAGAAGGCACCCACATGGGACATTCTGAAGAGACGATTTATACAGGGCCCGGGTTTCTGTCCACTCTGTAGGGAGGCGGACGAAACTATCACACATCTTTTTGTACACTGCAGGTTCACTCAGGCGGTTTGGACAAATTTATGCAATTCTTTGCAACTTAATGCGCGCTGGTGGGGAGAGAGTGTTAATGACGCATTCCATGATTGGTGGAATGATCAACAGGAATCAGACATACGTGCGGCCCCATGTATTTTTGCATGGGGTATATGGATCACCCGTAACAGGACCATATTTCAGGACTGTAGAGTCCCGATGGAGCAAGTGGTGGCTCAAGCTGTGGCTATCATTTTACATTACAAAACTACACCCAAAGTGATTAGAATCCGTCCTGTGATCGTTGAAACCATAGATAAATCTATACCTTGGGCTTTCTTCGATGGTTCTTCACTTGACCATCAATCGGTGTGCGGTGGAGGGATCGTTCTTCACAAATCTGATTCTCACTATTTCCACATCACGGCTGGATTGGGCAGTGGTACAAACAACTATGCTGAAATTCTGTCACTTAGACTATTGCTGTTATTTGCACTAGAACAGAGATGTTTTTCACTACAGATTTTTGGAGACTCACTGATTGTTATTGATTGGGCCAATGAGAATACTCAATGCAATATGATGGTACTCTCACCTATACTGGAAGATGTTTTACGGTTAAAAAGACATTTTAATCTTATAACTTTCACACATGTATACAGGGAGAGAAATGGCATGGCCGACCTTCTTTCCAAAGAAGCGTCGCAGCAACGTCTGAATTTCGGAACCTGGAGGATCACATCATACTCAACAGCTGGATCATACAGTTATTATCACAGACCATTCAACGAGGCGGTGGAGGATAGGGAGGAAGCTTACGGCTTCTGACAGATCTGATCATAACTGTTCGATTTGGGTTTTTGTATCTTGTTTTTGGTAATATCACAGATCTGTATAAGGCTCTGAAGGACTGGGTGGAAGCATATGGCTTCGGACAGAACAGTTTTCATAAGTCTCTTTTGGTTTTTTTGGCCTGTTATAGAGGCTATGGTGGATCGGGATGGAGCATTGGCTCCTGCTGATTCTTATTTTCTGTTTGGTGCTCTGTTTGGAAAAACTTTTGAAAGGAGTTATTTCATATGGATCATATATTGATATAGGTAATTGGATATATGAGGGCTGTATGGACAGCAATATGATTGAATTTGTATGAGACATTAGATTAGCCAGAATCTTGAATTGATGATATGCGACAATGTAGGAATCCCTGTGATTCTAATACATGTGCAGAATGTAATTTTGTTCAATATATTTGAAATAAAATTACGACTTTTTCCTTGGAAAAAAATAAAATAAAATTTAATCTTAAATAAAATTTAAAATAAGTTATTAAATCAGACTCCAAATGATATGCATCTTTAAAACTTCTTATTCAAGATGCCAAGTTATTAAAAGTATCAAATTTTAGTAACTTGTTGTGTAGGGTAGGCACATGGTAATATATCTATGTTACTAGATAGAGCTTTGTAGTTTGTTTTACATGTATTCTCATGGTTTTATCAATATTTTCTACACTTCTCCACAATTTATCCATTTTTATAAGAATATAGAATTTAAAATGATTCTAGTAAAATATTAAGACTAATACATTGTATTTGTTAAACAATTAAAAATTAATAATGATTTATATAGAAATCCAAAATATTTAATAATATACATAAAAATAGTAAAATTCTTTAACATTTTGAATTTAAGTTGTAATTTTTTTTTTAAAATTTTAAATGGATTAAAGGTTTTTTTTCAACAGTGTAAAAACTTACTATAAAATAGAAAAACATTGTCCTTATAAATTATAGTTTTTATAAATTTTTTTTTTACAAATAGCTCTAATAATTTAAATTAATTAAATCCTGCACAACACGCTTTCACAACTAAATGGCAGTTTTCTCCATTATTAGAAGCATTAACACGGATCAGAAACACAAATGATAGCCATGTTGGATTGGCCTAGGTGATGTCACATGGCTGTGACACACCTCGTATCTTTATTAATTATTAGTTCGAACCCTTTCATTAAAACAATGATCAATGAATTCTCTGGATATTGTGAGGTTTTATACACTGCGTAAAATAAATGTGAATGAAAAATAACAACGAGCGCGCTTTCTTAGTTATTAATTATGGGTTGTATAACAGTAAATCTTGAGCACGTCATATTAAATTTAATATAAAATTATTTCAAAACATTTGAAAAGAGTATAGTTTTTTTGTTATTAATATAAAGGTTAAACTATCATAGTCATTAAGGGATTGCCATAATCTCTGCTATGGTGTTAGAAATAGTAACTACTTCAATTAGTTTAGCTTTTACTTTACTTCTTATATTGAAGTGCAGTCAATAAATGCAACAATGTTTTGTATGGATGCAAAAGCTAAGTTAAAGCTTTTAGAGTTTTCTATAAGTGTTTGAATACATATTAAGTTTTGCTTTGTATTACATTAGTTGATCTTGATTTATGAATAAAGATTGAAGAGTCATAGCTCATTTTACATTATCTTTATTTATTTTCTGAATCCAACCTTTAGATAACAAAGACTAATAAATATATTATTACTAAGCACATTCACATGGCAGGGACTAATAAATATATTATTACTGAATACACATTGCTTAAAGTATAACAATTATTTCATCAAATATATTATTAAATCATAAATAATAAATAATAAATATATTATTGCTGAATGCACATTGCTTGATATATGAGTGGTTGAGCACTATCCACTCCACTGCGCAGCATTAATAGCCGACTATAAAAGATACATCGTTGTAGCCATAGAACTGGCCCTGCTTTAAATCCAATTGCTTATACACCACTCGATGCAGAGTTTATACGTCGTAGAGTTGGTTTGCTTGGCAGTCATTTTTGGCAGTAAAGTACAATAAATGAGATACACTTTTGACGGTCAATAATAAATAATAACTAGTTTGCAGCAGCGATATAACATTTCTTTTAAAACAAAGCGATATAACATTTATTAACTTTTTTTTTAAAACAAAGCGATATAACATTTATTAGGCTGCTGTTGCATGCTGCTTATTGTTCACCCGATTTTTGTCCTCTATCAACTAGGGTATGAAAACTTCAGACCCAGAAGGTTCGACCTTGTGACCAACGGGCGTCTAAGCAGACAAACGGCCTTGAAGAATTACGAAAAGGCTTTGCGCATCCATCAACCGGCAGGTAAGGTATCTCGCTGCCGGTTTCACATTCACTCGAGAGTTTAACATTTCAAATCGAATCCTTTGAGTCGCTGATCTTTAATGGTGGGATTCGAAATGCTATTCACGAAAAGGATCGCACATGATCACTCAGCTAACTCTGTAATGGTGAGTTTCTTTCGATAAAAAAAATCTTTTAATTTCACGCAAATCCATGTTCTTATTCCGATCTCGAATTAAGCTCGACAGTTGGCTAAAACTGTCGGTGTAATTTAATGCGAAAAATGCAGCGTCTTTAATGCGAAAGCAAACGTCTCTGTTCGGTGAACGAGAAATTTAACAGTCAATACTTCCAATTAAAACCTAAGAGCTTCGATATCTATAACGACAGATTCTTTTTATTTTCTCCGTCTCATTTTGTCCGAACGACGACGGAGCGTGTTCCGTAGCCTAGAGTATCTTTGGGCCTCCACAACTTCTCTGCAAAATTTAACTTGCAACAGACGCTAAGGAACGGGGAAATAATTGTTTCTTGAAGCATGGAGAAGATTGAGAATTTTCTGATAAAGATCGAGGAGGGAAAGGAAGCGCAGAACGGCGACCCTTCATTCGGTCCCGTTTACCGAAACATTTTAGCAAAGGATGGCGTGGCGCCTCTGCAGCAAGGGATTGAGTGCTGTTGGGACATGTTCAGGTGCTTCTGATTTCCCTCCCGACATTTTTCTGTAAATAAATGTTAAATTTAGGGCGTTTAAGCCCGAGACCGTCTTAATAAGCGGATTTCTTTATTTAGTTTACTTAAATCTTGATAGAAATTATAGCAAAATGTATGAATCCATGGAAGCTTTTCATTTCAAGAAAAAGGAGGACGGTGATGCTTTTCATTTCAAGAAAAAGGAGGACGGTGATCTGATTCTTCAGTGTGTTATCGTAAATGCGATATTAATATAAAACATCCGAAGTTAAATTTGAACTGGAATTGGACGTTATTTCAGAATGTTTGCTTTGTCGAACTGATGAAGCTAATTATGATTTTAAACTCCTTACCGATCTAATATCTCTGCGCGTTTGGATTCCGCAAGGATTTGATACATTGTAGAAAGTTCTTAAAGCAAATTGCTTCGCCAGTGTGTTTTATTATCGGTGAACGTTCGGCCATGGTCGAGTCGAATCACCCTGATTTTAATTAATTTTGCGGAATTAAATTGTTTTCATCTCTTGCTATTATATTGTGCAAAATGTATAATACTTGCACGGGTAAGTGTAATTAATGAAATAATTTTAAAGAAATCGATCATAAACCATCAAGAAATGGCACTGGTTTGGCTTTTTATCAATGTTTCTCAAGTTTCCGGGACGTGGGGACGCAGTGACCGGAAAAGCAGAAACTACAGAAACGACACATGCGGAAATACCCCAAATTTTAGGAATTCTATGGGTGCTTTGGGGTTTTCAACATATGCAGAAATCACATATGCAGAAGTACCCTAAATTTTAGGAATTTTATGGGTGCTTTTGGGGTTTTCAACATAGAGGACTCCACTAAAAATTTTGTATTTTTAGTAGAATATATAAAAATTGAAAAATTACAAAATTTTGAGTAGAATATATAAAAATTGAAAATTAAAACATAAATGATTAAAGTTTTTAATTTGATAATATTAAAGATTAATACAGGTTTACAACATAATCAAGGTTTACAACATAATCAAGTGAAATACAATGAAATACAACCATATAATAATAAAACAAATTCTGAAATACAACCACATTGAACAACTAAATGAAAGAGAGGCTATTGAGAAAAAAAATGGTGGACATCGTGATCCTTTATCGTTTAATTTTTATTTTTTGGTAAAAAAATTTCAAAGTAACTAAGGACGTCATTTTTATTAGGAAACATAAAAATTGAAAAGTTAGACCTCATTTTTATTAGGGAAACGCTCTGTGTTTCCTCCAATTTCCTTTCAAATGAGGACGTGGAAGCGCATTTCTTAACCTTGGAGAAGCGTACCCGTGTAACACTGCTTTTTATGTTGAAGGGGTTATTACCAAATGAATTCGTGTATATTCTTACTCTTTGGCTGTATCAACAAGAAATGGCATTGGTCTGTTTAAGCCATTATTACAAAATGGATTTGTGTATTCTTAATTCTACGGCAATATTTTGTTGACTCCGGTAAACAAGCTCAAAATCTTCCTCATCCTTTTGTCTGAATAGTCTTCTTCATCCTTTCCATTGCTGGACGCTTCCTTCCCAGGTTTTAATTTTCCAGCCTAAAAAAATCTACCTCCTTGTTCCCCAGCTTTTAATTTTGTGTTCCCCAGCTTTTAATTTTGCAGCCTCAAAAATTATACCTCCTTGTTCCCGTGTGAATGAACTTTTAATTTTCCAGCCTAAAAATTTCGACCTCCTTGTTTAGGTCCATCATTTTCACTTGCGACCAATTTGTGCCTTTATTACACTCCCAAAAAGGCAAGAGACCAGTTGAACTTGTTCATTTGCCTCCCTCCCTCACTCTCATTCAAGAAACGGTTACATTGTCCTCGGTCATTTCTAATTCAAGTTGTTTCAGTTTTTTTGAATTGCCATGTGGTATATCATGATTGGTTGGAGGGGTCGACACCCTACATATCCATGTTATCTGCCAAGTAAGCTGCGTCTTCTCTGTCATGGGCACCATGGGTACCTACTTCTTCTATTATGGGAAGCTTTTTATCGTTGCCTTTGGAGGATGGAGGTAGCACTCCGTCCTATGTATTGTCCTAGCGCCGTGTGCCTTGTTGCCCTGTGTCCCAACGCCACACAGTCCATTGCTCTGCATGGTCTGCAACACAACTCCACCACCAGTGCTCAAATTTGAAGGGTGGGTCTTAATTTCAATTGGAAGGGTATTCGTTCTTGGAGCACTTCAAAACGAAGGGCAATATAAATAATTATACTTCAATTGACAGGTATAAATTAACTAAACCCTTCTCCCCAAAAATGCAAAACAAAAATTTTTGCCCATCCAAATTTTTACAATCTTAAATAATTGAGTGCTCCTTAATATCTACATGAAAAATGGTATATTTTCAATAAAACGTAATTTGAACACATTAATTTGACATATAAGTAACATTATTTTTACAGTTCATTAAATTAATAAGTATTTTGTTGTATTTTTTCGGGTTGGAGCATACTTCATTATACAGAAAAAAACTACTTAGACTATGCAGTAACCATATTGGGGCATTCGCATGATCATATGCATAGTGTAGGACGTTGTAACTAGATATAGTCTTAAAATAAAACTAGAACCATGAGAAAATTACTTACCGTTAACTATGTACAAAAGGAAGCCACTAAGCAAAACAAGGCTATAATAAACCTACAACCAAAAAATAAATATAAAACCAACCAAAAACTTAATTCAAATAGGAGAGAGGGAATCCATTCAAGCCCAAGAGATGTAAGAATGATGGGCATTGGACGCGTAAGCATAGCTTAGAAAACATTAAAAAATTCCTCCATACCAAGCAAGTTAGCAATGCTAGCATCATAGGGGATGGGGCATCAAATTTTGTTGTTCAACACTTGTCGTGATAGCATACATGTATGGGATGGAGGAGCAAAGGAATCAAGCCTAAGTCAGTTGGAGGCTTGCAACTTGCTGCATGTTTGAGTCTCGGAAATCTTCATTTTAAATTGAACCAGAACACCAAAAGAAGTTTGTTAATGGCTTGACTTGAGAAAATTCTAGATGTGTAATTAAGAGCTCGAAGCTCTAAATTTTGTTGTGTTTTGTACCAATCTACAATCTGGCAAATTCGCACTCACTGGCATGAAATTTAAGTTATTTAATGAAAAGAATGAATGTATCTACCTCTATGTTGAAACTGTTTTAAATGTTGTGATATGGTAAATTTAATATAAGAATTATAGTTGCCGCAAGTACTCTTTGCGTCTTGACACATTTGATATTTTAAGGTTTTCTTTGTGCCTTGACCCAATTGATATTATAAGATGAGGATGTGCATGCATAATAATCCTTAGTTATGAAGTTATGAGATGAGGATTTAAAGAGAAGATGATGTATAACTTCAGGGAATTTTTATACGTGTTTTGGTGGTGAGTGCCGAAGACAAATGTGGTGAGAAACAACATATGTTTGGAAGGACGAAGGGAGATTACATCATGATCATGCCACCCATCAAATTGAAGACTATTCTTGAGCCAAAACTATTTTTAAATTTTTTTATTAATAACCATTGTGGTGCTTTGGACCAAATGTTTTTTCTAACTCATTGTTTCTCCATATCGTGTGCCCATTGTCACCTCACTATATCAATGCATAAATCGACTTCTGCATGGTTTCTGGTCTGCGTTGCATGTCATTATTTGTACTTGCATGCCATTGAGTATTGTTTACAGTTGTTGTCAGTCATGAAATTCATGCAAGAAATGAAGTCTTGTAGAGGAGGACTCATCAAATCGGCCATTTGAATTTCATTTTGATGAAAAACGAGTGGACATTGGTAGCTAGGTTCACATATGTAGTAGGCACAAAGTTTTGGGCTAGTTTTGGGCCTAGTAGTAGACTAGTAGTGGTTCTTTGTTGTTACAGTCATAGTTGTTGACACATTTTCAATTGTTATATCTCAGCCTGAAGTGACTTCGGAGTCAGAGTCAAATCCCAGTGGCTAGTGCTTCATAATCGTCAATCATCACTTGTCATCTTGCATAGCTGACGTGAGTGAGTGAGTGATTATAATTTATGATATTTTAAATATTTTGAATGACCGAATCGAATTTTATAGCTTAGGAATTTCAACATAGAAATTGAAATTTATATAGATAAATAATTTCAAATGTTGCCCTTCTTTTGAAATGTTGATATAATTTTGTCCTTTTTAATTGGAAGGGTAAAATTCAGATTTTAAATTTTTTTTGAAGGCCAATTTTAAATTTACACTTCTAGGAACTTCTAGGAAGGGCTAGAACCCTTTGGAAGGTTCAAATTTGAACGCTTTCCACCACTAGGCGTGGTCCACAACTGTCTCCATCGCCGTACGACGTTTGTTAATTTACCAAAATAAATCTTTCCAAGCTATTTCTTTGTGCAGCAAGCTGAGCACAAGCTCCTTTCTTTTTATCCAAATTGCAAGTACTACATGATTTTACTGTACTCCATTTTTTAAAACTTTGAAAGACTTCATCAAAATTCTAAGCAGGTTTTAAGATCTTAAATCTAAACATAAACATAACCAAAACAAACAAATATTTCTCAATAATCCATTTACGATCCGTTTATACACCAGTGAAAGAGATAAAATAAAGCGACGACCACGTGGGCTATAGCCAAACATAACGACGATGGCAGACAACACAATTTCATCAAATATACTCAAATGGTTGTTCAATATTATGTCCGAGTCCCGACGTGCCTGGGTGCATTATTTCACGAAATTCCCTTTTTTCTCACGAAATTCCATGAACTTCACCGTCTGAAGTCGACGGTGTCGTTTGTCATGCGTTCCTGCAAAAAACAGGTAGGTTCTTTAATGTGAAAACGATCGGAAACTTCAGCAATCAATGCTTCCAACGAACAACTAACGACTACACAAAGATAGAATTATTTTTCGTCCTTCGTCTCATTTGCCCATCGTTTTTATAAACGTTTGCCCGACCGCTGACTTTCGTTCTGTAGGTTCATTTTGTCCACAATACAGAGTGTTCCTTAGCTGAGATTTTCTTGGCCTTCGCAATTTCTGAGCAAAATTTAACTGGTAGCAGACGCGAAGGAACAGGGAAAGAATTACTTCTTGAAGTATGGAGAATATTAAGAATTTTTTGGTGAAGGTCGAAGAGGGAAAGGAAGCGCAGAACGGCGAGCCTTCAGTCGGTCCTGTTTACCGAAACATTTTAGCGAAGGATGGCTTCGCGCCTCTGCCGCAATGCATCGAGTCCTGCTGGGACTTGTTCAGGTGCTTCTCGTTTCTCACCTGTTTTTTAGAAGAAATTTAAATTTAGGGCGTTTAAGCCCGTCATCGGTAATACACCGATTTTGATTTAAGTCTTGATAGAATTATGGCAAAATGTATGGGTCCATGGAAACTTTCCGTAAACCAATTCTTCAGTGTTTGAATTGTAAGCGCAATAAAATTCTTCAGTGTTTGAATCGTAGTGGAATTTAGCATTTATTCGACTAAATTATATTATATTATTTATGATTTTAAGCCTAATTACTTGTTTAATGACACTGCGCGTTGAAATCTGCAAAGTTTTCATAGATTCTAGGAGGTGCTTTAGAGCAAATAGAGTAGTCGTTTGATCCTTTCTTTGCGGTCATTTTTGCCTAAAATTGGGTCGGAATAGTTGGAATAGCAGATATTAGTTGTTCAAATTGAATAATCCCGGTGCAACAGCTGAATCCATTTTAACAATAAAAATGAAATCTGAACCATGAAAAGTTGCGATTATATGGCAGATTCCTAGCTAGCAAGACTAGCAAATTAATTAATTGACCAAATTAATTAATTGCTTGGTCGTGTGGTTTATGACATTGAAAAGGTCCCGTTTGAGCTTTCTTTATGCACTTTAGCTGATCATTCTTTTCGTCTTTTTTTAACGAGATAAAATAAATATACATGTCACGACGTGCTTTCAATATCTCTGAAGCGCTATAAGCTAAAGGCCACTGATAAACTAGACTTATACGGCCTCCCTGGCCAGCGCTGGCAGTGGTCCGCTGGGTTCTTGAGTCTACAGTGCTCGTGGACTTAGCCTACTACTACCCCTTTGGGAGGAGTTGGTCACGAGTCCTTCCTCTAGTTCTATCTTTATGATGTAGTAATTCTAGTGAATCACTAATTAAATGCTCGATTATTAGACATGATTTCTTCTTAGCAGTCCACGTTGATCTGACCTTTTGTAACCAGGCCTCTATACGTATTTAAAATTGCCAGAACTATCATAACAACCGTTCATTACTTCAAATTTTAAATACACCGTGTTTAGTGCTCGCTCCTGTGCCAACTTGTGCAAATTTCGTAAATAAGTTCTATTATTTACCTTTAATCTACTTGACTCGAATCCAAGCCATAAGTTTTCAAACTCAATTTTACTGGAATCGAAGACATAAATTGAGTGATTCAGTGTACATAACTGGCTCCGGGCACTTACATTGGCAACTTTTATGAAAAAAGGTTTCTTTTTAATTAATAATTACTTAACTTGACTCCAATCCAAGATTTTCAATTGTTTATTGAGCCATTCTGAGTAGCCAACCCTAGCAAGCATTTGTTAAACTGAAGAAGGTGAGTAAGCTTATTACCAATGCGGTCTTCCCTATGTATTCATTGATTCTACTCAATTACTAAGGTGCTGGTGCAAGCTAATGCTTTACTCATAGAAAAACACTTTCTTCGAACATTACTATGTTATTTTTTCTTTAAAACATAATGCATATGTTGGCATCCTTAAGGACCCGGTTTAGTATTAAAAAAAAAATTGTACACTTGTACATAATGGCTTTTGTGCGCCACTATTTTTCCATATTTTTTAATGTTAATAGAATATATTTTTAAAAATAATATAGTCAATGATTCCATATTTTTTGATGTTAATAGAATATTTCTTTAAAATTAATATAGTCAATGAAGTTGTGAAATAACTAGGTCAACTCTTAAGGATGGGTTTGAGGGTCTTAACTTAACCAATCAATTTGTTTTTTTCTACATCATTTGTTTTCCAAATGGGAAAGGCAAGGTGATAAAGTTACACTAGAGTCTAGGAATAAAAGACCTATGTATTTTAGAAATATGATATCATATGATATATATGATATATATGATATATGATATATGTACAAATGAAAATCAATAAAAAATAGAAGGCAATATTTTTCTTTCTTTAAAAACATATATATATATATATAATTTGTAGAGAAAGCTCCATAAGTGTGGAGTTTCATAAGCAATAAATATATGGTTAGTATTTAAAAGCGTGGTTGAAAACGACCTTAAGAATAGGGAACTAAGAAAATGGATTTGTTTTTGTTTATGCAACTCAAACCAATAGGTTTTCTATTCCAAAGCTAAAACCAAAATAGATAACTCATCCAACACGTAGATGACAATAGAGACAATCCTGCTAAACTTTTTGGAATTCACAAGAACATGTGCGTGTTCCTTCCATACATTTTACTCAATATCCATTTTCATATTCTTATTCAAAAACCTTCAATAACATCCTAAGAAACTAGTTTTCAATCTTTGATGATGGTCAAGGTTCTGCAAACCATCCAAACTCTTGTGTGGTGGTCTTAGAACGTGTGTTCTTGGTTCTTGAGCGTAAGAAGCTTTGTTTAGGGAGCCTTAAGGATGTTATATCACTCCAACGACCAATGTCAAGGGCCTTAGGATGTTTTACCACGACTATGGTTAAGGCTTTGATACCCATCCATGGTGCATGAAATATCTTAATGGCACCCATATCCTATTCTCAGGGCAAAGAACCCCTATCGAGGACTCGTGTTGCTGTGTCTAGGGTTTGTTAATGGAACTTGAGAACGAGAAGTTTCAATTAGGGATTAAACCCTTGTTTACCCCATTGACCATGTGGCATGGTCCAAACCTATTTCCAGTGGACAAAACCTACCCACAACACTTGTATCCCACTCGAAGGCCTGCGCAGAACCCCTACAAATGATTGATGTGATGGTATGAGGAATCATTCAAGGCTCTTGAGTTTGTGAAGATTCAACAATATCCTTGAGGAGCTTGTTTTCCTTCCCCGACCATGTTCAAGGCCCTGTGACCCATACTTGGTGTGCAAAAGCTCTTAATGGCATATTTATCCGACCTTGATGCCAAAGACCCTCGAGGGTTTGTGTTGTGGTTTGTAGGTGTTGTTCATGGTGGTCGAACTTGAGAAGTGGCGTTTAGGGCATAAGGCCCATTATTGTACTCTAATGACATTGGATAGACCTCTAGACACATTCTTGGTGCACAACTAACATATTGATGGCATGCAGAGCTACGCTGTTGGGAGCACGGAGCGGGAGCGGAAAGCAAAATTTTCAAAAGCTTCTGTTTTGGGAGCGTTTTTTATATAATATATATATTGATGAATATATATTAAAAAACATGTATTATGCCAAATTAGCTATAGAAAACATGAAAACATAGATATTCATATAACCATTTAGTAAACATATTGATATAACATCAATCATATAGGAGCTATAACTTATAACATTGTCATTAAATGATCAATCTTCAATCATCAACAATATCAACCTTCAAATTTCAACATATAATATTTGCCATCAACAAACTCTAACAGATAACATCAACCATGAAATGAAACAAAGCATCATAATTTCATATTCAATACCAAAGAGTTGTAGGATGCAATAAAAATTTAAAGTTTAAACTTCAAAGGTAGGTTCATTTGTTCAATATTCAAAGGTCAAAGACTAAAGTTCAAAGTAGGCCATAATGTTTACAAAATAGGCCATAATAAACATTAAATACAAAGTACTATGATACTATCTACTAAGCTTTCCGCTTGCCATGAGAAACTTCCAATTTCTTTTCTCGTGGTCTAGGTGGAATAGGAGCTACTGGAAGTGATCGTGGAACATGAGAAGAAGATGAATGCCCCCCACAGATTGCTGGACGTTGTGAAGCTAAAGGCAAAACTCTTGCTTCTGGAAACCTGTTGCTGGATGGGGGTGGCATCTCTGTAGTATGAATTGGATCACCATCATGATCACCATCATGATCACCCAATAGTTCAACCTCCAAGCGCTCTAATGCTATGGCTCCATCCTCCACATTAGCCTCCTCTAGATTGTTGTCCCAAGTCAAAAATGTTCTATCATTCTTGACCACCTCACAATAATGGGACAACAACCTCAAGTTGTAGTGCACATAAACCAAGCTTTCTGCGCGTTCTACATTTAAACTGTTTCTCTTGACACTGTGGATGAAGTTGTAGGTGCTCCAACACCTCTCTGTAGAAGTACTATTAATAACCTGTGAAAGCACCCTCACCGCCAATTTATGCAAATATGAGGCTCCAGAGCCATACATGTTCCACCAACGGATAGGATCCAATCTATCTCGATCTTTGGTTGCATGTAGGGTACCAAAGACTCCATGGTTACTGATGTATTCGCTCAATTCACTCCGTACTTGAGCACACTCCTCCTCATCATTGACCAACTTGTCTAATGCAAGCATATACCCATTTTGCACCTTTGGATCCGTGTGTGGTTGTTTCCTAACTCCACCCCCAGGTGCAGGTTGGGCCAACCAAGTTGGAGAATAATATTTTGGGATAAGGACATATGCAAGGGCATGGAGTGGACTGTGGAACATTTAGATTATCCCACCTTTTGACCACATGTTTGTGAATATGGTCATATAAGATTGCATCTCTTTGCTCAACAATGTCTTTGATTTGACCAAGCATGCTATCCATATGCTCATATACCTCCCCAATCACTAGTTGATCTGTATCTGCAAAACGAATCATATTATAAACTGGCTTGGTGAACTGCAGAACATACCTAACTTGTGACCAGAACTGACCATCAAGAACAGTGTCCTCCACCTCTTGAAAGTCATGTCTATCAGCTGCGCTTGCAGCTCTGTCTTTTAATTCTTGCCATGGATCACTTGAGACCATACTAGCCAATGCCTCCCTTACCTTCAAAAGCCTCCTGAAGGTGAGGTAGTAGCTAGAAAATCTAGTCTTTGCAATCTTCAATAGCTCCAACCTAGAGTGATTGCGAAAAATGTGGTGGGCCATGCTATGATTGGTAATAAATTTGATCATTTTCTTACCTCTCTTGTACAAGGTACCAATCCATCGGTAATTAGGGTCCTTCATTTTAACAATGTGTGAACCAAACACCCTGACCAAAATATGTTGGGATACTTATCCTCAATGATTGCTCCTGCTGCCTTACAATTAGCAGCATTATCAGTGATGACTTGAATGACATTGTATGGCCCAATCTCTTGAATGGTTTTAAGTAAAGGTTGTGCAATATTAATACCGGTCTTGTAGCAATCCGAATAGTCATGGGCTAAAAGGAAGACCACACCGCTAGCAGACACACCAAGAATATTTATTAATGGCTTGCCTTTAACATTTGTCCACCCATCAGATACAATGGATACCCCATAGTTGGACCAATCATTTGTAAACTTTCCAAGAACACTATTGATTTTGGCTCTTTCCCTTTCAAGTCCCATGGTTCTGGCTTTGTCATACCTAGGGCTCCTATATCCTTTAGGGGCACCATTGATGGCTTGTACCATTTCATGCCAATATGGTGAGCGGAGAACATTGAATGGCACACCACGTGCATAGAGAAACCTGTAAACTTTTGAATCCACATCATCTCTACAACCAAGGTCAAGGAAATCTGATAATGTTCTTCACATAGTCGAGAATCCAAGAAAGGATCCTGATGGAGTCGATGATGATCCACTACCAAACATTCTATTTGAGTGAGAGGATTCAAATTCAACCCTTGATCTCTTGGAAGTGTTTTGAACGGCCTCTTCTTCCATATTGTATTTGTTTCTCTCTTTAGTTGGCACTTTGTCAGAGGTTTTGACTCCAACAACCTTACCTTGATCACATGGCATACTCCCACATGGCATACTCTTGTCCTTTGGAACTTCTTGGGAGGTTGAGACTCCTTGTGGCTTTCCTTCTTGAAGTTAGATTGACTTCTTCCTCTCTTGGTATGGGTGGCTAGGGCTTGATCATGTTCTTTAAGTAGAGCTTCTCTATTGGCTACTCTAGGCTCCTCTTGGATGCAATCTTCCCATACAATGTCGAGTTTCATGCTTTCCTTCCTGGCAAACATAGTCTGGATGAATGAATCCCAAGGTCTGGTGAGACCATTGAGAGCAGTCATAACTAGCTCATCTTCATCAAGGGAGTCTCCAATGGCTTCTAGTTGCTCCTTGAACTTGGAGACCCTTGTGAAGTAGTCTTGGATGGATTCTCCTTGGCACATCTTGGTACTCTTCAATTGAATTCTCAAATTCATCTTCGTATTGATGTTCCTTCCTTCATACATTCTGGCTAGGGAATCATACATCTCCTTTGGGATCTTCTTGGATGACACTTGAGGAATCAAGTGGTCTTTGATAGAATCAACAATGATCCTCTTTGCCCTAATTAGGCCCTTGTGCTTCTCCTTAGCTTCATCCTTTTCAGGTTCTGCAACTTCTTCCTTGATGTATTTGGCATGATCATTCTCTTGAAGAATGAGGCCAATCCTATATTTCCATGCTCGGAAATTCTCTATACCTTCTAGATTATCCTCAAGCTTAGTGCTTGGGGCCATCTGATCTAGGAGGTCACCAAAAATTGGAATTTCTCAAAATGCAAAATTGACCTTAGCAGGAGATGCGCTTGACTGAGGCGAATTGACTAGTGCACTTGGTTTCTGGAGATTCCAAATTTTCACCTCTCAAAATTGACTTGCGAAATTCTGATCTGCAGTTTTCTGGTCCAAAGTCAAACTAGGGTTTGAATTTCCCGGAGATCTACCCACTCAAAAATTTCGATCTAGGGCTCAATAGATGCGCCCTAGGGAGGCGCAACTTTCTATGCAATCATATTTCCAAAATTCCAACTTTGACAGAAACCCTAATTTCTTGCCAGAGGGAGAAGAGAGAGAGTTTCACCTTGTGAAAGTTGTCCTATTCAGGCTAGCTCTAATACCATGTTAAGATTCAATATGCTAAGATAGATAACATCAGTATTCAATTCAATTTCACAACAATAGCATATACAGGATCACTGAAAGAAACACAATCACAAAATAGACACAGATTTATCCTGGGAAACCCTCTAGGGGAAGAAAACCCAACAAAACTTCCTCAATATAGATGATCAAAAGTACAAATACAAAACCCCAAACAAGTGCTCCTTCTCCTTGCAGATCTCTCTCTCTCTCTCTCTCTCTCCTATGTAAATTACACAAGTGAGTGTGTGTATCCAAATGAGGAGCACATCACTCCTATTTATACTTTATCTTCCGCTTGACTTTTTCACTAACTAGGTCGGCCCCAACAAACTTAACTTGGCCGACTTACCTAGGAAGACTCAAAACAATATAATACTACTTTTTGGAGGGTTCTACCGACCCGACGTACAAGGGAGGTTTTACCTCATGACTCTATGATGACCAAATACAATAATAACATCCCGACAAAGGAATAAAACATCTCTGATTAAATTACAATAATAAAATACAATAGAAAATTCTTCGAAGTTACAGTATTTCAACAGCGATGGGTAGAGCATACATGGTGTTTGCAAAATGTTAATTCCAATTTTATTGACTCTCCGACAGAGAGCACTCTTGATCCGCTAAACGCGAGATTCAAGAGATTTTAAGGAGTCTTAAGACTCAATAGAAATTGTAAGTGAAAAGATACATAAAGTAAAAACTTGAAATGGTCTAAATTCTACCCAAGAGTCTCTTTAAGGTCCAGGACTGTACTCGGGAAAGCAAGGGGGTTAGTGAAAAAAGTAGATTCTCCGATAGAGAGCACTCTTGATCCGCAAATGGCGAAATTCAAGAGAATTTGATGTTTTTAACAAGAAGTATGAAAGATATGAAAGATTAGAATTTGAAACTAGTTACGCTTGTGAAAAGAAAACTTTTAGCAATTAAAACTTTCAAACTGAAATGAAACTAATCTAGCATGCTTTTTTTATGTAACTATGCGTGGAAAGCTTTCGATGGATTTATGCAAAATAGCAAGCTTTTAAACTCTGCAAAGATAAACTTTTTAAACAAAACCTTAAATAAGTAAGACTAGTCTAACATGCTACTATTCTAATTCTGTGCAGGTAAAAAGAAAAATAAATGAGAAGATACGGGCTTCCCCCAAATGGGGGAAGAAGGGTGTGGGAGCCGTAATCCCACTTGCTTTTTATTAATGATTATTACAATTGAATTAATTCTCCGATAGAGAGCGCTCTTGATCCGCTAATAGCGAGATTCAAGAAACTTTAAGCCTTTTAGAAGGCGGAGGGAGAGCAAGGGGTTGAAGAAAAAGTGAACATAAAACTTGTTAATAAGTTAGCATTGGTTAGCTAAAAGCACATAATATCACAATCTAGTATTTGCAAATGATAGAAAAAATTTGACTTATTTCAAATACTAAAACTTAGATCTAGATCTTATGATTTATCGAAAAAAAACTCCTAGATCTATGAATGATGAAGCAAATAGACTTAAAGATAAAACCTTTGAAATCAACTCTAAATGCTTTTCTTAACAAAAAAGGGAAAGAAGGTTGATTGGAATTTTTTAATTGAAGGAGGAAGGAATGCCCAAGCCCAAGCTTGAATAAATTTGAAAGAATGGAGCGCCTGCAATACAATAGAGCATTGGATTTATAAAGTGGTGGAGAAAGATAAGATGCAGCTCAGCTCTGATCTCTACTCCACGCTTGGTGATCTGCAAAACTAAGACAACCTTCAAATAAGTGATTAGATCTAGTATGATAGGTTAAATAAAATAAAAAGTGCACAAGTATAACTGACCACAAAATGCAACTTTTATATCTTAGATAACTTCGCATAAATAAACAACTTGAAACTTCAAATATCTATTCTAAGGATTAGCATATGATCTTTAGCTAAATAGTAAGCACTTGTATGAAAGGAAGAATTACTAAACAAATATCACCTCGGTTTATGAGCAAAACATTCACCACAAAAGCTCTTGCACCATCAGATTGACCTCCAAAGTCTCAATTTTATTCATATGAAAATAGACAAATAGCATTACAATATAGGCAGAGGTTCCTTGCATCCGTGTTCAATAAGGAGCAAGCACTTGCTTTTATAGTAAAAAACCAAGAGGAGGGTGCGCATGGCTCCATGGAGGGCGAATGGGTGAAGGGGGAGTTAACTTGAAGTGTTGGCGTTGAATGTGGGAGTGATTGAAGCCAAACTAAGGGGAATGCGCCACCTCAAGAGTGGTAGGCACCCCCTTCATAGTTTTCATCACCAACAATCCAAAACATGTTGAGTGGCAAGTCGCCCAATGAGAGAGAGGGCACATATCTTATTTTGATATTCAACGTTGACTCTAATTCCAACCCAAATGTGACACTTTAGTAGAAGGATATACTCGCCCTCCATGTTGGGTGAGACGCCAACTCAATTGGCACATGCTTATTACCTTATTTTTTTTTATATTTTCTTTTTGATATTTGGTGCATTTTGTAGCACCTTTAGCAATTGATGTCCATTATGTCGCCTCTTTAGGGAAAAATGCCACACGTGACAATTTAATCGCCCGGAACCTAGGAAAAGTGGGTTCTAGGTTAAAGAGGACACTTTGAGCGTGAAAACGAGCATCCCAACGCCAAATTCCACCTCCAGACCATGCTTTTATTAGACTTTGAATTTTTCCAATTAAACCATTAAAAAATGGTCTAATTTTACGGAGAAAATTATTTTTATCGGAATGAAACCAAACTCCTAGGGGACCTAGTGCATGTCCATACGACTCAATATTGATGGCTAGCATGTAAAAATACATAGACACATAGAATTTAATAACGTCCCTAGGTTCGACCACCATGGTAAATACTCCAGCTTTGGAGGTGTGAGTGAAAAACTCAGGAATTATACGCCATTGAAGCGCAACGCATAATTCCTAAGGAAAAAACACTCTAGAGTATCCCCCTGATATCCAAACCTAAGATAAGCCAAGTCTTTTATAAAATGACCATGCTTAGACCAACTTATTACAATTCCCCCAAGGGGGTATGGATATGCAATTATTACAAAAGGGGCCAAAATTGGCCCTGGAAAAGTCTTCTGAACTTCTGAACACTGATGATGAACACTTGACATGTTCATGAAACTGGCGGCTCACAAGAAGTCCAACTATGGTACAAAATAGTTGGTAACAGATGTGATAACAGGAACCTAGTCCATCCATAGCTCCATCAACCTGCAACACCTGCTGAATGTGTGAAAAAATCACATGTGGACTCCCATGTCAAAATGGGGGGTAACACTGCTATAAGACCTTACAAGAAGAAGCTTAATTCAGATGACAATCCTGTAGGTACATAACATGGGGTACCATGCCACATGAATTGTGCCAAATCACTTGGAAACTGTGATGTATGAAAGATGAGGCTTATTATATGCAACTGCAATGCATACTTATGATCTCTGTGTCAGTTGTGGATCTCTTCTGTGTTAAGCATATTTATCAACCACTTAATAGATATAATTATGACTACTCCTCTGTGACATGTTGTGTGGGTGTGGGTGAGTGTACGAAACAACAGTCAGCAACATTCAATTGGTTTTTGGATCTGCTAATTTGACAATTCTTAATTGTAATATAAATCTAAAATATTCCAGCAATGGAGATAAGTTCTTGCAAGCACACTCACGAACCGTAAAATGCTTGTTTCTTAGTCAATTTCTCCTCAACAAGTTTACATCTAACCAAAATAATTCTTAATATTCTCACTAATTAGCTGATATCATGGCAGCTTGATTGGTTGCTATATTTGAGGCCTTTTTATCTGGGATAACAGTGACTGAAAAAGGACCACAGGTCATCTACCTGGTATAGAATGGAAAATGCCCATTTGATTCATGTCTCTATATGTAGAATAAATGTTTATTGGAGCAAAGCCCTTAACTGTACTTGACACATTTCTGTGATAGAAGACTCAGTTTGAGGGGAAAAAAGGTCAATTTGGTATACAGACAAAAGGTATGCTAGAATTTCTGTTCATAACATCAAAATTATCTGTATCTGGTTAATGCTAATCATATGCTTTATAGAAATTTAGAACCAAGTCTCGCTTCAGTCTTTGCTTCTCTGTTTTAGCAATATATCTCAGCATGCTAGTCAATTTTGTTAGTTGGCAGTTAACTTGTCAATGACTGGTTGATATCTCAGATATTTTTCTGCAATTATCTTGCAGCCAATCTGTCCAAAAGTATCCACATAATCGAATGCTTGGTCGACGTGACATTGAAAATGGAAAGGTAATCGGCGGGTTTTATTATGTGTTTTGTTTCCTTTTAAGGGATGTTTCTTGCAACCCTCTGGATATAAACACTTGTACTTTCTAGTCTGTTTGACCTATTTTGGTCTTTTCAGGACACTAATATAAATATCATTTCATTTCTGTGAGCTATTCCTCTTTCTGTATGTATTTTACTGCTTTCTTAGTTGATGAATATTTATTTCTGATTATGGAATATTGGAACTCATGTCCTTGTTCAGGCTGGAAAGTATGTATGGTTGACATATCAGGAAGCATATGACAGATCAATCGAAATTGGATCAGCTATAAGGAGCTCTGATGTTGGTCCAGTGAGTATAGATGGAATAGAAATTGATTGACCATTCCTAGTTGACTTGATTAATCATTTTATTCATTATTGAAGGTGAATGTTGTTGTTTGCTGCTGTTCCTGGCATGAGTTGGACACATTTCTATGATCATAGTAAATTTAAGCCCAGACATTTTCTGAGTTCTCTGAGTGCAGTTCCACACTTAATCTCTTTCTCATGTCAATTTCAATTTTTCTGCAACAAATTCCAACCCATCTCTTGCAGATTACAAGGTCATATTTCCATTCTTCCATAACATCTTTCCTAGCATGCATCTCACTCTTTTTACCAAGCACTCGTTAAGATGCTGGCAACATACCATAGAGGGAACTGTGCACCTTACCATGCACTCCCAGATGTAAGGATTATGGTAATGACTTTTGGTATCCATTGTTGGCATAGGAATTGTACAAGTCTTACCATGTCATTGTCAACCAAATGTTAGATTGCAAAACTATACAACTAGCCATAACTTGATGAGACTTAGTCCCTGAGTACTGAAGCGTACTTAGTTTGACTACGTATTATATTTTTAATTTACATTTTTGCACTTTATCTTTTCTACTTTTCCTAGTTCATTGTAAATAATTCCTAGGGGGATTGGTCACACATGATTACTTGTATGTGGTGTGTGTGTTTGTGTGTGTCTACACTGTAACCCTATGATCACTCTCCCACCAAATCTGTACTTATATAAATAAATAATAGAATGAGGCGTGTACTAGATGTATACATTATGATAATCTCCTTTCTACTTGCATGCTTTTTCTCTTGGGATTTTCTATGCTGGTATGTGACTATTCACATTGTTGTTTTGTGCCCATATCAATTAGTTTAGCGCCTTAAGATCAGGGCTCCACAATTCTGGCCCCGTTAGGGATTTTCTCTCCACCCAAGAATCTCCTTTGAGCTTTATCCAAGTGGTTTGAGCAATTTGTAGGTGCATCAACACCACTGTTTCTTATTTTTCAATCCATTGGTATGTAAGTAATGCATAGCTCTTTGGCTTCCCACCCTATTTTTGCTTTTCCATAGTTTCTTTTTGTAAATTTTCCTGCAATGGTGGGTCTTGTTAACGACTGTTGGATGTGTTTGTTTGTTATCCATACTTTGTCTTTTTTCTATATTAATAATCAGATTCATCAAAAGGTTAGACACTTGCGGATTTTCATTGTTTGGTTCGTTATCCCTCATATCGTGTGATGGTAATCTAGCAGATGACTGTGATGACTTCATTTAGATTCTGGATCTCGACACAGCATAATCAGTTGCACATGTATTAGAGTCCCTTGGAGCAAATTTATCTAGACATTTTTGTATAAAATAAATTGAGGGGTTATCTTAATTATGTGGAACAACGCCCTCCTTAAAAAATGGCAGGTGCATTCCACTTAGACCCAAATCCCCCTCATTTTATGGTAGGTGTCCAATCCCGTAATTCATGGATGATAGGTGCACTAATCTGAGAGACAAGATCCCCTTATTTGTAGATTTTTGTCTAGATGTCCTCAATCTATGCTAGGCGCACTTCTCTATGACAGGATCCCTTGATTCAGGGAGACAAAATCCTTAACTTGTGGATGCGTATCTTGGATACTGTTATCACACAACTTGTAGTTGCCCCTAGTGGTATCCCATCTGGGACGGTAGAGGAGACGGACAACTAAAGAGGTGACCCAAGAGATGCCACGGTTCCCAATGCAAGGTGGGAGTCACGTCAACCGAGGCACTCTTCACTTTAGATCTAGATAGAACAAGACCTAGGGGGAGACCCTATAACCAATCAAAGGTGATTGGACCCAAACAAAGGTTCCTAGGGATGAGTAAGTGGTAAGTTACGGAAACCAATGCAAGGTAAAGTGGACCTAGAATTTAAAGTATGGTTGAAGGTGGTTTGAGGAATGATTAGTGTTTCAACCAATGTATAATTTAGGCCACATGATTTGTTATAATGATAAGATGTAATACCATATGTTGCACAAGTGGGTCCCACTTTCTTGGGATATGTGAAATGGCTTAATGTGGACCCACAAGGTGAATTTTAGGGATGCAATTGGCCCTAGAGGATGTGCAATGATTAGATCTATGGATCTAAGTTGAAATTAGGAGTACCTATGTACCGGATCTAAGGTTTGACACAATTCCCAAGGAGTGCGCCTTGCTTGAGGAAGACTAGTGCCTTGTTGGATGGGTTAATGGAGTCAAAAGATATGTCAAAGTGTAGATCGGGACACCTAGAGGTCAAGTCAAGTGGGCTAATTGAGATTGAGTAGTTGTATCTTGCTATATCTAGGATTTCATGATATGATCCTAAGTGGACCACAATCCCTTAAAACAAGGAATGCTACCCCCAAGGCAGATCGTCACAAAATGATACTCTAGACCTAGGTTTCAAGGTATGGTCGTTCCAAATCCACAAAAATCTCAACCACCCACTTCCTCAAAGTGGGCAAACTTACTCACCCAAGGGAGTGCGACCTTGCTCAAGGAGGGCTAAAAGGTGGATAAGGTGGGCCAAATCAAGTCCAATGGCCACCAAACTGTAGATCCAAGTAGCTTATGCACCGATCTATGTGGATCTAGAAAATCAAGTCAATCAAAGGGTTAGATCTTACTAGATCTGAGTTTTAAGATGTCAAGTAGTTCAACAGGGGGTTTTTATCCCTTAAAATGTGGAATGATGCCCACAAGGTAGAAATCACCAAAGTAAAAGTCTGGGGGTAGGTTATCAAGTGTGTAGATTACAAATCAAGCGGGATCTCACCTACCCATATGCTAGATCTAACCCAACAAGCCTCTCCAAGGAAGTGCGATTTGGTTCAAGAGGGCTATATTGCTTTGAAAAGTGTGTAAATTTTAACCCAATCACCACCAAACTATAGATCCAACTAGGGGTGGATGCTATAGAGGTGGGTTCTTAAGATCTTTTCAAAAGCAAGGCTAGATCTAAGTAGATCTAAGAAAAACCAAAATTGGGGTTTTAATTAATTAGGGTTTGTGACCAATGAAGATAGAATGGATGAAAGAGGCACATACCTTGTAGATCTTACCTCAATTGCTTGTGGCCACCTTACAAATTGATAGCATTCTCCTATGTGTATATTCAAGAGTGAGATCCAAGAGCTCCAACCAAAACGTCCTCCTCCAAGATAGCCAAATCGTCCTCCTCCTACAAGACAAGATCAAAGAAACAAGTCAAGTAAGATGATTATGAAAATGATAGAAAGATGTAATAGAAAGCATCAACTATGTCACGAAGATACAATAATGATACTCCCTGTCACAAGATCAACCCAAGAGAGAATATGTGGATCCCTCCAACAATAACCCTCAAGAAATCGCCCTCCTCTCCATCAATTCGACTTTCCTGCAAGAAGACTAGTAGAAGCACCAAAATCCACAATGATACATAGAAGAGATACTGTATTCTCAATAGGCAAGAGAATCCACAAGACAAGAGAGATATGCTCCACAAAGAAGTGTTCTATTCCAATATTCCAGAGCTCCAAAGGTGAGCTATACAATAGGGGGTCTCCTCCTTATATAGGATAATAAAGACCGAAACCCTATACCACTTTACAATACTACATCAAATGAGTGGTTGAGATTAAAAGATCTCAATATACAATCAATGGCTAAGATGAACCATAATAACATAACACATGGATCACCCAATATAATGATGATGTCATAGTCTAAAATAGTCATGGAGGGTGATGTCATCCACTAGAGGGGGAAAAAGTACCAAAGCCCACCTCATAATGACTAGGACATGACATAAGAAGCACATGGTGGGGCTAGGAGGCATCAATCCTTACTAGTTCATCCCCAAGGCACAATAAAATAATAAAATATGTCCAATATAATATAAATGATCAAATCTGTCCTCAAAATCTGTGACAGACAAGCAGTAAAAGACCTCCTGTGATCGCTGTGGGCCTACCCACATGGTGAAAACTGGATGGAAGATAGTGGGATCACCCTGGAAGACCTCTGTGAAAACCAAATGCCAAAACCTTGCCTCAATTGCCCAAATCGAATTCCTCAGTGACCACTTTATCCCATTTTTTAACTGCCTCGGTAACTGTGAAAGTGCCAAAACTGCCTCCCAGGGCATCTGCGCTATCCAACTGAGCCCACCAGGCTCTCCAGAAGGGGGGGTAAATGGTAAAAACAAGTGGCTGGACCACCCCCTCCTCATACAGTGCCCTAGGTGAACTGGCCTCTCCTGGCCCCTGCTGCTCAGGGTGGGAAATCAGCCCCAAATCTGGTCAACAAGTGTAAAACTGCATCAATCACTGTCAGAAGTGCCCGGAACTGAAAGATAAGTGTCTCATTGGATCCAGAAGACCAAAATCCACTAGGAATGTGTACTCATACACCATGGGTTGCCCTAATGGGCCACCTGTAGGGTCCACCATATATGGACAGTGTGTAATCTGGATATCTAAAGTAATAATAAAACCTGTTGAACTGCATCAATCATCATCTGAACCATATGTCCATCATATGGCATCATCATCAAGTATGCGGGACCATCAATCATCATCAGTAGGTATATATATATGGCCCACATCATCGCGGATCCCAATAATATACAACCAAGGATAAATCACATCAGTAGACTAAGACATGCTTCTCTAATCATTCTCACAGCCAAGCTCAAAGTATAACATCCATTTAGTGGCATTAATCAAGTTAGCATATTCCTTTGTTATATAAAATTACTTGCACAATAGTTCAAATGACAAACTCACCCATTGGACATGGTCAAACTGCTAGTGAAGGATGAAGGCTAGGAACAAGGTTGGGCCAAGGGGTTGACTTGTCTAACTTTACTCAAAAATACTTTGGACTGGGAGAAGGGGGAAAGCTACAAACTCTGTGCTGGACAAAATAACACGGGGAATGGCTGTGCCTCACAAATGGATAAGTTGTTCAGAGAGTGCTTATTCAACTTAGGCATCATGTCTACATCAAGTTGATCCAGGTTCATTAGGATCATTCAATTTCATTTCATGGCCTTTTTGGCCTACATAACCCTTCGGATCTCAGGTGTGCTGATAAGCACAACTAGTTGCAGCTTGCATCCAGGGCATGTTTTCAAATACATATAAGGTCAGCAATTTTTTAGATATAGCTTTTAAGAATCATTGCTTTTTGGACCTTTCTTATACTCTTCGAGGAGTATTTCTAGCTGTTCATCGCTCTTGCCCTTTTTAGTTTCCATGGGCGAATTTATAAGTTTCCATAAGTAGAACATGAGCTTTCAGTTTTAGCCAACAACATTTCAAGTGACTAGGGGGAGTTCGAGCCAATGCCAAACATCGGGACAATCGACCAGAATGATTTAGGCCTACAATCCAACTCACCAAAGGCAAGTTTTGTCACCAACTTAGAGCCGAGACACTGAATATACAGGGATGCGGTCCAAACACAGAGGTAGAAAAATGGGGAAGTCCTCAGTATCAGAAAGTCAAATGAGATAGGTCAAGGTTTAAAGTCAAATAGGAAAGTCATGTATGGATGGAGTCAAGTGAATATGGAGCCTACACTAGCAGACAATTGGTGTCAGGAAAGACCATATCTATGTAAGTTGGAAAACCAGTGGGTTTTGTTAAATGACCTAAATGTGCAAGCAATTGTCCATTTTATGATTTATAGTTCATTTTAAACAGTTTGCCACATCAGGAATAATATACCAAGCAGATGCTGTGAACATGACTAAATCAACAAGATAATTATCCACAGTCAATGATAAAATATCCATAGATCATACAATATCATCATAGTAATAAACATCATATACCATCTGAAACACTGCTGCAATACATCTCTAAGCACTGAACTGAAATTGTATGGGATAAAGGGTCACATCGGTCATCAAATCTGAACTCTCAAGGCTCAGCCTTGACACAAGGTCTAACATAAGTCTGAATAATACACTGCTCTGATCATGAGTGATCAAAAAAATATATAATCATCATAGCCCTGCTCTGAATAATGGAAGCTCTGGAATGTGCAGATATCTGCTGAACAAGAATAGTAGCCTTGCTACGATGGTGTGATAACAGATACCTCATTCTGTGGTGGGTGCACCTCTTTGACGACATAATTCCTTGATTCTGGGAGACAAAATCTTTTGATTTGTGGATCCTTGTTGGGAATTCCTCAATCTATCGGGGTGTGTTGCTGCTTGAACACACACCTGGGATAACGCAACATAAGTCTTCAAGCCGCTTGATGCATCCTGGGGGGAAAGTCTCGAGTTGAGATACTGTAACTCAACACTCAACTCCTTCTTCTAGGCTTACTCCTAGGGAAGCCAAGAGGGTGGTCCCTAAGAAAATAAAACTGTGGATTTTATGCTGAGTTACAAGAATGAAAGTTAATCTACGAGTTAATCTAAAGGCTGATTTAGTTTAAGTATGCTACTAGATCTAGAAGACTAAACTAATATTTTCAAAGTAGATCTAGTTTTGTTAAGTACTTGTTCTTATTGTCTAGCTTCTAGTACTTAATATTTTATGCTTTTAACACTTTATTTGGCACATTTGGTGCATAATAGGTGGCTGGTTTTTCCTTTTTAGCGAACAAGTAGGAGGAAGTGCCACCGGAAAATCGAAGATCCAGGCCATCCAAGACCTCCTGGAGCAACATACCTCTTTCTTGTTTCTTCTCATAAGCCTTGTAAGCCTTTGGATCCAGAATTATAAGGACCAAAGGCATCCACCTGATAAGATTGTAAAATAAATAATAAAAGCAAGTGGGATACCCAGCGCCCACACCCCATCCCCCCAGGGGATTTGCGTCTTTTTCTTGGTGTGAGCTTTTCTTTCCTTTTTGCTGTGTTTTGCTTTGGATTGGCTAACTTAGATTAATTTCTCCTCTTGTAATGTTAATTAATCATTTACACACACTGCATTGAAGTAGTTAGTTTCGTTTCATTCATTTTGCAATAAAGTAACGAACTCCCTTGCTTTCTCGAAGTATGGTGCCACAGAAAGGGCTTGCCCAAGTACTGGAGTTTGACCGGAAAAGAGGTTCTGGGATTAGTTTAACTAATTAGAAAACATTTAATTTTTGTATTTAATAAAACGAACCAACGCTCAAATCCCTGTATGCTTTCGACCTCTGCGGCTCGTCCAAATAGTTGGTCAAACCAGAAAGGGAAGCAATTTTTTAGTCTAATAGGGCAATCCATAAGTGGTTTATCTACGAGAACTTGAGGGGTTGCATAGGGTTAGGGGGCTGCTTTAAGCAGGTTATGCCTCGCCCCGTTGGACACTTGGTACTATTGCAATAAGTGCTCAGTTTAGGGAAATAAACTTCATGTGGGCCAAACAAGAAATTAACCCACTCCCTAATCCACTCATCAGATAATAACTAAAACCGACCAACAAGACAATTGCAACACTTTCACGTCGCAGCAGCAATATAATTCGAGTCTGGCACTGGTCTACCTACTGTTGTCCGCCAGATTGCACACCAGCAGCGGAAATCTTTCGAAAGCTGTCTCTTCACTACAAGTGAGAGAGGTGTGGCCTTGGGGGCAAGCAATGAGCTAGGTACTGTCACCTGAATCCCAGCTCCTCCGTTTAGGCAAACTCCTAACGAAGCCAAGGGGGGTAGTCCCTAAGAAAGAGTTTCACTAAGGCTCAAAGTTTTAAGTGTTTAAAATGTACGGTGATGCGGATGGGTGTTGTTAAGGAGTTTTTAGTGATAAAAGACACACGATTTACTTTTAAATAAAACACAAGATAAGATGCAATCCACGTTGCGAAACAGTATATAAAGACTTGGATAATTAAGAAGCATCCACAGATAAAAATTTAATGATAAAGGACCAGTGCCTTATCTAATGGGTAACAGAGTCAAAATAATTGAATTGTAGTGCTGGGGGATGCTGGAAAATAAGTCTTGATAGTAACGGTTCGTAAGATCGTTGTGCAAATTATCTTGGTAAATTTCAAAGTTTTAATGGTCTTGATTATTATGGCTAAAACCAAGGATATCAAAAGAGTGTCCGGAAAGATATTCTAAGCAGCTCCTTTAAGAGACATGTCGGACCTGTCTGGAATCACAGCGAGGCGCGCAATGCTAACCAGCCACCGTGTCGCAGATTGGGCACTTAGGCGCCTCCCCTGAGAATTGCTTAAAATACTTTTTGAACAACGCCGGTTCGTTGGTTATGGGGGTGAAAGTTTTAATTAATTATCACTTATGAGATTATCAAATCCTTCACCTTTCAGAGTACTAGTCCCATTTCCGGTTGGCAGAGCATACGGGTGTTGGATAAACGACCAAGATAAATTAATTAAGGGGGAAATGTGGGTTGACAAGTTTTATTACTTAGAGCACTTGTTCAACTCTCCGACAGAGAGCGCTCTTGACTTGGTCTTAAGACCACAGTTCAAGAGACTTCCTACTTTAAAATGCCTAATGCAAGGAAAAATGTAGATCTAACAATGCTCTCCGACAGAGAGTGCTCTTGACTTGGATTTGGCCAAGTCCAAGAGAGTTTGTTCGTTTTAAGAAACAAGTAGCAGTTGTGATAACAAGATATTGCAACTTTATAACATTTAAATCATGTGATAGCTCAAATAGATGTGAAATACTGCTAGCATGCTACTTGCAAAATGAGATAAAAAAAACTGAAAGATCTAGTGTTCTACCAAGCAATTCTACTCTAAAGTGGGATCAACCTCCGAACAAGGTCAACCACTAGAACCGTCAGTCTTGGAAACCTTCCAGCTAGCTGGATGTCCACAAGAAGCTGATGGGGGAACGAGAAGCTACCACACAACTATGTGGCCTTTGGGATACAATCCCAAAGTTAGCTTACTCTGGTCAAAACTTGGAAGAGAGTTACAGAAATAAAATGCTAAGCTAAGATGCAAATTGTAAGCAAAATCACTATGACAGGAAAGTAAAGTGCAAGTAAACAGTTGATTAATTTAACAATGTAACTGATTGATGTACTTGCAATGCATGCGAGATACTGAAAATAAGATAAACTAAACTAAGTACGGAAAGAAGACAAACAACCAACAAACTTCCCCAAATGGGGAAGTCGGGAATGGGGACTTAAAAACCCCACTCAAAACGATATTTTATTAATGAATTACAAACGCCTTGGGATTTTAAGACCTTTGAAGGACTTTTGAGAAATAAAACTTGAATGAGAAAGATTAAAACTCTTAAGAGTTTGTACAAAGGATAGTGGTTTATTTCAAATGATAATCATGGTTTGCACTTCTCCTTGGTTCAAACTTCACTTGAGCTTCTCTTTGGCTCTTTCTTGGATCTTGCTTCTTTAAAAGTTTTTCAAGTTGTCTTCTTTTTGAAACACCTACACAAGTCTCAAAGATTTCTTAAACAAGGTACCCATTAGTCATTAGGATAAAAACAAAAGTTTGAACTATTGAACCTAGAATCCTAAAAAGAACTTAAAGCTATGCTTTATGAGATTTTTACTTCAAAACATGTGTAAAAATGCAAACGGACCCGCAAACAATGAAAGCCTAAAATATGGCAGGAAAGAGATCTAAGACTTATTTTAAGAAAATTTTCATGAAAAATTCTATCTTTTAAGAAATGGAAACTAGCCTAAACAATGCAAGCTATATTGATGTAATAGATTAAGATCTAGAATGTTTTTAAGACTACCTTTTCAATACATGAGAATGATAAACCACTTAATATCCAAATCTAACCCTCAAATGGAATCTAGGATGCAAAGATCTAAATATAAATGCAAAAGCAACTAGCTAATGGAAAAAGAGAAAACTAGATCCACTAATGACTAACTACAAATCTCTTAAAAGCATAAAAATACTACCATTAATCCAAACTTTAAGAGTCCAATCGTTTTGGCCTTTTTGTATGTTTTTTAGTGTAACTTGGAAGGTGAACGAGAGGAGGATGGAGGGAAGGAACGAGAGGAGAGAGGGAAGCTAGATGGTAAGGGAGAAGGGAGACGAATAGGATAGGAAGATGATGAAAGTGGTGAAGAAGGCTAGCAAAGGAGAGAAGAAGAAAACAGGGATATGGGGAAGCAGAGAGAGTTTGGACAGCCAATGGATGGCTGCCAAACAGTGGTGAAGTGGCTGCAAATAATGAAAGGTGGACAGTCAGCTCAATGGGCAGCTCAAAAGCAAGGACAGTGGGCAGCAAAATGAAGTGGACAGTGAACTCAATGGGCAGCCAATGAGTGGAAAACAAACAGTGAAAAGAGGAAAGGAATGAGGGCCAAACAAGGCCAAGTAACGGGTAACCAAGTTAAAAAAAATGTGAATTTTTTGGAGTTTTGATGGATGAGAGATCTCTTTTTAGTTCGTTTTTTGAAGAAAGATGAAGGAGCTTGAAGATCCTGCAAAACAAAAGATTATAGTGGAAGAAGCTTTGCTTGTGAAGTCAAGCTAGATGCAACCTAGCTCATGTTTGTCTTCACCTTCGAAAATACCTATAAAAAACCCCAACACACTCAAACATACAAGTGAAATCAAATGCTAGTATGTTAGATAACCAAGACTAAATCAACATTGGTATAATCGAATACGTCTTGCTCATTTAAATCTTTGGAAAACATCACACACATAATCAACTTGAATACAACAAATGACTATTCTCATGGACTAAAGATAGCCTTCTTGAGCTAGCAATAATGAAAGAAACACTTGCATAAATAAGAGGAAGGTTATAGGAAGATATCACCTCAATGCATTAGACATATTCACCACACAAATTTGAAAACACATGGACCTCCAAAGTCTTGATCTTTATTCCAATATGAGCATAACAATATTACAATTCTCAGCAGAGTTCTCTTGCATCCAAAATCTATCCCCAAGAGAGCTAAAATGCATCTCTTATATAACAAAACACTAAGCTAAAACCCTAAATCGAACTTGGCTTGAGAAAGAGCCAAAAACCAATAGACATGAAGTCGAATTCCAATCTAAACCAAGCTTGGAGAGCAAATCTCAATTGACAACTCGAGTTTTGGTAGGTGTGAATGGCAAGGTGGCAAACTCGACCTTGATAATGCATGGGAAGTCTCACCCATCAAATGGGCGTGTTACAACTAGGATCCACGTGAGGGTTTAGGTGAGATGCGTGAGCTTCATGAGGGAGGCGAGTGGGTTGGTGGGTGACAAGTGGAGTGATAAGTGTAGTTTAGATGGGAGCCAAGCCAGAGTGATCACACAAATTAAGGAAGGCGCCTACCTCAGGCTAACCAACCCATACATCAAATGACACCTCACTAAAACGAATTTTGAAGGAAGGAGGGCGAATTTGCTTGAGTGGGGAATCTTCTGGTGACTGGATAACTGACTGAAGTCACTTGGAGTTGATTGGAATCTTCATAAATGTCTATTGCCATGGCATTTAGCCTTTAATTTTATTCATTTCTGATTATTTTGGAGAGTTTTGGATTATCTCCAATTTAATCATTTTTATTAAAATAATTAATAATTTCTCTGAAACCGAGTTTTTAGAGAAAATATTAATTATGAGGCCTAAATGACATCCGAAAGTTGGGTTTAGTAGGTCCACGGGTCATGTGTAATTTTTGGCTTCACTCTGGAGTTTTCAAAAACCAAAAACGGACCCCGGATGACTGACATATTACAGACTCAAATTTCTCCATTTAAACTATAGAGAAATTTAATTAAAATTTAAAAATAATTAAAAATTAAAAACCCCAAATCCAACGCGTCCGGTAAAATTTTTTCGAAATTTTTTCTGGGGGTCCTAGAGACTTAGGAGATGACCAAAGCCTATTCTAATAGTGTCTAGTAGGTTTATACATATTAGTTGGACTCTAATAACCCCCCACGGCTCAGATTTTCAAAATCGGGCATTGCAGCTTTGGAGGAAGCGGGAGAAAACCTCATCGATTATACATCGCCTTAAGCAAAGTATAATTGACAAGGGAAAAAACTCCCTGGAATACCTTAGTTTCTTAATCAAGTCATGGGGAATCGAGCCACTCAGACCCTACTAGCACACTTTGTTACAACCCCCCATGGGGCCATGGTCATGTTGACTCAAAAAACAAAACTGGCTAGCCAAAACTGGCTAGACCCAAATATCTGAAACCCAGATACTTTGGAAGTGAACACTGATGTGTTCCAACACTGGCGGCTCAATAAGGTTTCAACTATTGTACAGATATAGTTGATAACACCTACAACAATTATCAAACATTTTTAAGTGAATTAAAGTGTTGTTAGAAGATTTCATTACATGCTGTTGATCTAAATTTATTTTGCAATTGCTTGTTTCAGTGATCATTTCAAACTCCTAAATAATTTGGTGAGGATTGGCTTCCATTTGACCTTCTTCCCAAGGCACTTAGCCTCTCCAAGCAAGGGCGCACTTCCTAGTTTGGTGAGTTGTCCTAGATCTAGTATGTGGGTAGGTGAGATCCCGTTTGATTCATGATCTACACATCCAATAACCTACCCCCAGATTGTCACTTTTCTGATTGCTACCTTGTGGGCCCTATTCCACATTTTAAGGGATTTAATCCCTACTTTGGACCACTTGGTATCTTTAAACTCAGATCTAGTAAGATCTAGCCATCGGATTGCCTTGAAATTGTAGATCCACACTCCCTCTTGATCAACCTACTTGGATCTAAATTTTGGATGCCATCGGACTTGTCTTGACCCACTTATCCCACATTTTAGCTTCCTTGGGTAAAGTCGCACCACCTTGGAGAAGGGAGTTGTCCCACTTTTAGGACGTGGGTACTTGAGATTTCAGTGGATTTGAGACGGGAATAATTCAAAACCTAGGTCTAGTAGGTCACCTTGTCAAATCTTGCCTTGGGGATAGCATTCCTTGTTTTAAGGGATTGTGGTCCACTTAGGTCAAACCTAGATCTAGACCTATTCATCCATCAAGACTTTAATTGCCCACTTGTCTCATGCAATAGGAGTCCTTAACCACAAGGTAACTTTATTTTGACTCCATTATCCCAATTCCCAAGGCACTGGTTACTCTCCAAGTCAATTCGACTTTCCTAGATTGTTGGATTAACTTGTGGTTTGACCTTAGTGTGGTGAACTAAACCCTTTGATGTCATCATGTATCATGATCAAGCTTGTCACTTGTACTAGTTAGCCTCAATTCAACCCCTAAACTACCCTGCATTGGACACGGTTCCCAAGGCAGTGGATTTTCTCACATTGAACTAGTACTTTAATCCTCGATCCTATTTCACAAATCATAAGTCACTTTCACATAAATAATGAACCACAGCTATACTCATTGAACCCTTCACTTGTCTTGTGACTTCATCCTAAGGTCTAGGATAAACCATACACCTTACTTCACTTAGAATTAACTTGATTTGGTGTCTTGGTTTTGATCTCTCCTGTCGGGAGTAGATCGGGTCTCCCCCTTTGTTGTTTCGGCTAGATAACATAAAGTGAAGGTTGCCTCGACTGGCGTGACAACCATATATTGGAGGTCGAGGTGATCGTGGTTGCACCTTTTGAGTTGCCCTTCCCTATTGCCATCGACCAGTGGATACATCCATAGGGGTAACTACAGTTTAGGTGATAACAAGTAGTCCAAACCGATTTCCTCTGTAGCCAATTTTACCGTTTTTATGCCTCTGTAAATCACCTGTAAAAGATAAAAATGCCTGTAACTCTCTGCCTCATCACCCGAGGCCAAATCTCACTTCACTATAATGTTTGGGAGTATGGCAATATAGTAACAACAAGTGGCTGAACCCCATACTCCCTCTGTAGCGCCATAGTTGAACCAAATAAATCATGAAACTGCTATAACAGGGCATTTTTTATTGCAATTCTGCACTGAGGTGATAAACTGAGAGAAATCCCAACTGAAACTCCCTGGAACTGAAAACGGATTGTCCCAATGGACTCAGAGAGCCCAAATGCACTAGAGATGCATACTCATATACCATATGGATGACTGCAGAGTCATATAGTATCAATACCATGCCCGGATATATAAAAATAGTAATAATCTGTAAATGATCAAAATCATTAAAATACCACAGATCACTACTATAAACCTGTAATTGCTGCATGGAACCATCTTGTGACCAATAATAGACCACATATCATCAATATCTATCAGCCAGGGTCTAACTCATCTCATGTCCTGTGGTTGACTTGGTCAAATTGGGTTTGACCAGGTCAAACTGACCCATAATATGACCCAAGCTGAAATATCAAAGTGCTGCAAGTGTAACTGGTTAAGACATGCTTCATTAATCATTCAAATAGCAATATAAACATAAAGTAATCAGTTCACTGGCGATCTAAAACAAGATATTCAAGATTTCATTAATAATAATAGCTCAGACTAGAACCTCAAGGCTATACTCACTTCATGGTTGTGATCAATTTGCTAGTGATGGGTGAAAGTGGAAGACTGCAAGGCTAGGCTAAGGGATGACTGTACTGACTCAACATTGTGATATCTCAGAAGTAGGAAAGGGGGTACACACTAAAGCATATGCTGGACAAGCAATAACACAGGGGATGGCAGTGTCTCACAAATGGGTAAGTTGTTTGGGAAGTGCTTATTCAACCTTGATAGATGTCTACAACTCACATCCAAGCTGACTTAGCTCTATTTTCTAGAGCCGCCATGACTAGGTGTCCGGCAAACCGTAACTTGAGACTCTACGGGACACTTAGAATTAGTTGTCCCTTGCTCCATCTCATATCACAACCTGCAAGCTAATGAGGAATAAATCATTGCATTCAAATAAGGTCAGCAATCATTGGATTTAGCATTTATTAAACCATTGCTTTATTTGGACCTTTTCATTTCACATTTCAATTTCGATGGCCTTTTAGTCCGTGTGTGTTGAAAAACACATTCTTGGATTTTATTTCATTAGGCTTCAGTCCGTGTGTGTTGAAAAACACATTCTTGGATTTCATTTCAATAGGCTTTCATCCACGTGTGTTTAGAAACACATTCTAGAATGGCCTTTCATACAAGATATACAATAAATTTCCAGATACAATGTAATGATGGTAGTACTATCTGTTTCAGGTCTAGTCAACACAACTTAGGCAACTCAGAGCCGAGACACAGAGTAAACAGGGAATCTTATCCAACAAAGAGGCTAGAGTGGGGGTAGTCCTCCATATCACAAGATAAGGAGTAAGTCAAGGTAAAAGCAATAACTGTATGGTAACAGATGGATGGAGAAAGTGGCAACATGGTGCCGAGACTAGCAAGCCAAAATATGGTGGGATTGATCACTTCCATTCTCCCAAGGAGGGTAAAACCAATGAGTATAGACGAGAACCTCATAATTATGAGCGGGACACTAGATAAATACATAATAACCATTAAGTCCATAATATATATATATATATATATATATATATATATATGATCGCCAAATCATGAAACTAAATGCTAAACCATGCTACTAGAATGACCAAAAAAACAATATAAACCAATACACAAGATAATACATGCTGGATCATATACCTGTGCAAACCATCTGAACCATCATTTGTCTACTGGGAACCTGCTGCTGCAACTCTAGGCACTGCATACTGCTCTGTATGGAAAAATGGCTACATCGATCATCAAATCTGAGTTTCCTGAGACTTAGTCATGGCATAAGAACATACTGGCTGCTCATAATCATAGGAGTGATCCAAAATAGATGCTCATCTCAATCATCTCAGTGCATAGGACTGGCTGAAAAATGTACTGGAAACTGGAATAAATATATGATAGCCCCAGCTACTATAAATGTGATAACACCACCAATTAGTAAGAATGTGATAACAGTGACTATTGAAAAAGTCACTTTATTAATAAAAGGGGAAAAAGGGCAAAAGTGGCCAAAAAGGGTCAAAGTAGAAATAAAAGAGCAAGTAACCTCATTCTCTCTTTCATTCATGATATTTTCACTTTTTGAAAAGGACTTGAGAGCTCTTGTGGCTTGTCTCTTAGGACAAAAAGCCTAGGACAAAATATTGATTTCAGTGGTGAAACTATTCACCTTGGTCAATCAGTTCTGAGAGATCTCTTGTTTGTGCTTCATTGTCGTGGATGGGATACAAGTTTCCTTGCAGATTGGTGGCATGTAGGGCCGAGTTTCATTAGTTTCCTTGAGTAGGGTGCACTTTCCCATGAGGGTACACCAGTTTGTGGAGGACGTGCTGGTCAGGGAAGACCAAATTGACTTATACTTTATTTTTTCTCTCAAAGGATGCTACTACAGTTCTGAAAGGGGGGCTGTGACACTGGTTGGGTATTTGTCTTGAAAATAGGACAACTTTCAGTCAAGTCATGGGGGCTTATGTGGAGTGAGCTGCCCGTGGAAAACGCCATACACTTTTGAAGGAGTTTCTTCCTCTTCTGCTGGTGCAACGCATTTGTCTTGGGCTGCATTCTACAGGGGTTACAACAGTCAGCCCATGGGGGTCAAACTGTGGCCATTCCCTCTTCCCTCTGCTAGAGGGCACATTCATTGAGAGTATTCTTCAAGATTAGCAAGCATATAAGTTGTGTTTCTAAATAGGGTGCATTCAATCTTAGTGACCAGATCTGTTTTGCGAGAGCGTGAACCATAGATCACTTGTTACCCTTTTGGTGCTGTGTCATTCCTTGCTAGAGTTTGACTGTGTAGACTGCTGGGCGTTGTTTGGAGAAGATTTCCAGTTGACAGTAGTTACTTGCAGTGATTTGAGGCTACAGGAGGCAGTCACTTCAGTCAAAAAGAAGTTGCAAACTCATACAAGCATCTGCAAGCTTAATCATCCACCAAGGAGGATCATCTACAGCAGTTACCAGGTCTGATTTATTTAATGTAAAAATCTGAGTTAGTGGATGCTATTGGACTGCTGTAGCAGTTAGTAAATATTCAGTCTTCTTTATGTTCTCTGTAAGTGATTTTTGGTATTGAATGCATTAGTAAACAATTACCTGATGTGGACTCTATGTTTTAAGCATCATTGATATAAGATCTGAAACCTTTTGTGCAAAATCCCAAGCAAAACACACATAAAACTCAGACACATATTGCAAGGGAACACAACAGTAGTAAACAGCAGTGACCATTAAAGTATTTGACGAAAGACTTGAATCAGATTTCACAAGTAGTTCATAACAAATTTAGCTCAGATTTGTGTGGGAACATTACAAAGGATTTCAGCATACCAGGTTTGGTGGGACTGCAACATTTAAAGATTGGATTCTATAATGTATTAGGGTATGGGGTTGGCATTTAATCAAGAGTACTAATCCCTCTATGTTCTATCGACCTACTTTTGAGTCATTAGTTGGACATTAATATAATTATCTATCTTATCTACCTCTATATACATATGATTCTTGAATCCTGTGTATGTGGGTTTACATGGTCTTTGTTGATGCTTCTCAATCGGTCAAGACATTGCCACACATGATGGTATGGGATTGGCATTTAATAAAGAACACTAAGTCGTCTATGTCATATTGACCTACATTTTGGTCATTTGTTGGACATCAATTTAATTATCTTATCTACATCTATATATACATATCATTCCTGTTTATGTGGGTGTACATGGTCCTATCATGTATGAGGGTAGGGGATTGGCATTTAATCAAGAACACCAATCCCTCTATTTCCCGTTGACCTACTTTTTGGTCTTTTGTTGGGCATTAATGTAATTATCTTATCTACCTCTATATATAAATACCATTCCTGTGTATGTGGTTTACATGGTCTTTGTTGATGCTTCTCAATCTGTCCAGTGTTGCCATGTGTCCCATGCACATTGGCCCTATCTTCCTCATCCAATTAATGGGGTTGGTTTACTCTTTAAAGTTAAAGCCAACTAATAAATCTGGATCATTCTGCAAAACATCTATCGAGGGTGACTCTCTTCATATGCTAATTGTTTTGGATGTCTTCTTAGTTCTTTTGCAAGCTAACTAACAAATGTTGTTCTTGCAATAGTCACAAGTAGTTGTAAGATTAATTATCCTTATTCTTTCATTTCTTTTACTTGGTTCTGCCCCTGTTTAAGGTCAGGTTACCCCTCCTAGCCTATAACTTGGAAAGGCATGGCTGCAATGCATTTTTTTTTAGAATCTATGAGAAGTAAACTATACCAGGGGCAGATTTAAGTTCCCTTGCGAATGGTTTTGCCTCTCCAATGCTATTTGTGGTATTTGTGATTTTCCATTATTTTTAAACTGTTTTATTGTAACATGTCTGATTCAAATGTTGCATTGTCAGGGAGGCCGTTGTGGTATTTATGGCACTAACACTCCTGAATGGATTATCAGCATGGAGGTATGAATTTAGTATGACAAAGAGATACTGTGGAGTAAAGTGAAAATTTTACAGCTATCTCAAAAATATCCTTTTCGCAGGACCTGTAATTCAAGTATTTATTAGAACTTGCTTGCATTTTTTTCCATGTGAGAAACTCTCTTGCTACCTGTTAAATCTCTATCTCATGAAAATTGCAACCCGATTTTATAATAATAATTTGGTCATGCACATTAACTGTTACAAGTCAAGTTTCAATAGTTTGATCAATTTTGAAGAGATATTTCAGTTTTTTTAATGGAAAATTTGCTTGAAAGGATAAACAATTTGTTACAGTATCTGATGTGCGATTTAGCAAAATTTCATGGTGTTCCAGATGTTGCATAATCTGATGTTTCTGGGGATCTTTTACAGGCTTGCAACAGCCACGGGATTTATTGTGTTCCCCTCTATGACACCCTTGGTAAGAATTTCATGTTTATACATACAAACAATGCTATAGTTGAGAATGAAAGATTACATTTCTTTTTGTGCTTTCCTATGTTTGTATTCCTGCGAGTCGCCTGTTATGGCTACAAAGTGTAAATAAATGCATAGAGGGTTGGTGTTAAGAAAGAAAAATCTTGCAAAACATGTGTAATTAGTTACTTTGCTTGAGAAGGTTGATTATGCACATCTTTAGAAGGTTATGTCAATGGTTATGTTACCTCTCCAACTAGCATGTGTGATTAAAGTCCAAAAGTGGCAACACTAGCCCAAGTAGAATTCAAGAGGGGAGGCCAATGTCACCACACCAACCCTCTTCACACTTTTGGTTGGATCTTCTCCAACTCATGGGGGAATTCTCTAAGATATGATTACTAGGGCTATAAACAATGAAGTATAAGGTAATGTGAAGAGTTTCTCTAACAAAACATTTGCCTTTTTCGTAGTATAGGAAATGATAAAGATGATGTGAGGACAAAAGAGGTCACTCAAAGGACTAGTGCCAATCCAATCAAGGGAAAATGGAGTCAGAGAATCACCAACTAAGAGGGCCTCGCTTAATATGCCATTGAGATAGTAGAATTGCATGAGTTGACCCAAACCTTACTCGGTGAGGTTGAAGGTGAACCAGGGTTTACAAGGCAAGGAATGAAGAATCTCCTTCCTTTCAAGCTCTTGGGGTTGCACTCTATAAATAAAGGCTTAAGGTTGCACAATCCAAATCAAGGTAAAGATACAACACATAACTCTTGTATAAATAAACATGCAAAGAAAGGATGAAATAGAGATCAACTAAAAGTTCCTTTCTCCAATGAGGTAGTAATACCCTTTCAATGGCCCAAGTAAAAGCATGGAAATGACAATGTAAATATCTGTTATCACCTATTTTGTACAAATAGTTGAAACCTTATTGAGCCGCCAGTGTTGGAACACATCAGTGTTCACTTCCAGAGTATCTGGGTTTCAGAATGCAGCAGTTAGCCAGTTTTATTTTTGAGTCGACATGACCATGGCCCCATGGGGGTTTGTAATAAAGTGTGCTAGTAGGATCTGAGTGTCTCGGTTCCCCATGACTTGATTAAGCAACTAAGGTATTCCAGGGAGTTTTTTCCCTTGTCAATTATACTTTGCTTATAGCCGAGCTATAATCGATGAGGTTTTCTCCCGCTCCTCCAAAGCTGGAACGCCCGATTTTGAAAATTTTAGCCATGGGGAGTTATTAGAGTCCAACTAATGTATATAAGCCTACTAGACACTATTATAATAGGTTTTGGTCATGTCCCAAGTCTCTAGGACCCTCAGAAAAAATTTTGAAAAAATTTTACCGGGTCCGTCGAGTTTGGGTTTTTTAATTATTTTTTAATTTTAATAAATTTCTCTATAGTTTGAATAGAGAAATTTCAATTTGTAATATGTCAGTCATCCGGGATCCGATTTCAGTGATTGAAGACTCCAGACTTAAGCCAAAAATCATTCATGATCCCCGGACCAGCTAACCCTAAGTTTCAGACAATTATTTGGCCTCATAATTAATATTTTCTCAAAAAATAAAAAAATGAGAAATATTAATTAAAATATTCAAAAAATAATAAATTGGAGATAATTTAAATCTCTCAAAAAATGCCAAATTGAATAAAGTAAAAGTCAAAATGACATGGCAAAAAGCATTTATGATGATTGGAATCTTCATCCACTTGATTCAGATCAGTTTCGGAGCACTGGGAGTGATCTACAGTTGAGAAATTCGCCCACCTTCATGCAAATTCGTTTTTGTGATTTGGCAATTGATTAATGGGTTGTTGGATTTTGAAATCAATGCATGTGGGGCTCCTTCCTCAAATTATGGGCTCCAAACTCAAGTTTAAAGATGAGTTAAGACTCCAAGCTCGATTTGGTTGGTGTTGACATGAATTTGATTGGTTTTTGATGGAGTTTTTGGCTCTTTTTATCACCAATTCGAATTAGGGTTTTAGCATTGAGTTTTGTTATTTAAGAGAATCCATTTGGGCTTTCTTTGGATGGAGAATTATTGTAAACTTACTCTGCGGAGATTGTAATATCTATTGGCTATCATTGGAAATAAAGTTGGCTTTGGAGGCAATTTGTGTACACTTCTATTGGTTCATGAGTTACTAATTTCCTTTGAGGTAATATTTGTAATGTGTTCTTGATTTATGCAATTTCAAAGTTTGATTTAAATACATGCTTAGATCTCTTTCTTAAGAGCGTAGGGCAAGCATTTGATGGTCTCAATTTGTTTGCTAGGCTTAGGCTTGAATAGTATAAAGAGTGCAAATTGTAATCGGTCCTACTACCTTGCCTCTTCATGTGTTTTTGTTTAACTCTCTATATTTGATCAAGCTTTGTTTGTGTAAGTTTTTTGTGCATTTGCAGATCTTCAAAACGGTTGAGATGAGATGAACTCGATTGTATCTCCCTCTTCTCCACCAACAAAAAGCTTTTACTAATAGTGTGTTTGCAGGATACTTCCAAGGAGCAAGATCTTAAGATTGGCATCAAAGCAGAGAGGGTTTCCTCTTCCATCAACACAATTTCTCTCTTCTTGGTTACTTGTTACTTGGACCCATTTTCTTCTTGTGGAAAACCCTTTCTAGATCTAAATCCAAAGTTGAAGTTCTTTACTTTTAAAGCCTAGATTAGTTTGCCATAAGGTTGAAGTTCCTTCAACCTTGGGGAATAACTTGGGATTTGTTCCCTTGTGCTCTCTTCAACACTGTCGTATGCGTATCATCCAGCTAGCTGGAAGGATTTCTTGGATAGTGTTTTACCCATCAAGTGTTTCACTTGATTTTTCCATCTCTCATCCATTTCGTTTTTCCTTTTGTCCACTTCACTCTTCCCATTTTCCATCCATTTCAAAGTTTGCCTCTCTCTCCCTCATTCGCTCCCCTTCCTTGTGAGCCTCTTCCTTCCATTTCGTTCCTTCCTCTTCCCCTCATCCATTCGTTTTTGCCCTTTTGGCCTCTTTTTTCCCTTTGTCTTTTGCCCTTTCCCTTCCATCTTCCTTCCATCCATCCTACAAAAGAAGCAAAGCAAACAAAAAGAGGTTTGAAATAGTTAGTGGTTTTATTTTTGAAAAGTTAAGTTTAGGCATCTTAAAAAATCATTTAGGGCTTGCATTTTAATCTTTTGTCTTAAGTTTTGTAGTCTCATTTAAAGATAGGAAAGTTTGCATACAAGCTAGTTCAAAAAACTTGTGGTTCCAACCTCATTCCCATCATCTTTTGGAGTGTTGCCGCCTAGTTCCACACCTAGGGAAAACGTAGCAGAAGTCTTCAAGCTGCTGGTGTGGCCTTGGGGGCAAGTCAGAGTCAAGTGCTGTCACTTGGGACTCGACTCCTCCGTCTAGGGTTTCCTAGCGAAGCCAAGGGGGGTGGACCCTAAAAATAAAAACTAAGGTGTCTAATCTAGGAGTTAGAAAAAATATTTTGATAACCAAGATAAAAGTAGCATATACTTATATAAAGCAAGACAATCATTCATCAATACATCATTTGCTTCCATTCACTATTATCATCATTCATTTGCAACATTTGTCAATAACATGAAATAATATCAATATAGACCAGTGCCTTGTAATGGAGTCGAAATAGATGCATGAGCAGAAAAGTAAATGTTGTGCAAGTGTTCTTGGTTTATTTTAGAATTAATGTGAAAGTGATCTTTTTATTATGGTTGGTGGGTTCCCAAAATACGCAAAGGTACAAGGGAACATGTCCGGAATTTTGATGTGTGGCTTCCCTCTCAGGCTTGGGCTGAATCGGAGTCTCAAGGAGGTGTTCAGATGCTGTACCAACGACGGTAAGCCTAACGGTTTCCATGAGGTCACTACACAGTTTTGTCCCAAGCCTTCTGAGAAATTTCCCCACGACAACAAAATGTTCGCGATGTGCCGGATTTTCACATAAAGGTTTTTTTTATTCGGGGCGGTGTTAGATCCTATTACTAGTTATCTCCCATTTTCTGATGAGTACCAACTGGATCAGACTGAGCTGCAAGTCGGCCACAGAGCATACGGGAGAAGATCTTGGTATTTTTTAGAAAATTTTTATGAACCAAAATTTTATCTTTTTTTTAAACCCCAGGAGTCTCTTTTCAGGCACGTACTCAGGCAAGCCCTTGTACAGAAACCCTACTTCGGGAAAGCAAGGGGGGCGTTTTGAGTTTGTAAAAAAAATGATAAAACTATGTTTTGAGTGAACTTGTGGCCCGCCAGTGGAACGGACCCACAAGGTTGATTTTAAGCCTAGTTTGATTTTATTAAGTGCGGAAATGAAATCTAAACTAAAAAAATTGCAAACCATGAAAATTGAGTTGACACAGTTTTGCCCCCTGGGCGGATGGGGTGTGGGCGCTTGATTAGCCCACTTGCTCTCGTTTGATACTTTAGTTACAATATAATAGAAATGCCCCAGTCTTAAATCGACTTAGTGGCTTACAAAATAGAAGAGAAAAAGTGACCGGTTCAGGAAATTTTTGAACTAGATGCTCCGGATGGCCTGGATCCTTGAAAATTGGCCAGCAATTCTCTCTACCTGCTCTTTAAATGCTGCAAACCAGCAAGCAATAGATCAGTAAAGATGCCCAAAAACACTTTAAGAGTGTCTTTGGAACACCTCCTAAATATCCATAAAAAACTAAGTTAAACTTTTAAGTTAAAATGACCGAAAGTAACCAAGCAAATCAAGCTATGGGGCTTGTCTACTTGGGATCTTTGCTAGCTTTTAATGGCTGCAAATTATATGCTCTAGGACAGCCAGGTAATACTTTGAAATCAGATCTAACACTACTTCAGAAAAACTTGAAAGATTTTGACAACTTGAACCAGTTTTCGAAAAGAAAGTGCTAGATAACCAAGAAGCTTTGATCTACGAACAATAAACTCTTTATGAAATGAAAGAATAAAACTTCTTGATGACAGAATCTGATCTATTTAAGTTTTTATCAGCAGTATGTAAATCAGATCCACTTTTTGATTAGTAACTAGTAACCATAAAATTTGATTTTTTTCTTGAATGAGAGAGAGAGATGGAACAAATCCTTGTTGAAAATCGAAGCTTTGAAGATGGTTTAGTGATGTTCGAAGGGACTATATCTGCAAACAATGATTAGAAAAAAGGGGAAACAAACAAGATCCTCCTTCTTGCCAACTCAAGAAAACACCTACACATCACAGACCTCACCAACAAAAATTTAAGTGTAGATATACCCTCACAAGAAACTACTATTGCATATCCATAAACAAATGAAAGATACAAAAATAATCTCTTACCAAGCACACATCACTAAGCTGCTGCAATGAACAAATTGAAAACAACTTATCTCATAGATTGGTAACAATCTTTCCGATGAACACACCACACCCTTGAAGAATGAAGCTTATGCACAAGTCATCTTGGAAAAAGACACAAGATAGTACATCCACATATGACAAAAACACCACAAGCTGACCTCCAAAGTCTTCTTTTATTCAAACTAGAAAAATATTACAATCATAGGTCTCTTGCTCCAATTCTCACTAGTGAACAATGGAGAGGAGCACACAATTTATAGAAAACCCAAGTGAGGAGAGGAGGGGCGCACTTGCTAAAAGAGAGTGGGGGAATGGTGGCACAAACGGTGGAGGAAATAGGGCTGCCATAAATCAGCCCAAAACGTGTCCATATTGCAGCACCATACTAGCTGCCATAACAGCCCCAAATGTGGGCTGCCCCACTTACTAAATGCGCCCCCCTCTCTAATGAATGCGCCCAGCTCAAATATAGGGGAGTAATGCACATGATATGGGCTGCCTAAAGTCTGAAAAATCAGCCCAAATCACTCCTAGATGAGTGCTGATCCAATTCTGTCCCATCATAACTCCAAAAATTAAATATTTTCTAAAGTCATTTTCCACTTTTATTTTTTATTTTTTTATGACTTTTTTGGGTTTTTTGACTTTTTTGGCCATAGGGAAAAATTAAGCATCCAAACATTAGGAAAAGTGGGTTTAGGGGGTTAAGGGGGTGCTCTGAGTTAGAAAAACGAGCACCCCTAAGGCAAAAAAGATCTTTAGACGCCACTTCTAGGCCAATTACAAATTTTTTAATTGAACCATTAAAAAATGGCCCAATTTACGGAAAAAATAAACCTTGCCGAAAATTAAAAAACAACCTAGGGGGACTTAGCACATGTCCATATGACTCAAAAATAACGCCTAGCATGTTCATATACATTGACCCATAGACTTTAACAACCCCCTAAGGCTCGTCAGCCTCCCTAGGCATTCCAGCTTGGAGGAGCAGGAGAAAAACTCAAAAATTATGTTATGCACGAATGCAAGACATAATAACTAGGTGAAAAAACTCCTTGGAATACCTGACTTAGCCAAAAAGTCCTAGGGAACCAAGTCTTTTACAAAACACCATGCTAGTACGTTTTATTACAAACCCCGCAGGGCCATGGACATGTGGAAAAAAGTTAAAACGGGGGCCCTTTAAAAGGCCAGCTGGATATCAAATCATCAAAAACGAACATGTATCATGTTCAACTCTGCCCGCTCGCTTGATAATCCAACCAAGTACAACTTAGTTGGCAACATGGAGCACTTTAGCTTGCTGGTCTGTTTTATTTAAATTGCAATTTTAATTCAAAATCTCATGCACATTGCATTTAAGGGCCTAATTTTTCAATTATAGGTTCAAGTAGCTTCAAGTCTTAATTTTTTCAACTAATGCTAAAGGGTACTTGTAGCTTGAATCTTTGTTGTGTGTAGGTGTAAGAAAAAACTAAATCCAAAAGAGAGCTTGAAGTAGAAGAAAAGCAAAATCAAGTAAAGAGAAGGAAAATTGCAAAATCAAGAAGGAGCTTGAAAACAAACCTTGAAACCATGACATAAACACTCTCTTTTTTCGATTGTAAAAGCTCTTAAGAGCTCTCAAGTTTTACCTTCACTTTTTTCATTTTTCTCTAAGGTTGAAAATCCAAAATATTGTATTTGTTTATATAAAATCTCTGTTTAGTGGGGTCTTTAATCCCCCACCCCCCAACTTCTCCATTTGGGGAAGTCTTGTAGTGTTTTTTTTTTGAGTGGGTTTGATTTTCTAGCTTAGATCTCTGATATGCTCTTAGATTAGTTTCCATTTCAATAAACTATTTAAAGTAGAAATCTCTTGAATCTCACCGATAGTGGATCAAGAGTGCTCTCTATCGGAGAGTTGTTTTTTATTTTCGATTTACTTACCCCCATGCTCTCCCGAGTACGGTCTTTGACCTGAAAGAGATTCTTGGGTAGATTAGACTTTATTTTTTGTTCAATATTTTATTTTCATCTTGTCACCTCTCTTTCAAGTTTTGACCAGAGTAAGCTGACTTTGGGATTGTGTCCCAAAGGCCACATAGTTTTGTGGTAGCTTCTCGTTCCCCCCGTTAGCATCTTGTGGACATCCAGCTAGCTGGAAGGTTTCCAGGACTGACGGTTCTAGCGATTAGCCTTGTTCGGAGGTTGATCCCACTTTAGAATAAATCTGCTTGGTAGAACACTAGATTTTGTTTTTCTATTATCTTCAAAGTCTTTCTTTGTGGTTATCCTTGCATTATCAGTCATTTTCAGTTTCATTTACTTCTTTAAGTTTCACAATTGCTTCATTTCTTGCAATAAAATGAACAAAGCCTTTGAACTTGGCCAAATCCAAGTCAAGAGCACTCTCTGTCGGAGAGCATATAGATTTGCACTTTCCCCTTGCATTAGGCATTTTAAAGTAGGAAGTCTCTTGAACTGTGGTCTTAAGACTAAGTCAAGAGCGCTCTCTGTCGGAGAGTTGAACAATTGCTCCTAATAAATAAAACATTTTCAACCCACATTTCCCCCTTAATTAATTTATCTTGGTCGTTTATCCAACACCCGTATGCTCTGCCAACCGGAAACGGTTGGACTAGTACTCAGAAAGGTGAAGGACTTGATAATCTCATAAGTCATAATTAATTAAAACTTTCACCCCCATAACCAACCAATCCGGAGTTGAGCGATAAGATAAGTTCAGTGGGTAATCTCCTAGTTGGGGGCGTCGGGTTGCCATGTTCAACCTCTAGTTTGCTGGTTAGCATTGTGCGACCTGACTAGAGCACTGGGTGGTCCGACATGTCCTTGAACGGAGGCACTTGATACTGTCTTTTCGGACACTCTCTTGATATGCTTGGTTTTAGCCATAATAATCAAGAACATCTAAAACATTTAAAAATTTACCAAGAACAATTTCAAAACGATCTCACAAACAACTACTTTTGACTTACATTTTTCAGCATCACAAGCATTTCATTTGACTCCATTTGGCACTGGTCTTTAAAACTCTTATGTATCTTCCGAATCTGGTCCATATGTCCTTGTCATTTGTTTAATCTTTATCTTGTGGATGCTTTGTTTCAATTTTAAGTCAGAAGTATTTTTGTTCATCTTCTAAATTGTATCTTGTGGAATTTGCAACGTGGATTGCGTGTTTAATTGTGTTCTCATCATTATACAAAAACTCCTAACCAACACTCATCCGCATCACCCCACACAAAAAACACTTAAAACACAAGAGCCTTAGTGAAACTCTTTTTTAGGGACTACCCCCCTTGGCTTCGTTAGGAGTTAGCCTAAACGAAAGAGCTGGGATTCAGGTGACAATACCTGGCTCATTGCTTGCCCTCAAGGCCACACCTCTCTCACTTTTAGTGAAGAGACTGTGAAATTTCATCAAGTTAGGGTTATGTACAGAAAAATAACAATTCATCATACTTTAATGCACAAAGTAGATAAACAAATACTGAAATTAAATATGAAATAGTACAACAGTAACTTCTAACATAATTTTCATCTCTTTCAACTTCACACCTTTAGCACTCGCAGGTCGGTCACTGTGTTAAAGTACTTTTAACACTACCAGTTAGGTCACTGTGTGAAATTAATCTTTAGCAATAAATAATTTAACCAAATAATAAAAGAGAAGATGCTTACTTGTGTGTGGGACCCTTCCTATAAAATACTCAGAAGAGTTACTCACTTTCAGTTAACACCGTGCCTCAGAGAGGCCAGCCAAATCTGGAAACTAACAGACCCTACAAGAGGGTAGTACATGCCAGAGAGAGAGATAGGAAAGGTTGAAGACAAAAGTCAATGATGATCAAAACACAATTACAGTCTCATCATAACAGAGTCAACAAATAAATATGGTTTCAACAAATTCTCAGCACAGAAAACAGATCTCAATAATATAGGTCTTGTTAGAGGCAAGTCTCAGTAGTAACTGATCATAAACAGGTCTAGAAACCCATGATCTCCACAGGTGTACACACAGTAGGATATATTAGATCCTAGGGCCTTATGGCCTTCACAACAAAGTAACTAGTAGGCAGATCGTGGACCAGAAAAGAGCTTATGGCTGAGTTTAGAGTCACGACCTCACTACAACCAGAGATATAGCAGATCAGATGTCATCAACAACAAAACAAAGCTCAACCAAAGCTACAGTAGGCAGATCGGTTCCAAACAGACCACAACCAAAAAAAAACAAGTCTTAGACAAACCACAGAAGAGTAGATCGAGTCTCTTATCAGGTATATCAGACCTAATAAAAAAACCAAATAAGTAGATCAGGCTTCAAGTAATCTTTGGCAAACAGAAAAGACCTCAGTTGAGCAGATCGGAACCCTTAAACAATAGATCGAATCCCTGTTAGGCTTTAGGAAGCAGATGGGATTCCATCAGTAACATATCAGACTTCAATAAGAAATAAAAAACCAGGCCAATAGCAAATTAGGGTCTCACGGATTAGCAGGGAACTGCAAATAACTTTGATGTCAGCCCTAACAAGCAGAACTGGGATGAGTGGTGAGCTTCAGCGATAGTGTGACCTCAACAGTTAAGAAAAAGCAGCAGCAATAAACTCCAAAAGACCCTTGACGTCAAGCAGCAGAGAGCTGAGATAAAAATGTAGTGTATCTTCTTACTAAATGAGGAAAAATAAATCTCAATAAATAGGAGCATAGATCTTCTAGAAAGTTTAATAATTTAATCCTTTAAATTAAGGCTCCATAGATTTAGGGAAGAATCAAAAGATAAAAATAATAAAACATAAAAATAATAAAAGATAAAATATATATATATATATATATATATATATATATATAAAATATAAAATAAGAAAATAAAATAAAAGATAAAAATAAATATAAATAAAAAATAAAAAATAAAAAATAAATAAAAAATAAATAAAAAATAAAAAATATGGTCATGTACCAAATAAGTGGGTACAAGACTAATAACCAAGGGTATGTACCAAAAGTGGACAAACACCCATAATACTCTATAAGACCAAAACATTAACAAGGTGGTAAAAATAAAAAAAATAACTCAAGGTGGGTAAATGATCCCAATAACCACTAGTCAAAGACAAGGTACCCCAAGACCAATAAATCAAGGTGTAAGGGTCAAAAGTAAACCAACCAAGGTGGAGAAGGTACAACCAATCATCTCTCTCTCAAATGTACAAATGTTCCATATAACCTGAAAGTTCATTATCATTGTATAAGGAAGGGCTCACACAGATGATGTGATCATGTGGTCCTCTCAACTACTCCTTATGTCAAATGTTAGTAGCTTCCACAAGGGGTGGCCAGTCCCTTGAGAAGACCAACCAACTCATCCATCTCGAAGACCTAGGAGAAGAGGACATCACACATCATAATCTTGGTAACTGACCAAGTGGCTCCATTCTCAAGGAATGGCTTCTCAGCCCAAGGCTGAGCCTCAGTCGTAGACTGGGACATGTTGATCAACCATCTGGTCCATGACTAGGTTCTCCATTCTCCCAGAGAATGGTCCTCAGCCTCAAGCTGAGCATTCAGTCCTAGACTGAATGTTGATCAACCATCTGCAGGACCTAGGATGTCTCTGTCTCAACCTGCAGGATCTGCTTGGTCCTCGTGACCAAGAAACTGTCTGGTCCCAGACCAGAATACCCTAGAGACAAATAGGGGCCCTAGCTACATGCTAGGGACTTTGCCATGGCATCCATCTGCTTGGTCCTCGATCAAGAACCCCAGGAGACAGCTGGGGGCCCTAGGGTACCTTCTAGGGTCTTACTCATTACTCTGCCTGGTTAACTTGACCAGGAACCCTAGTTAACTGACTAGGGTACCATTCTCTCTGAGAATGGGTCTCGCAGCTGCACTAAAAAATTAACAGAGACAACTTTCGAAAGATTTCCGCTACTGGTGTGCAATCTGGCGGACAACAATATCCAATGCCACTTACAACTATGAAGCTCCAATCCAGATCAAAGCACCACACAAGAGCAAGAAGGGAACCCTTGCAACAAGATTTTCTCCAAGAAAAGATATATCAATTAAGCTCAAGAGAGATAGAGCTCCAAAAGTTCAACCATACAAATGAAAGAGAGGATAAACCCTGATATAGGTTTCAATCCTTCTCCTCTCAACAATAAACAAGTAATAAAATCCTATATCCATTCTAGGATGGAGTAAACAAATCAAAATACTCCAATAAACCCTAACAAACTCTAACAACATCCCTGAAATATGGTGGCCAAAGCCACAAGTACAATATCGAAGAGAAGAAAGGCCCAAGAAGGGGTGGCAGCCATCAAATGAAGGTGAATGATGACAAGAAGAAGTCAAACCTAGCCTCCAAAGGCTCTCAAAATGTAGGGCTCAAAGAAAAGCACCTCAAAAGGTTGAGCGCTTCATAAAATAAGGTGAATGCTCTCCATGAAAAGGCTCCGAAAGGGACACGGTAAAAAAAATATGTTGCAACTCTTTAAACGGGAGTTCTGAAAATTTCAAGTTCCTCAATATTTATTGGATTTTCTATTATAACCACTTTTTCAGAAATTCCGTGGCCACTCTGCATCTATTGGCGTTTAAATGGCACTGTTGTCACACAACTTGTAGTTGCCCCTAGTGGTATCCCATCCGGGACGGTAGAGGAGATGGGCAACTAAAGAGGTGACCCAAGAGATGCCACAGTTCCCAATGCAAGGTGGGAGTCACGTCAACCGAGGCACTCTTCACTTTAGATCTAGATAGAACAAGACCTAGGGGGAGACCCTATAACCAATCAAAGGTGATTGGACCCAAACAAAGGTTCCTAGGGATGAGTAAGTGGTAAGTTACGGAAACCAATGCAAGGTAAAGTGTACCTAGAATTTAAAGTATGGTTGAAGGTGGTTTGAGGAATGATTAGTGTTTCAACCAATGTATAATTTAGGCCACATGATTTGTTATAATGATAAGATGTAATACCATATGTTGCACAAGTGGGTCCTGTTATCACCTAAGCTGTAGTTACCCCTATGGATGTATCCAGTCATGGATGGCAATAGGGAAGGGCAACTCAAAAGGTGCAACCACGATCACCTCGACCTCCAGTATATGGTTGTCACGCCAGTCGAGGCAACCTTCGCTTTATGTTATCTAGCCCAGACAACAAAGGGGGAGACCCGATCTACTCCCGACAAGATAGATCAGAACCAAAACACCAAATCAGGGTATTTCTAAGTGAAGTTAGGTGTATGGTTTATCCTAGACCTTATAGGTTGAAGTCACAAGCCAAGTGAGGGGTTCAATGGGTATAGCTTTGGTTCATGGTTGATGTGAGAGTGACTTATAATGTTTGAAATGAGATCTAAGGCTAGTGTACTAGTACAATGTCAGAAGACCCACTGCCTTGGGAACCGTGTCCAGTGCAGGGTAGTTTAAGGGTTGTATTGGGGCTAACTAGTATAGATGACAAGCTTGACCATGATACATGATAGCTTCAAGGGTTTAGTTCACCATGCATAGGTCAAACCACAAGTCAATCCAACAATCTAGGAAAGTTGAATTAACTTGGAGAGAAACCAGTGCCTTGGGAATTGGGAAGTGGAGTCAAAGTAGGGTTGACTTGTGGTTTAAGACTCCTAGTACATGGGACAAGTGGGCAATAGAGGTTTTAATGGATAAATGTGTCTAGATCTAGGTTTGACCCAAGTGGACCACAATCCCTTAAAACAAGGAATGCTATCCCCAAGGCAAGATTTGACAAAGTGATAGTCTAGACCTAGGTTTTGAATTATTCCGGTTTCAAATCTCCAAAAATCTCAAGTACCCACGTCCTAGAAGTGAGTCAACTCACTTCTCCAAGGTGGTGCGACTTTGCCCAAGGAGGCCTAAAAGTGGGGTTAGGTGGGTCAAAACAAGTCGGATGGCATCCAAACTTTAGATCCGGGTAGATCGGTCGGGTAGGAGTATGGATCTGTATTTTCGTGGTAATCCAACGGTTAGATCTTAGTAGATCTGAGTTTAAGGGTTCCAAGTGGTCCAAAATGGGGATTAAATCCCTTAAAATGTGGAATGGGGCCCACAAGGTGAATTTCAGAAAAGTAACAACCTCGGTGTATGTTATTGGATGTGTAGATGATGAATCAAGTGGAATCTCAAACACCCATCACCTAGATCTAGGTCAACTTGCTCAACTAGTGAAGTGCGCCTTGCTTGGGAGAAGCTAAGTTGGCATGGGAGAGGGGTCAAACGGAAACCAATCCTCACCAAACTATAGATCCGGGATGCCGTGGATGCTATAGAGGTGGGTTTTCAATATTATGCCCAATAACCCACTAGATCTAAGTAGATCTGAGAAAATGTAAAAAAAAGGTTTTGATTAATTAGGGTTTTAAGTGTTTTTTGACAATTGGATAGATCATGGAGATAGAACTTACCTTGAGATCATACCTGAGTGATGTGGATGAGATGCCTTGATGTTGAGGAAGATTCCCGCAGAGATCAAATGAGAGATTGTTGATTTGCTTGCCGATTTGATGCCCTAGCCCACAAGTGCGCCTTCCTCTACCTGTCAAACCAAGGAATGAAGATTCAATCAGTAAGATCAAGTATGGAAGAAATACAAGAGAAATGCAAATAGTAACATGAAATAGAAGGTCCTGGGACAGTAATACTCCCTGTTACCAACGAAGAGCTCCAAAGGAGAAGTAGGGAGAGTCTTCCCCTACCAATACCTCCTCCTCCAAGCAAATCGGCCTCCACCTGTAGATGCAAAAATCGTGGTACAAAGATATGGCAAACAAGATCTTCAATAACTCAGTGCAAAGGAAGAACCAACGAACGAACACCAAAAACATTCACCACAACACTGGAGATAGATGCAATAATAATTTTCTATTCCAATAATCCAGAGCCAAAAGTCCCTTTACAATCAGAGGCTCTCTCCTTTAAATAGGAAGGAGAGGCACCAAAACCCTAACCACTTTTTGAATGAGTGGCTAAGATTAAAAGATACAAATGTCTAATCAATGGTTGAGATGAGCTCAACAATAAAATACATAGATCACTAATAAAATATAATGTAAGTGGACAAAATCGCCCTACAAGAGGGGAATCCCACCAAATCATGATGACAAAATATCATAAGAGGCTTATGGTGGGTCCAAGGGGTAATTTTATCCCTCCTTGGTCAATCCCCATAGCACAATAACCAAAAAATAATCATGAATGTACCAAATCGTGCCTCCATAGTGAAGTCGTGGTCCTCAAAAGACCTCAAAAATCCACAGAAAGTGCCATAAGTGATGGATGCGGGCCCCGATGAAGCTGAAACTGCTGGAGAAGGTGTGGAAGGTCCCGATCTATCATCACTGATCATCCCATGCCATAACTTTGCCTCAGTAGCCCAAATCGATTTCCTCAATAGCCATTTCTACCAATCCTGAAATGCCTCGGGAAGCGTGAAACTGCCCCAAACAGCCTCCTGGAGTGCTGGCGCTGTCAAGGTGAGGGCACCAGTGTGTCCGGAAGGGGGGGTAATATGGTAAAAACAAGTGGCTGGACCACCCCCTCCATCATCAGCGCCCTAGGTCAACCGGATAAAAGTCATCTCTGCTCCGACAGGGTCTCCAACAGACCAAAACTGCACTAGGACAGCCTACTGAGGCTAAATCATCACTGTAAGTGCCCGGAACTGAAAACAAACTGTCCCATTGGACTCAGAAGGTCCAAATCCATCCAAGATGTGTACTCATACACCATATGAATCTCTGCATGATCAAAATAAATATCCAATATACCGGATCAAGGCCAATAATAATGCGCTGTACATATACAAACACTGCTGCAACCCCAGAATCATCATCATAACCCTGTAGCTGCTGCATAGAGTCATTATGTATGTATACATAGACCATATATCATCTATCCATATCATCATAAGGTCCAACATCTCATGTCCCATGGTCCTCCATGGTCAAACTAGGTCTAACCAAGACCAAATATAACTCAGATCGTCATTAATAGCTGCTGTAAAGTGTCAAGGTTAATATATGCTCTACAACTTATTCAAATAACAATTATAACACAGAGTAATCATGACTGGCGATCTAAATCCAAATGTATAGTGTCGTTAATTATTATTATTACTCAGACTAGACTTTCAGGATCATACTCACTTCATAGTTGTGATCAATTTGCTAGTGAAGGGTGAAGGCTTAAATTAACTGGCTAGGCTAAGGGATGACTCAACTGTCTTGACTTTGTGACACTTTGGTAAGGGAAAGGGAATACACCATAGTATATACTGAATGAGCAATAACACAGGGAATGGCGGTGTCTCACAAATGGATGAGTTGTTTAAAGAGGGTTTATTCACCTTCACAGATGCGCACAATCCATAATATAAATAAGGCCAGCAATTGTTTAGATGTAGCTTTTAAGTTCCATTGCTTTTTGGGCCTGAAGTTTCCATAGCCTTGATCTATGTGTGTTTACAAACACATTGCATAGATTTACATTTTTCTTTTAGGCTTTCTGCTGCAGGTGTGTTTTTAAGGCACTTGTTTACCTGAGCACTTCTAGGTGTGTCATGGACAGCTTGTTTACCTAGGTATTTATTTTCCACAAGATATAACATTTCATTTTCATCGCCATGTTCATTTGGCACGCCTCTCATTCATGTGTGTTTAGAAACACATTGCATGAATGGGCTTTTCATACAAGATATAGCATTTCATTTTTCCAGATTTTGTATACATGGCAGCACTAAAAGTTTCAGGTTTAGCCAACACAACTTTAGTGACTAGGGGGAATTCACAAGGAACTCCAACTCACCATAGGTAAGTTTTGTCACCAACTCAGAGCCGAGATACAATAAACAGGGAAGCTCATCCAATACAGAGGCTACAGTGGGGAAAAGTCCTCCATGCCACTAGTCAAGTAGTAAGTCAGGGTGATAATCTAAAAGGTAGGCCATGGATGGATGAAGACAATGAAATGATGGAGCCAACACTAGCAAGCCAAAGTATGGTGTAATGATCACCTCTATTCTCCCTAAGGAGGGTATGTACCCATGAGTATGAATAGTGAACTTCTAAGTCTGAGTAGGGACAATATAATATATATAATAGATCAACCAGGTCCATATATCTATATGATCGCCAGATCATGACACTAAGTGCTAAGACATGCTATGAGAATAAGTATAAAAGCAATCTAACCATAACACTATGATATACCTGCTGAGTCATATACCTGAAAGCTCATCAACCTGTACCATCATCTGTCCTCTGAGACTGCTGCTGTAACTCTGGGCACTACTGTCTGCTCTGTACCAATGGTATAATGGCTACATCGGTCATCTCTCTGAGTGTCCTGAAACTCAGTCATGGCATGGGGAATATAACTGCTGTCCACAATCTGATAGTGATCCAATATAGATGCTCATCTCAGCATCTCAAATGCAAGGGAACTGGCTGAATAGTGTACTGGAATGAGAAAAATAATGTATGGTAGCCCGGCTACTATATATGTGATAACAGGTCCCACTTTCTTGGGATATGTGAAATGGCTTAATGTGGACCCACAAGGTGAATTTTAGGGATGCAATTGGCCCTAGAGGATGTGCAATGATTAGATCTATGGATGTAAGTTGAAATTAGGAGTACCCATGTACCGGATCTAAGGTTTGACACAATTCCCAAGGAGTGCGCCTTGCTTGAGGAAGACTAGTGCCTTGTTGGATGGGTTAATGGAGTCAAAAGATATGTCAAAGTGTAGATCGGGACACCTAGAGGTCAAGTCAAGTGGGTTAATTGAGATTGAGTAGTTGTATCTTGCTAGATCTAGGATTTCATGATATAACCCTAAGTGGACCACAATCCCTTAAAACAAGGAGTGCTACCCCCAAGGCAGATCGTCTCAAAATGATACTCTAGACCTAGGTTTCAAGTTATGGTCGTTCCAAATCCACAAAAATCTCAACCACCCACTTCCTCAAAGTGGGCAAACTTACTCACCCAAGGGAGTGCGACCTTGCTTAAGGAGGGCTAAAAGGTGGATAGGGTGGGCCAAATCAAGTCCAATGGCCACCAAACTGTAGATTCAAGTAGCTTATGCACCGATCTATGTGGATCTAGAAAATCAAGTCAATCCAAGGGTTAGATCTTACTAGATCTGAGTTTTAAGATGCCAAGTAGTTCAAAAGGGGGTTTTTATCCCTTAAAATGTGGAATGATGCCCACAAGGCAGAAATCACCAAAATAAAAGTCTGGGGGTAGGTTATCAAGTGTGTAGATTACAAATCAAGCGGGATCTCACCTACCCATATGCTAGATCTAACCCAACAAGCCTCTCCAAGGAAGTGCGATTTGGTTCAAGAGGGCTATATTGCCTTGAAAAGTGTGTCAATTTTAACCCAATCACCACCAAACTATAGATCCAACTAGGGGTGGATGCTATAGAGGTGGGTTTTTAAGATCTTTTCAAAAGCAAGGCTAGATCTAAGTAGATCTAAGAAAAACCAAAATTGGGGCTTTAATTAATTAGGGTTTGTGACCAATGAAGATAGAATGGATGAAAGAGGCACATACCTTGTAGATCTTACCTCAATTGCTTGTGGCCACCTTGCAAATTGATAGTATTCTCCTATGTGTATATTCAAGAGTGAGATCCAAGAGCTCCAACCAAAACGTCCTCCTCCAAGATAGCCAAATCGTACTCCTCCTACAAGACAAGATCAAAGAAACATGTCAAGTAAGATGATTATGAAAATGATAGAAAGATGTAATAGAAAGCATCAACTATGTCACGAAGATACAATAATGCTACTCCCTGTCACAAGATCAACCCAAGAGAGAATATGTGGATCTCTCCAACAATAACCCTCAAGAAATCGCCCTCCTCTCCATCAATTCAACTTTTCTGCAAGAAGACTAGTAGAAGCACCAAAATCCACAATGATACATAGAAGAGATACTGTATACTCAATAGGCAAGAGAACCCACAAGACAAGAGAGATATGCTCCACAAAGAAGTGTTCTATTCCAATATTCCAGAGCTCCAGAGGCGAGCTATACAATAGGGGGTCTCCTCCTTATATAGGATAATAAAGACGAAAACCCTATACCATTCTACAATGCTACATCAAATGAGTGGTTGAGATTAAAAGATCTCAATATACAATCAATGGCTAACAATGAATCATAACAATATATCACATGGGTCACCCAATATAATGATGACGCCCTAACTAAATGGTACAAAGTGAGGATGACGTTATCCACTAGAGGGGTAAAAGTACAAAAATCCACCTCCTAATGACTAGGACATGACATAATAAGCACATGGTGGGGCTAGGAGGCATCAATCCTTACTAGCTCATCCCCAAGGCACAATAAAATAATAAAATATGTCGAATATAATATAAATGATCAAATCTGTCCTCAAAATCTGTGACAGACAAGTAGTAAAAGACCTCCTGTGATCGCTGTGGGCCTACCCACATGGTGAAAACCGGCTGGAGATAGTGGGATCACCCTGGAAGACCTCTGTGAAAACCAAATGCCAAAACCTTGCCTCAATTGCCCAAATCGAATTCCTCAGTGACCACTTTATCCCATTTTTTAACTGCCTCGGTAACTGTGAAAGTGCCAAAATTGCCTCCCAGGGCATCTGTGCTGTCCAACTGAGCCCACCAGGCTCTCCAGAAGGGGGGGTAAATGGTAAAAACAAGCGGCTGGACCACCCCCTCCTCATACAGTGCCCTAGGTGAACTGGCCTCTCCTGGCCCCTGCTGCTCAGGCTGGGAAATCAACTCCAAATCTGGTCAACAAGTGTAAAACTGCATCAATCACTGTCAGAAGTGCCCGGAACTGAAAGATAAGTGCCTCATTGGATCCAGAAGACCCAAGTCCACTAGGAATGTGTACTCATACACCATGGGTTGCCCTAATGGGCCAGCTGTAGGGTCCACTATATATGGACAGTGTGTAATATGGTGATCTGAAGTAATAATAAAACCTGCTGAACTGTATCAATCATCATCTGAACCATATGTCCATCATATGGCATCATAATCAAGTATGCGGGACCATCAATCATCATCAATAGGTATCTATATATGGCCCACATCATCACGGATCCCAATAATATACAACCAAGGATAAATCACATCAGTAGACTAAGACATGCTTCTCTAATCATTCTCACAGCCAAGCTCAAAGTATAACATCCATTTAGTGGCATTAATCAAGTTAGCATATTCCTTTGTTATATAAAATTACTTGCACAATAGTTCAAATGACAAACTCACTCATTGGACATGGTCAAACTGCTAGTAAAGGATGAAGGCTAGGAACAAGGTTGGGCCAAGGGGTTGACTTATCAAACTTAACTGAAAAATACTTTGGACTGGGAGAAGGGGGAAAGCTACAAACTCTGTGCTAGACAAAATAACACGGGGAATGGTTGTGGCTCACAAATGGATAATTTGTTCAGAGAGTGCTTATTCAACTTAGGCATGATGTCTACATCAAGCTGATCCAAGTTCATTAGGATCATTCAATTTCATTTCATGGCCTTTTTGGCCTACATAACCCTTCGGATCTCAGGTGTGCTGATAAGCACAACTAGTTGCAGCTTGCATCCAGGGCATGTTTTTCAAATACATATAAGGTCAACAATTGTTTAGATATAGCTTTTAAGAACCATTGCTTTTTTGGTGTGAGGCACCTGCAACAATTAATTAATACGAATATGCGAAATAGCAGAAATGACAGAACTCAGAATCACTTTTATATTGATCACAGGCCACTTCGAGGGGGCAACCTGCTATGAGCAAGCTCAATACAAATAACTTCAAGGTGCCTTCGTAGGTCTCAACACACACTTATATACTAATTCTAGGCGCCAATACTATGGGTCAAAACCATGGGCCGTTACAAACTATGGATCAACAATACTACGGGCGACTTACAAAGCATATGCGCCAACAACAATAACATAAACTATTGATCAACAAATACTACGGGACGACTTACAAAGCATATGCGTCCAACAACAACAAACTAACAAAGTAAAGACATGGGTTCCTAACATCCCCTCCCCCTTAAAAAAAGCTTTGTCCTCAAGGCTTTAGATGTGGAAATTGTTGTTGAATTTGAAGGAGTGGTTCCCATGTAGCATCCTCTGGTTGCATGCCGTGCCACTGAATTAAGACCTCTGTGATAGAGCGAGAGCGAAGCTGACGCGTGCGCCGATTGAGGATGGTTGCTGGCTCCAAAAGGATGGATCCTTCATTATCCAGTTCGGGTAAAATCGTTTGTCCACTGATGTTGGGGCCAAGAACTTTCTTCAGACAAGAGACATGAAAGACTGGATGAATGCGGGGAGAAGGAGGAAGTTCTAATTTATAAGCAACGGACCCAATCTTTTGAAGAATCCGATATGGCCCATAGAACTTTGGAGCGAGCTTATGACGCCCTTTGAGTTTCAAGGATGATTGTTTGTACGGCTGGAGACGAAGAAAAACCATATCGCCGACTTGAAAAGTGCGCTCAGAACGGTGCTGATCAGCTTGTTGCTTCATGTGATTTCTTGCCATGTGAAGATTGTCCCGCAAAATGCGAAGAATCTGATCGCGGTTTCGAAGGACCGTGTCAACTTCCTGAACTGGTGAACCGGTGGGGGTGTACGGAAGAAGAGCTGGAGGTGCCTGACCATAGACTGCTTCATATGGGGTCATTTTAGAGGCAGTGTGGTAAGAGGTATTGTATCACCATTCAGCGAGAGGGAGTCATTTTGCCCACTGATGTTGTTGTTCCGAGGTGAAGCAACGAAGATAAGTTTCCAAGCATTTATTGACAATTTCAGTCTGACCATCTGTTTGTGGGTGATACCCTGAACTCATCTTCAGTTTGGTGCCAGTGTGGCGAAATAGTTCTGTCCAAAAATGACTGGTGAAAGTCGCATCACGATCCGAGACAATGGAAGAAGGGATGCCATGAAGACGAAAGATCTGGTCCAGAAAAATTTGAGCGACGGAGGAGGCTGTATAGGGATGGCTGAGAGCACAAAAATGACTATGTTTGGAGAGGCGATCAACCACAACGAGAATCACTTTCTTCCCGCCAGATTTAGGGAGCCCTTCAATGAAATCCATAGAAATATCTGTCCAAATCCGTGTAGGTATGGGCAAGGGTTCAAGCAATCCTGGAAGGAGTGTTGTTTCACCCTTATTGCGCTGGCAGGTATCACATTCGGCCACCATCTGTTGAATTGTCCTTTTCATGCCCTGCCAAAAGAAGTTACGCCGTGCTCATTCATACGTTTTGAGGAACCCAGAGTGCCCTGCCGATGGAGAAGCATGGAGTTCATAGAAGACAGCCTGTTGAAGATCTGTGCTCTAGGGAAGCACCAGACAACCCTTGTATCGCATAGAAGCACCATCCCAAGAGTAATGTGGTACAGCAGAAGGGTTGTTGGTCAAGCGTTGGATGATTTGAGATAAGGAGGAGTCATTGACATAACCCTGTTGAACAGATTGCAACCAATTTGGAACAGGCATAGAAATAGCTGAAAGAGAACCTTGGGCCTCAAATGTGCGAGAAAGAGCATCTGCCACAATATTGTCTTTACTCTTATTGTAAGTGATCTCATAGTCATAACCCATGAGTTTGCTAACCCATTTCTGTTTTGCCGGGGAGGAGACACGCTGGTCCAAGAAATATTTCAGACTCTGGTGATCAGTCTTGATGCAGCAATGATTCCCTAATAGGTATGGGCGCCACTTCTGTATTGCATGCAAAATAGCCATCATTTCCTTCTCATAGGTGGAGGAAGCTAGATTCTTACCTGAAAGGGCTTTGCTGGTGAATGCAATGGGGTGTTCATCTTGAAGGAGAACAGCACCAAGTCCACTGCCGCAAGCATCACTCTCAATAGTGAAGGGCTTGGAAAAATCGGGCATAGCTAGCACAGGTGTAGTACACATAGCTTGTTTTAGTTTGTCAAATGCACACTGAGCAGCAGGTGGCCATGTGAAGGCATCCTTTTTCAATAGAGCAGTTAATGGAGCTGCAATCTTCCCATAATCCTTGACAAACTTGCGGTAGTAGCCAGTCAACCCCAAAAAACCACGAAGGCTCTTGAGTGTCTGAGGATGCGGCCAATTGTTCATGGCATCGATTTTGGCAGGATCCACGCGAACCCCTTGTGCTGAGATAATGTGCCTGAGATACTCAACTTCCTTCTGTCCAAAAACACATTTAGACTGCTTGGCATGGAGATGATGGTCAGAGAAAAGTTGCATGACAAGATCCAAATGCTGGAGATGTTCATCCCATGTTTTAATGTAGATGAGGATATCATCAAAGAATACCAGAATGAATTTCCGCAAGTAGGGTCGAAATATTTTATTCATTAAGGCCTAGAATGTGGAAGGAGCATTAGTGAGGCCCAAAGGGCATGACCAAAAACTCATAATGGCCATCATGTGTGCGGAAAGCTGTTTTAGGGATATCATCCTCATGAACCCGAATTTGATGATACCCAGAACGAAGATCCAACTTGGAGAAAAAGTGAGCCCCATGAAGCTCATCAAGAAGCTCATCGACAACAGGAATTGGAAACTTATCCTCGATGGTGAGGTGATTAAGTGCTCGAAAGTCAATGCAGAGGCGCCATGACCCATCTTTTTTGCGGACAAGAATAACTGGAGAAGAAAAGGAACTAGTGCTTGGGCGAATAATACCTTGCTTCAATAACTCCCGAACGAGCATTTCAATCTCCGGTTTTTGGTGAAATGGGTAGCGATAGGGCCTGATGTTGGGAGGAACGCTGCCAGGAAGGAGCTGAATACGATGGTCTTCTAGCCAGGAAGGTGGCAATCCCACTGGTTCAGCAAAGACACCTGTATATCGATCCAAAATTTGTTGTAGATCCAAAGGAGTAGTGGAGACCGCTGATGGTTGCATTTGGATGGAATGGATCTGAGCGATGACACCATGTGAATTCTTCTTGAAAAGTTTTTCCATGCGATGTGAACTGATGATGCTGAGAGAACCTGGTTGTAATCCTGTCAATGTGTGTTTGTGTCCATTGAGGGAAAACTGCATCCAAAGTTCAGCAAAATCCCATAAGATAGGGCCAAGTGTGCGTAGCCATTGAGCGCCCAAAACCACATCATATCCGCCTAAGGGCAAGGCAAACATGTCAGAGCGCAAGGTATAATCTCACATAGAGATACGCACATTTCGACACTTCCCTTTGCAAGGTAAGGTGCCCCCATTGGCAACCATGACTTCAAAGTTGGAGCAAGGATGGATAAAACAATCAGCTTGTTTGGCGATCCGAGGGTCAATGAAATTATGAGTGCTACCAGAATCAATGAGTATTGTAAGAGGAAGCTTCTTGAAGTAACCCCTGACCCGCATTGTTTAGGGGGTGGTGATTCTAGCTAAAGCATGGAGAGATATCTCTGGCTGGTCATCCTGAGACAGAGGGTCAGTAGGCGGTTCCTGAATGTCGACCGGAGCATCCAGTGTTTCTGGATCTTTGTCACCAATTTCAGAGGCAGGCGGAGACTCCACATCCAAGAGATAGAGCTTTTGCTGAACACATCTATGTCCCCGAGTGAATTTCTCATCACAATTATAGCAAAGCCCCTTTTCTCTGCGTGCTTGCATATCTGTTTCAGACAAACGCTTGATAGGAGTCGGTCGAGGAGCCTGCGGTATAGGTGGTCGCTGAGAACCCATATTTCGGAAGGGAACAAAAGTGGGCTTGGAGCGTTGTTGGGCTGCAATCTTGTCTTCTGCCAACTTAGCCAACCATAGTGCTTCCATCATTGTGTTGGGACATAACATTTTCACCTCAGAGCGAATGGCATCCTTTACACCACTGATAAAACAACTCCGGTATAAGTTATCAGACAATCATTTGGTGTGGTTGGCTAGATTCTCAAATTCGGTTTGATACTCTCTCACAGTGCCAGTTTGGCGAAGTTTAGTGAGGGCTCCTGTGAAGTCATCAAAAGCACTAGGACCAAATCGTTGCAAAAGGAGCTGGCAAAAGTCTGGCCATTTGGGCTCTGGATGAGCCTTGATGTACCAACGGTACCATTGAAGAGTTTCCTGTTCCAAATGAAAGGATGCCAACGGAACTTTGTTGACATCAAAAGTATTATGCAGACTGAAATACTGTTCTGCACGATAGATCCATCCAGTTGGATCGGTACCATTGAAGCGAGGAAAATCAAGCTTCGGACCACGGAAATTGCTGGAAGAAGAGAACCCATTGTCTGCTGAAGACTCGGACTGGCGTTTGTTGTTCATAGCTGAATGTTCAAGATGGAGGCCGAGAAATTTTTCATCTAGATCTTGGAGTTTGGCTTGGATGGCTGCAAGTGCGTCCTCCATGGTTTTTGCTCCTGCACGGGTGACAACCATAACTAGGATTTTTTTATTTTTTATTTTTATTTTTTATTATCCGGTTGACTGGGTAGGAAAACAAAAACAGAAACTACTTCAGTAAAGGAAAATCTGGACTTGCGAAAAAATTAGAAGGGTAATTGGGGTTTGACTAGGTTTTGGACACTGTTGGATAGACAGGGAAGTAAAAATGAGGATTTCAGAAGCAGGGTGAAAGAATGGGAAAATTTGGCAGAGGGGAACAAAGAAGCAGAATTCAAAAAAGAACTCTGTGGTAAAATTTGAAGGTGATTGGGTGAAATCTGAGGAAGTTATGGCAAACCCTAAAAATAGACAAATGTGGGATTTCGGGCTTTAGGAAGGGGAATTGGGGATAGGGTCCTCAGGACTGAAATATGCAGAATGGGATGACAGGGGTTCCCCGAAAATTTCAAGGGAAACAGAGTGAAAATAAGGGAGATATGGAGAAAAAACTGAATTTTTTAATTTTTTTTTTAATTTTTATTTTATTTTATTTTATTTTTTCAGACTGGAGCGGCTACGGCTCGAAAGGGATTTGGAACAACGCCGAATGGATTGAAAACGGCTGAATCTGCAACGGCTTGCAAAATGGATCTGAAACGGCGCAGCAGTGATCGACAATAGTTCAACTGAAAGTAGATATGGACCCCAGGTATGTGCGGCTTCCTAACAGTTCAGGGGTTTCACTCGGCCACCAATGCTGTCTGACGGCTTGCATATTGGGGCAGTACGCCTCACTCCACGGCTTGGGTAAAACTAATAACCGCTTTGCCACAAACGATATCTCTTGGTTTACCTCACGGGTGGGAACTAGTCAATCAGGTAGGGGTCGTTGCCCTTTTCGTTTGCAGGTCCTCTCAATGGGCCAGCTACTTCGGGGTTCTTGTGGTACTCCTCACAATGAGTTTTAGGGCTTATGCCCAAGTACTTCCCATAGTTAAGCGGATAGGGATTATTCCCAAATCCGAACCTGCAACAGATGCGAGAAAAAAAAATTTGGCAGAAATTTCACCCAACGAGCCCAAGAAAGTGCTTTGATACCAGATGTGAGGCACCTGCAACAATTAATTAATACGAATATGCGAAATAGCAGAAATGACAGAACTCAGAATCACTTTTATATTGATCACAGGCCACTTCGAGGGGGCAACCTCCTATGAGCAAGCCCAATACAAATAACTTCACGGTGCCTTCGTAGGTCTCAACACACACTTATATACTAATTCTAGGCGCCAATACTATGGGTCAAAACCATGGGCTGTTACAAACTATGGATCAACAATACTACGGGCGACTTACAAAGCATATGCGCCAACAACAATAACATAAACTATTGATCAACAAATACTACGGGACGACTTACAAAGCATATGCGTCCAACAACAACATACTAACAAAGTAAAGACATGGGTTCCTAACCTTTGGACCTTTCTTATACTCTTCGAGGAGTATTTTTAGTTGTTCATTGCTCTTGCCCTTTTTAGTTTCGATGGGCGAATTTATAAGTTTCCATAAGTAGAACATGAGCTTTCAGTTTTAGCCAACAACATCTCAAGTGACTAGGGGGAGTTCGAGCCAATGCCAAACATCGGGACAACCGACTAGAATGATTTAGGCCTACAATCCAACTCACCAAAGGCAAGTTCTGTCACCAACTTAGAGCCGAGACACTGAACATACAGGGATGCGGTCCAAACACAGAGGTAGAAAAATGAGGAAGTCCTCAGTATCAGAAAGTCAAATGAGACAGGTCAAGGTTTAAAGTCAAATAGGAAAGTCATATATGGATGGAGTCAAGTGAATATGGAGCCTACACTAGCAGACAACTGGTGTCAGGAAAGACCATATCTATGTAAGGTGGAAAACCAGTGGGTTTTGTTAAATGACCTAAATGTGTAAGCAATTGTCCATTTTATGATTTATAGTTCATTTTAAATAGTTTGCCACATCAGGAATAATATACCAAGCAGATGCTGTGAACATGACTAAATCAACAAGATAATAATCCACAGTCAATGATAAAATATCCATAGATCATACAACATCATCATAGTAGTAAACATCATATACCATCTGAAACACTGCTGCAATACATCTCTAAGCACTGAACTTAAACTGTATGGGATAAAGTGTCACATCGGTTATCAAATCTGAACTCTCAAGGCTCAGCCTTGACACAAGGTCTAACATAAGTCTTAATAATACACTGCTCTGATCATGAGTGATCACAAAATATACAATCATCATAGCCATGCTCTGAATAATGGAGGCTCTGGAATGTGCAGATATCTGCTGAACAATAATAGTAGCCCTGCTACTATGGTGTGATAACAGACACAACTCTGAGTACTTTGTCAAAAGATAACTGCACCCAAAGCTAGTTTATCACCTCCAAGGGCTCAAGATCCCATGTACCACCTCATCAGAACAATTGTGAAGGATAGATCCATGGAACAAGCGGTCAAACCCTCAACCAACAAATATATCCATAATAACTCGTCAATAGTAGGGAACAACTGCAAGATAGGTGCAATGAGACTATTCATAGTTGATAAAATCGACAATGTCCTGAAATTTTGCGATTTTTTCAACTGAATAAATCGTGAGTTTTACCAAATATCGTGCCATGATAGTAAAAATCTCCATGGTCATGGGCTTTAAGGGCAAGTTTGAAAATTTCAGGGTCATTTTTAGAGTTTAAAAAACACGGATTTCAAAAAAAATTGATTAGTTTTGTACAAGTGATATTGATATCAGTAATATTAAATGGTAATGTTAAATTCTCAAAGTAAATGTTAAATTCTTAGAATGGTTCCAACCTCATCAAACTTCATATGCAAAAAGTAGAATTTTAGATCCCATTTAGAATTCAACAGACTTAATAGTTTTCAGAATTTTAGGATTGCAACGTTTCCACTCGATTCTATCATGTGTGGGGGTAAGGTATTGAATTTAATCAAGCACATCAAACTCTCTGTGTACCTTGATGTTGGTGGTGTTGATGCCTGATTGTTAAAGTTGATTGAACTCCTCTATCATGACCTTAATAAAAATGTACCCTTTAGTCAAGCAAACTCACTTATTAAGCATGGCAAGCTTTTCTACCTTATTTTAACTCTTGTATTAGGAAGTTTCATCAAAATTGTAGGGTGTTAACTAATGTCCTTTGTGGATAAACTTCAAGATTAAATGTAGAGGCAAGGGATAGAGCCTAGGGGAGAGGGGATGAAGAATGTTCCAACTGGTGTTGAAACTTCCAAATTTCCAATCTTTAAACTTTAAATGCATTCACTCAGGATTCCATTGGGACAGCTTCGGGTCGGCTCCCATTGACTCCGAGTGGAAACTGACCACCATCTACCACGATCTGATAGGATATGCCAGGTGTGCCATCTACAAGAGCCGAAGACAAAGATGCATCTCATTTTTTGGTGCCCCTTATACTACGAGATCAGAGGTCGATATCATTGCCTCTACAGGGAATTGGGAGCATCCCTCTCTACCTTCTTCCAATATCAGGACCAGAGATGCCTGGCCGTCTTCATTAGGGAGATTATCAACCACAAGTCACAGATATTTCACATCCTGCCCCGCATTGAGAGGACCAGAATGATCTACTCTTATTTTAGCGTTGACCTGTCAGATTGGAGCAACAAGCGACAAGCAGAGCCCCAGAGTACCTCCGATAGTAGAGTGGTGCGACCTGTGGTCCTCCCCAGCCTCCCTCTATGGGAGATCGATTGATCTTATAGATACCAGTTCGGAGTTGCCGAACCACATATCAGTGCATTCATTCTCTCAGAGGGATTAGGCCCTGCCGGATCCAGAGCAAGGCACCTCTCGCCCGACAGGTCCCCTCACAGCCCCAACAGAGTCACCAATGACATATCCAGAGTTTCTTTGGCCTTGGATGCTAGGAGTATTCCTCACTTCTACATCCCCCCCAAGATCATACATACGGACACCCCGACAACTCCAGAGAGCCTCGACAGCAATAGCGAGCAGACACCCAGTTCGTCCCCCCTCGCCGTCAACCATCAGACCCAGGAGATCTTGACATCATGGGACTCATACTCATTTTCATCTGTCAATTAATCCGGGTTGACCTATTATAAATTTTTCTGGGCAGCCTGCTACTTAAGAGTAGATCAGCCTAGTATTGATGGTAGTAAGGTGTAGTATTTTTGTAGTATGGCTTACAAGTCTAGTACAATTGGATTTTATGTGTAGCTAACTGATTATTAATGCATATTATCATTGTTATTATAAACATGGTATAGTTGGCATTAAATGTAGTGTTATTATATACATAGTACAGCAGTCAGTAAATGTATAGAATACATCTGTTATTAAGTAAGCAATATGGCTCTGATTGATCAGTAATAGAGCTTTCTCTTATAATGAATTTTCTTTTGACAATGGATTCTTATGCAAAACCATAACAAAATACCATTGTTTGGAAGATTTAATCCTTCTCTAGCTCTATATGTATTATAAACATATTTCTTCTTATTGTGCTTTAGAGATATATGTGTAATGTACAGTCACATGAATGACCATTAATTTTAAGGTGTAGGTTCTTTGCAGTGAACTCAAGCCCCCATTATATGCTTTTTCCCTCATTGCCTTTTCTAAGGGTATTTTCTCTAACATTAACTGTTCTTTTAACAAGAAGTGTCTGCATCCCAGATTTTGTGCTTCCTCTTACATTCTTTTGTACAATTCCTTGATCCTGTTACTTTCTGAATATTCATTTAGTTTTTGTATTTTTAGCTCTTTATGAAGAGAGTAGTTAAGGAAATTGCCTATATTAAGCTATGTTTTCCTTTAAAATCTGAAATAACCAAAAAATCTATGACTGTAGGTGCGGACGCGATTGAGTTTATTATTTGCCATGCTGAAGTTTCACTAGTTTTCGTACAAGAGGGCAAGATACCTGCAGTATGCAAAAATTTCAACCTCCGTTAGTTTGTTATTTTGACAGATTTTGGTCCCTTAATAACTCAAGAATAAAGTTATGCACTATATTATTGTAGATATTGAATTTATTTGGTTGAATTTGGTTATTTAAAGCTACTAGGACAAATGAAAATCTGATGATAAAAATTTCTGATATGTTCATCAGCTGTGACTACATTGTTTCCAGTAAAATTTGGAATCCAGTTTATTTTCTTGGGCATATCATGAGGAAATCCTTGGATTGCAGACATATCGAATAGCTTATATGCATCATTTAGCCATGATTATTGGACTTGTAGATTGGCTTCAGCTACCAATAAGGTTCTCATGTCCCCTAGGATTTCAAGGCTTTTGTTGATTGAAGCTTGAGAATTTAGTTTGATTTTCTTTCTACAAACTCTCTCAGGCTCCGCACATCTAGGAAAGAGTTTTTGAGAGGAATTGGCAGTGGAAAGTTTCCTACCTAAATTTGCTTGTAGAGTTGCCAGATGGTTCAACTAAATTAACTCCATTGAAGATTGAAGCTTAATCTTCTAATTCCGGGGAAAGGACTTTGGTCCTTGGCAACAACACCAAACTTTTGTCACAAAAACCATCACCCTAAATGCAAAGTCTCACAAGGTTCTAGATAAGTGCAACTATGGAAGTGATGTCACTGTCACCTTAGCAATCACTTCCATTCTCTTTAGTGACTTGGATAGAGTCAAATCCCTAGGAGAGATTGTTTAAAAGAAACTAAGTGTCAAAGAGATTGGTGATAAGGCAAATTTCTTAGGTTGCAAAAATAATTTTGGATTGATTATAGTTGTGAGTTAGAATAGATTATTAGGATCTGAAATTCGAACAAGTGTTGAAAGAGATATCTAAGCCCTAAGAATCCAGAAATAAAAAAAGAACGATAATGCTAACTCATAATTTAATTAAAACATCCATGAAATAAGATTATGCAACCAATAAGCTTATGTGAAAAGTGATTTTCCAATTAAATTATATAAATAACTTGTTGCAAAAAGAACTAGATCAAAACATGTTAAATGAGTGAAGTTCGGTGCAAAGAAGCTAGGAAATCAGAAAGCAACCATGTATTTGGAGTGCAAATTTTAGGATAAACTTAGTTACTTGTGCAAACTATCAACATAAGAAAATGTGCTAGTATTAGTTGACAATTAGAAAAAAATCTAGTTCTATTGTAGGCCATTGATTAAGTGTGTAAATGATGATTCATGCCATAAAACATTGTAGGAATAAACTAGATCTGAATTATTTATTAAATTGTTAAAAAAGTGCAAAATATGATGTAAATTGCCCAATGAACAACTTAGAAAACAGTTTATAATTTAACATGTTATCCACTAAATTGCACTGAGTGGATTCCGAGTGAATTGTCGAAGACTTGAACAATCTAATTGTTCATCATTAGTGTTTTGAGATCTACCAGGCCAAATTTTGGCCCTTTTTCAAAAGTTTGCATGTCCATGCCCCCATGGGGTATTGTAATAAGTTGGTCTAAGCATGGTCTTTTTGTAACAGGTTCAGCTTACCTTAGGTTTATCTTTCAAGGGGATACTCTAGAGCATTTTTTCCTTAGGAATTATGCGTTGTGCTTCAGTGACGTATAATTTCTGATTTTTTCACTCACATCTGTTAAAGAAATGCAATTGCGGAAGATATTCTAAATGTATTTGTCTATTATACTATTGTTATTCCTCCTTCGGGAGATGTCATTAATGTAATTGGTCATGTAAGAGTCATTGAAAGAGTTAATGTAAACCCTCCTTTGTAAGTCGGGTCAATAGTACCCTCAAGTCTTATATTAAATAAGAAGTTATTGAGTCTCCCTAGGTGAAGTCGACCCAGTCAGTTAGGTGAAGTCGACCCTGTTGAGGAAAACGTCACCCAACTGAAGAATATAAATAGAGAGGTCGAGTTAATCATTTGCATCACTCGTTCACTCAGTCAAGCTCGCATAGGAGAGAGAGAGAAGTTCGTTAGTGAAGGAGAAGTAGCTATTTTGTCTTGGGGCTTTATCTTGTATTTGGTGAATTTTATATTGAGGAAGTTTTGCTGGGGTTTTCTCCCTTGTGGTTTCCTCAAGAGAAATCTTGTGTTCTTTGTGATTGATGTGCTTGTCTTTTTTTTAGTGATTATATTGTTTAATGTTATTATGCTAAACAAGTAAAAAGTTAACATGGTATTAGAAAGCCTGAAAGAAAACATTGTGCAGCCACTGCAACTGTAGAAACTAGGGTTTCTTGTTTCGGGAGCTCTCTCCATAGTTCAGCTGAAAAAGAGGGTGCATCTAACTCGCCTCACTAGGGCGCATCTTTCTATCGAGAAGCATAATTCAATTCCGAGAACTTTCATTTCTGGGTCCACCACTGCAGCCTGGAGAACTAGGGCATTAAGTTTTTGGAAGATCTGCTCACAGATTTGGGAGAAAGAGTACATTGTTGAACTCGCCTTGGGGAGGCACATATTTTCCCCCAGATAGTTTCCCAAGATCCCAAAGTTGAAAAATTAGGGTCTTTCTGTCAAACCCTGGTCAAGCCAGAAGCAGTACTTGGAGAAGCAGTTTCACAAGTACTATCTCCATTCTATTTCCATTTGAAGTTCTCATATTATCAAAATGACAAACACTACCAAGCTTGATGAGAAGCTTGAGGGAGCTGAGAACTTTAGGGCATGGAAATATAGGGTCATGCTCATTCTTGAAGAACATGACCTAGAAGGCTTCATAAAAGAAGAAGTTAAAGAACCATAGGGAGATGAGGCCAAAGGAAAGTAAAAGAAGGATATGATCAAGGCCAAGAGGATCATTGTTGACTCTATCAAAGATAACTTGATTCCTCAAGAATCTTCAAAGAAGACCCCAAAGGAAATGTTTGATGCATTGTCTAATCTATTTGAAGGAAAGAACATCGATAGAAAGATGACCTTGAGAAATCAACTCAAGGGTGTGAAAATTCAAAAGTCAGAGACCATGCAGTCATACTTCACTAGAGTATCTCGAATCAAAGAACAATTAGAAGCCATTGGAGACATGATAGAAGAAGCAGAGGTTGTGATGTCCACCTTGAATGGTCTCCCAAGGGATTGGGAAGCTTTCGTTCGTGGCATATGCTCTAGGAAGAAAATTATCAAGTTCAAACAACTATGGGAAGAGTGTGTGCAAGAAGAAGAAATGATAGGAGTAAGAGAAGAGAAGTTAAATGATAATGAAAATCAAGCTTTGGCAGCCCATGCCAAATGAAGGAACAAAAGGAAGAATCATGAACATTCTCATGACCACTCTCCTAGAAGATCTCAAAGATTTCAAAGGAACAAAAGGATCAAGAAAGACTTCTCCTCCTTCGAATGTTTTACTTGTCACAAGATGGGACACATTGCAAGAAATTGTCCTTTTCAGAGCTGAACAATTCAAGAAGCAGAATAAAAGATTTCATGCCCATGCAGCTGAAGAAGATGAACATGATGATGAAAGGAAGGTGTTTCCCGTCGAGATGCACACCAGTAGCAGAAATCTTTCGAAAGCTGTTCACTCACTACAAGTGAGGAAAGTGTGGCCTTGGGGGCAAGCAATGAGCCAGGTACTGTCACCTGAATCCCAGCTCCTCCGTTTAGGCTAACTCCTAACGAATCCAAGGAGGGTAGTCCCTACAAAGAGTTGTCTATGGCTCAATGTGTTTTATTGTTTTTGGTGTATGGTGATGCGGATGGGTGTTGTTTAGGAGTTTTTTGAATGATGAAACATCACAACTTTATAATAGACACAAGATAAAATGCAATCCACGTTGCGAAATAGTATGTAAAAGACTTGCGAAATAAAAAGCATCCACAGATAGATAAATTCAAGATAGAAACACCAATGGACAA